>JAKTQR010000011.1:0-422656 GCA_030558955.1 Diddensiella caesifluorescens
ATTCGGGTCATAGGATGTCGATCAATTGTCGATCCCAAATTTACTAACAAAAATCTGTCGTTTTGTTAGATGGTTTGGTGAGCCCATACTAAATTTGTATGGCAACGTTCCCAACTGTGTCGCGACTTGGTGATGTTTGAGATGTGGTCCCAAAGATTAAAAATGCTTATCTAACGTGAACACCATAAATTTTTTTTTTCGTTTCATTTTTCTTCCTTTCACTAAAGAGACAATGGGACTCGCTGGGGCAAAGACTAAAGTCAAATATGGCAACGACCCGCGGAATACAGCATGGTCGAATGATACTAGCAGATTTGGGCATAAACATTTAGAAAGGTTAGGCTGGGCGCCTGGGAAGGGTCTAGGCACAAGGAGCAGTGGCCGTGATAGTGTTACGAGCCATGTTAAGGTGTCGTTCAAGCCAGATAACAGTGGACTGGGCAAGAAAACTGCCACGAAAGCAGCGTCATCTCAAGGGCTAGAGAATGAAATTACAACTGGACTGGATGTTTTCCAGCGGCTTCTGGGGAAATTGAATGGAAAATCAGAAGAAGAGGTGAACAAACAGATGAACACGGTTTTGAAGAGATACAACGTTGCGTCAAGATTCGGAATGGATTTCGTCCATGGAGGAGTTTTAGAGGGCACAGTAGAGACGATTCTAGATATCGCAATGGCTGAAGAAAAGATTGATCAGGTCGAGCCGAAAAAGAAGCGAAAACGAGATGAGAGCGAAGAAGAACGGAAAGAGCGAAAACAGAAGAGGCGACAAGAGAAGGAGCTCAAGAAGGCTCTGAAAAAGTCTAAAACAGCATCGAAGGAGAAAAAGAGTAAAGCCAAGGAGCCTGAAAAATCAAGTACAGCTCCAGTACTCCGAGGAAGGCTGGCTACTCGCGCGCGGTGGATACAGCAGAAGCGAGCAGCTACGGCAGATGCCAAAAGCCTGAATGAGATACTCATGATTGCAAGTTAAGGCACGCATCTCTCCTACCTATTTATAAGAGCATGAATATAAAAAAAAGTTACGTTTTCTAAGTTACACGATGTTCCACATATAGACCACTAATTAATTATGTATACTTACATGACCAAGACCATAACCATCATGATAGTTGAAAGCACAGAGCCTGCGACGACCAAGCCAGTGTTCACGGCAGCAGCGCCGCTGGCCTTCTTGGAAGAAGATGCGGATGCAGTCGAGTTAGACGAGGTTGATCCAGAAGCACTGCCTGAGGATCCGGTACCGCTGGCAGTGGCCTCAACCTCACCAGTGTACGAACCAGACACAGACGCAGTCACAGATCCAGTGCCAACACTGCCAGCCTCCTTCAGAACCGCAGTACAAGCGGCGGCGGTTGAAGCGGCGGTGTTGAGCGAGGCAGAGCCGCTGAAGTCGCACGCGCCGGAATCACCACCGTTCGACTCGAAGTAGAGGTTCAAAACAAAGTTGAGCTGTTCCTCAGCGCTGCAGAACGAGAAAGCTCCGTACTCGCCCGAGGTACCGTTACCGGTAATACCAGCACAGCTGACTTCACCACAGAGGTAACTGAACAGATCGGTATAGTCGTCCGAGGAAACGCTGCTTGCGACAACGCACTTAGCAGCGTCGTTGGCGCAGTTGCAGACGCCCTGGTTAGGGGTAGGAGGCAACGCAGTGTTTGCGCGCCAATCGGTACCGGTGGACGCGGGGCACGAAACGGTTGAAGCCGCAGTCACGCTCGTGTTGGTTGCGAGAGTGGGCGAGATAGAGTCCAGTTCCTGCGACAAGTAGTCGAAATCCGTCAAGGTCGACACGTCGCCGTCCGCTAGGATCGTCACCAGCCCGTAGTCATTCACTTCTTGGAAATACATGTAAACCACACCGCCAGACCACACGCCAGTCATGTTGGAGGAGTACAGGGACTGGACGCTCGTGAACGTTCGTGGCTGGACAGTGTTGCACCCGTACTCAGAGAAGAACAGGGGCACGTTGAAGTTCGAGAACTCTTCAGTTCGGGCCTCGTATCCAGATGTTTCGTATGTAGCGTCTCCGCACCACTCGTACATGTTGATACCGTAGAAATCGGCCCTCTCGTCTTCGTCACCGCATGCAAAGTACTCCGCCATCGGCAACCTGGTGTTGGCGTCATCGTTACTGGAGTACCCAAGCGGCACCGCTCTAAGGCCCTTATCCTTGATGTACGCCTTTACATCTCGGATAGCCGCCTTCACAAATGGCGACGCATCCGTGTTGGTGTCGTTGTTGGTTACCTCGTTACCGGCAAAGAACCCCATCATGTTCGAGTAGTTTGCAAACGCATCAACAACTGAAGTGTAACGGTTGTAAAGCTCAACCGTCCACTGGGGATCGTCTCGGTTAATGGAAATACTCGGCTCAGACATATCCGAAAGCACGTAAATCCCCGCCTCTGCAAACATGTTCATACACTCAGTGTGGTCCAAGCTCACGTTAACCGCGTAAACCCGGATAACGTTGGTCTTGAGCTCAAGCAGATACGGCAGATCTCTCTTGCAGTCCTCAGGACTCGCGAGCGGGTCGCTGAACGTAGACCCAGACGTCCCGTTCGTTACGTCAGACTGGTACGCAACTCCCTGGATATAGAACTGTGACCCGTTATTGGAGTAGAAAAACTTGTTCCCGACAATCTCAAGTGGTGGCACCTCGCTGGAGCTCCCTGCAGAGGCCAACCCCGCCAATCCGGTCAATCCGGCAAAGCCCAACGATACGTAAGATGAAAACTTCATACCGACGATGTATCAATCACCCGACACACAATACACTCAAACAAGAATACTCAAAAGAAACAAAAGAATTAACGATTATAAAGGATGTTTCGAAATGTGAACCCCTTATGTCAACGAGCGATCAGGAAATATATATATATATCCAAAAAAAAGGAGAAAAAATCAACAAACGGCGATGCAAAAAGTGCTAGGAAAAGAGAAGGAAGGAAGAAGAAGGGGGTGGTCCACCCTTCAAATAGGCCTCCATTTTTATTTTTTGGTGGAGGAGGTTTGACGTAAACAATCGTCCATCCCCTAGCCCTGGCGGACCCGAATATACCGAAAAATCTGTCAAAACCAAGCGCGAAAAATTTAATTAAATTTCTCAGCTCAGCCCCTTCGGGCCTTGTTCGATGGGCCAATCAGCGTTGAGCAGGACCCACCTCCCAAGGGTTCGTGCAGCTGCCGTATGGGAGACTATTAATAGTAGGAAGTCGAGGGTGATCTTCGGGCTTTATTTCCTGATGCGGCCGCTGGCGCGGCTCAGCATTAGGATATTCATGTTATCCTCGCGGCATACTACGTAGTGGAGCTGGCAGGGGTTACGGTGAGCTAGAGCGGCCGTGGCAGTGCCGAGGTGGTAGTAACCCACCGCTTATAATAATAGGTCTATGGCACTGGTCGCGATAGCAGTACCGGCAGTAGGAGCAGATAAAGAAAAACGCGTGTTTCAGCTTTGTGTGGAGAATAGGGTTGCCCCTTTTTCGGAGGCGGAAAAATGAGTGGTGGTTGCTTTTTCGGAGGCAGTTGCCAGGGGACTAAGCGCCGACGTAAAAATTTCTATTTTTCGAACCTTCTTCGCTTCCTCCTCTTCCTTCTTCTTGTTGTACCTTCACTTTTTAGCACAGCAAAGGAAGAAACACAGGTCTTTTGGTGCGCATTTGCATTTCGTGAAACCTCCTCATCCTCCTCCGGCACTTTCGTTTTACAGTCTTGTGGGTTTCAGTTTGCAAGGTGAGTTGTAGCCGTTAGCTGTTTGGAAGCGCTTAGCGCTCGTCGCAGCAGCAGGATTGCGGGTATCTGATTGGGTTTTTGCTAACTTCGAGGTAGAGTTTTTGTTGCTAAGTTACGTCTGAAGGGTACACGGGCCTCGAGAAGAGACAACTGCGTGGATTCAGTGCGTTTTTGTTCGTTTTGTTTTCGGTTTTATGTACTTCTTTTGTACCGGGTTCTAGCATCATCAATTCAATCCATCGATCCATTCGTTTAATCGAAGCGAACTACAAGGAGGGCCTTTAACTTTTTATTCATATTTTTCTTATTTTTTTCTTCTATTTTTATTCATATTTCTTGTTATCTCCGGTCGTTATTATTAGTTTTTTAGGGTATGTTGTGGGAAACGCGTCAAAGTCGGCTTTATCGGTTTTATGTTCTAACCGGTGTTTTTAGATGTCGCAAAACTATAATGATCGCTCTTATGAAGACGATGGGTACGGACACGACTCGTACTACCAAGAACAGTACGAGGGCCACCCAGGCCAGGGTGGCATAGCCACCCAGGCCCACGGCGGGTACGAGGACGAATACCAGCAGGGCCAGCAACATCAGTACGCTGCCGGACAGGAGGGCGGCCAGTACTATTACGATGATGGCAATTACTACGACGATGGCAGCGCGGCCGGATATCACAACCCTCATGCTCAATACGACGATGGGTATCCTGAGGACGCCTACGCGGCAGGCCCAGTCGACCCATACGCCTCTTCAATGGCAACTGGCGCGGGCTATCAGCATGTCGCGGGAGACGCACCCCCGAAGGGCAAGCGCCACGACTCGGACGAGGCCTCAGAGACGTTCAGCGACTTCACTATGCGGTCGGATATGGCGCGTGCCGCCGAAATGGACTATTACGGCCGTAACGGCGGTAATGGGGCGGGCCAGGGATATATTCAAGCCCCTGGTGGCGCTGGGGACTATGGGGACGAAGGGTACAACAACGGCTATCCTCAAGCTATGAGCGCCCAAGGCGGGAACGGTGGTGCCCAGCCCTATCATCGAAGCGTGTCATCGCAAATGTCATTTGCCGGGAACCGCTCGTCTGGAACATCTACCCCAATCTATGGATTGGGACCAGGCGGGAGCGGTGTGTCCGGTAACTTCCCGAGATCAAGAGAACCATATCCAGCTTGGACTAGCGAAAATCAAATTCCTCTCACCAAGGAAGAAATTGAAGATATTTTTATTGACCTGACGAATAAATTTGGTTTCCAACGTGATTCCATGAGAAATATGTTTGACCACTTCTTGACTTTGCTGGATTCCAGAGCGTCAAGGATGACGCCCAATCAGGCATTGCTCTCGTTACATGCGGACTATATTGGAGGTGACGGCGCCAACTACCGGAAATGGTACTTTGCTGCTCAATTCGACTTGGACGATGAAGTTGGATTCAGAAACATGAAGCTCGGTAAAACCAGTCGTCGTGTTCGAAAGGCTAGAAAGAAGTCAAAAGCGGCCAGAGATGCAAATGCAGACCCCCAAAAGACTTTAGAGGAGTTGGAAGGTGACAACTCCCTGGAGGCTGCCGAGTACAGATGGAAATCCAAGATGAACCAAATGTCGCAGCAAGAACGAGCAAGGCAAGTTGCCCTTTATTTGCTTTGTTGGGGTGAAGCCAATCAGGTTAGGTTCGTGCCTGAATGCTTATGCTTTATCTTCAAATGCGCAGATGACTATTTCTCGAGTCCTGAATGCCAAGCCAAAACTGAGCCGGTGCCAGAGGGTGATTACTTAAACCGCATTATCACTCCTCTCTACCAGTACATGCGAGATCAGGGTTATGAGATTTTGGATGGCAAATACGTCAAACGTGAACGTGACCATAACAAAGTTATTGGTTATGATGATATCAATCAATTATTCTGGTATCCAGAAGGTATTGAAAGAATCATCTTTGAAGATGGCTCCCGGCTAGTTGACATTCCTCCTCAACAACGTTATTTCAAGCTTGGCGAAGTCTATTGGAAGAAGGTGTTCTTCAAAACTTACAAGGAAACAAGATCATGGTTTCATCTGGCAGTCAATTTCAACCGAATTTGGGTTATTCATATTTCAATGTTCTGGTTTTATACTTCCTACAACTCCCCTACTCTGTATACTAAGGATTATTCCCAATTGGCAAATAATCAACCATTGGCTGCATCTCGTTGGTCTGCTGCAGGGTTGGCAGGAACTGTTGCTTCATTAATTCAGATCCTTGCTACTGTATCCGAATGGGCCTTTGTACCAAGAAATTGGGCTGGTGCTCAACATTTAACACGTCGACTAATGTTTTTGTTGTTGATTCTCATTATCAATTTAGGCCCTGCCGTATATGTTTTGGGTTATATTGGTATCGACACAAAATCGAGATCAGCATTGATTGTTTCAATTGTTCAATTCTTTGTTGCCGTTGCTACTGTTGTATTTTATGCGGTTATGCCATTGGGTGGATTATTCGGAAGTTATATGAACAAAAAGACCAGGAGATATGTTGCCTCTCAAACCTTTACTGCCAGTTTTGCCAAACTGCGTGGCCAAGATATGTGGATGTCGTATGGTTTGTGGGTTGCGGTGTTTACTGCCAAGTTAGTTGAATCCTATTGGTTTTTGACCTTAAGTTTAAGAGATCCTATCCGTTATCTGTCAATTATGGTAATGACTAGATGCCACGGTGAGAAGTACTTTGGTAACGTTTTATGTCAGCAACAAGCAAGAATTGTTTTGGGATTGATGTACTTGACTGATTTGGTATTATTCTTTTTGGATACTTATCTTTGGTATATTATCTGTAATACGATTTTTTCGGTCGGTAGATCTTTCTATCTTGGTATTTCAATCTGGACTCCCTGGAGAAATATCTTTTCAAGATTGCCAAAGAGAATTTACTCCAAGATTTTGGCTACAACCGATATGGAGATTAAGTATAAACCAAAGGTTTTGATTTCCCAGATTTGGAATGCGATTGTTATTTCAATGTACAGGGAACATTTACTGGCAATTGATCATGTTCAAAAGTTGTTGTATCATCAAGTCCCGTCTGAGGTTGAAGGTAAACGGACTTTAAGAGCTCCTACTTTCTTTGTTACCCAAGATGATAATTCTTTAACTTCTGAGTTCTTCCCTAAAAATTCTGAAGCTGAAAGAAGAATTTCATTCTTCGCTCAATCCTTGTCTACTCCTATCCCTGAACCATTGCCTGTTGATAATATGCCAACTTTCACTGTGCTTGTTCCTCATTATTCTGAAAAGATTCTGTTATCTTTGAGAGAAATTATTCGTGAGGATGATCAATATACTCGGGTTACCTTACTGGAGTATCTTAAGCAATTGCATCCAATTGAGTGGGATTGTTTTGTTAAGGATACCAAGATTTTGGCTGAAGAAACTTCTGGTGGATTTAATAATTTATCTTCTTCAGACAATTTGGACAAGGATGATGAAAAGGATACAGTTAAGAGTAAGATTGATGATTTACCGTTTTATTGTATTGGATTCAAGTCTGCTGCCCCAGAATATACTCTCAGAACAAGAATTTGGGCTTCTTTGCGTTCCCAAACTTTGTATCGTACTGTATCTGGGTTTATGAACTATTCCAGGGCAATTAAGTTGCTTTATAGAGTTGAAAACCCTGAAGTTGTACAAATGTTTGGTGGTAACACTGAAAAGCTTGAACGTGAATTGGAAAGAATGGCAAGAAGAAAGTTTAAATTCATTGTATCTATGCAAAGATTAACTAAATTCAGACCTGATGAAATGGAAAACACCGAATTCTTGTTGCGAGCATATCCTGATTTGCAAATTGCATACTTGGATGAAGAACCTCCAATTAATGAAGGCGAAGAACCAAGATTGTTTTCTGCTCTGATTGACGGACACTGTGAAATTATGGAAAATGGTAGACGCCGACCCAAGTTTAGAGTCCAATTGTCTGGTAATCCTATTCTTGGTGATGGTAAATCTGATAATCAGAATCATGCATTGATCTTTTACCGTGGTGAATATATTCAATTAGTTGATGCAAATCAAGATAACTATTTGGAAGAATGCTTAAAGATCCGTTCAGTTTTGGCTGAATTTGAGGAATTGAACGTTGAGACTGTTAATCCTTATACACCTGGATTACCACCATCTACTGATACACCAGTTGCTATTCTGGGTGCTAGAGAATATATCTTCAGTGAGAATGTCGGTATATTGGGTGATGTTGCTGCTGGTAAAGAACAAACTTTTGGTACTTTGTTTGCAAGAACTTTGTCTCAAATTGGTGGTAAATTACATTATGGACATCCTGATTTTCTGAATGCCGCCTTCATGACTACAAGAGGTGGAGTATCTAAGGCTCAAAAGGGTCTACATTTAAATGAAGATATTTACGCCGGTATGAATGCAATGTTAAGAGGTGGTAGAATCAAGCATTGTGAATATTATCAATGTGGTAAAGGTCGTGATTTAGGATTCGGTTCAATTTTGAATTTCACTACTAAAATTGGTACTGGTATGGGTGAACAAATTTTGTCTAGAGAATACTATTATTTGGGTACTCAGTTACCGTTGGATAGATTTTTATCATTCTTTTATGCGCATCCTGGATTCCATGTTAACAATCTGTTGATTATTGTTAGTGTGCAATTGTTTATGCTCGTGTTGTTGAATATTGGTGCGCTGTCCCATGAATCGATTTTGTGTTTATATGATCGAAATACCCCCATCACTGATCCTCATATTCCCAAGGGTTGTTACATGCTTGTACCAGTTCTAGGATGGGTTCAAAGATGTATTCTGTCGATTTTCATTGTGTTCTTCATTTCATTTATTCCTCTTGTTGTTCAAGAATTGACTGAGAAAGGATTGTGGAGAGCTGCCACTAGATTTTCTAGACAAATTGGTTCGTTATCTCCATTCTTTGAAGTATTCGTGTGCCAGATTTATGCCAATTCTCTATTATCAGATTTATCATTTGGTGGTGCGAGATATATTTCAACTGGCCGTGGTGTTGCAACAGCAAGAATTCCATTCAGTGTATTATACTCGAGATTTGCTGGAGATTCGATTTATCTTGGTGCAAGAGCTCTTTTAATGTTATTATTTGGCACTATTGCAATGTGGCAACCTGCATTATTGTGGTTTTGGATTATTTTACTGGCAATGTGTGTTGCACCATTTTTGTATAATCCTCATCAATTTGCCTGGACCGATTTCTTTATTGATTACAGAGATTTCATTCGTTGGTTATCACGTGGAAATACTAAATGGCATCGAAATTCTTGGATTGGTTACGTACGATTAAGTCGAACCCGTATTACCGGATTCAAGAGAAAAGTGCTTGGTGATCCCTCTGAGAAGGCTGCCGGTGATGTTGCAAGAACCGGATTCAGTAATTTGATCTTAACTGAATTTATCGTTCCACTTTTTGTTGCCGCTGCAGCATTTGTGTCATATACGTTTTTGAATTCCCAAAATGGTGTTACGGGCAAGGAAGTTAAAATTGTGAACTCAGTGTTGAGATTGGCAATTGTTACATTTGGACCTGTTGTGATCAATGCTGGTGCCTTATTAGTCTTGTTCTTCATGTCATGTTGTGCTGGTCCGATATTAGGTCTTTGTTGTAAGCAGACCTCTGCGGTTATGGCTGGTGTAGCTCATGGAATTTCAGTGGTTATTATGATTGTCTTTTTTGAAGTCATGTGGTTTTTGCAAGGATGGGTATTCACTTCTGCACTATTAGGTATAATTGCCTCAATTGCTATTCAAAGATTTTTCGTCAAGTTAATTGTTGCACTTTGCCTTACTAGAGAATTCAAGCATGACCAAGCAAACCGTGCATGGTGGTCCGGTAAATGGTATTCTTCCGGATTAGGATGGATGGCCTTTACTCAGCCTTCGAGAGAATTCGCTTGTAAGCTTGTTGAACAAATGATCTTTGCCGGTGACTTTATCTTAGGCCATGGGTTGTTGTTTGTTCAACTGCCGGTTCTTTGTATTCCATTAATTGACCGATGGCATTCAACCTTGTTATTCTGGCTCAGACCTTCAAGACAGATCCGGCCACCAATATTTTCTCTAAAGCAGAACAAGCTTCGAAAGAGAATGGTAAGAAAGTATGCCACATTGTATTTTGGCCTCTTCTTGTTATTTGTGATCTTGATTGCAGCTCCTGCAATTGCCGGCAAGAAGGTTGATATTCAGTCGTTGATCGACGACTTGCCGTCATTTGCCGAAGGACTCATTCAACCAACTGGACAGAACAACAACGACACTGGTCCTAATGCACCAACAACTATCCAGACTGTTACTCCTACTATTGCGAATTTCAGTACTAAACCTTAAAGAAATCATATCGTCTTCAAAGCATCTATTTTAAAGGAGCAAAACTTAAAGAAAGGGGTTTGAGGAGACCTTTTTCTTTATTTTTCCCTCTTTTTTATTTGTGGATTTCATTTTTTCTTTTTACTCTCATTATTCATATATATTAACTATTTTTATTACATTAGATTATTATTATTATTTTCACTTACATTACTTTGACATTTTGGTTGTGTATATTTCTTGTATGCGATAAAAGGCTTACAATTTCTTTGAATGGGAGGAGTAAGCTGTCAACACGATGAGGTTAGATGATCCGGCCAAACCAAGGTCTGGCTGTGAGCATACCTGGAAGGTTTTGAATGGATCGGATTCGGACGGAATAATACGGTCGTTTGCTCTAGCTACGAGACTAGCGCTTTCGAATGGCGGATCAATATCGCATGTGAAGGAAGATGACCGAAAACGGAGCAGAAAGTCTCTACCAGGCAAAACCAACATGAAGGGCAGCGGCTTCAGAGCGCGTTGTGAAACTCCTGGATGCTTGCAGTCCGTAGTAGTGTGTCTGGAGTGCTCATACATGGGATGCTGCGTTCACGGCAGAAGACATGCAAAACTAACCGGCCATAATCTAGGGGTTGATCTGGCGGCTGGCGAGTACGGAGGAGTCCTTTATTGTCATGCATGTGGAGATTATATATACGACGACCGATTCGAGGAGATGAGGGTTGGGAAGGTTAGAAAAGTCCTTGGAGGTGCGCATCCAGAAGAGAGCTATCCGGGAGAAGACGACCAGGTAAAGGGACTGATGCCGAACTACCAGGCCAGTTCAGCCTTACGAGGATTCTACAATATGGGAGCAACATGCTTTATTTCGGTTATTTTGCAGTCATTTATTCATAATCCAGTGGTGAGAAACTTTTTCCTCGCTGGCGGACATGACAGGTCCGAATGCAGTCATGGAAGTGGTGATTGCCTTGCCTGCTGTGTCGATTTAGTATTCAGTGATTTTTTCACCTCGAATAATGTCCAAGGGTACGGAATTGCACCTATCCTGACCAGTGCTTGGAAAGTCAAGCGGTCTCTTTCAGGATCAACTGAGCAGGACGCTCATGAGTTTCTGCAGTTTATACTGAACGAGTTTCACAAGTCTCATTACCAGAGTGCATTACAGCATGGACTGTCTAAAGATAACGATCAATATGAAGAAAACGGTAAAGAAGAGGAATGCGACTGTATATCGCACAAAACATACTACGGCAAGCTGGAAAGCAGGATAGAATGCCAATCGTGCGGGAATGTGACTATGACTGTGGACCCCATGATGGACCTTTCGCTGGAGATCAAATCAGTGCAGAAGAAGTACCAGGCAATTACTCTGACCGACTGTCTCGACAAGTTCACCAGCAGGGAGCTCCTTGATACAATGTACCATTGTACGCAATGCAACACTCTGAGGACTGCACACAAGCAGCTGCTGATCAAGCAGATGCCCATAGTGCTACAGATCCAACTCAAACGGTTCGAGCACTGGGGCGGAAACACTTCATCGTCGACCAAGATCGAGCTCCCGGTGAAGTTTCCTCTCTATATCGACATGGCCAAATATACCACCGGAGGCAATAACGGCTACGAGCTTAACTACGAACTATTCGGCGTCATCTGCCACCAGGGAACTCTGAATACTGGCCATTATACCTGCATGATGAAGAATCGCCATGGAACCTGGTTCATGTTCGACGATTCCATGGTCACCAAAGTGAGCGCGACACAGGTGCTCAAATCCAATGCATATCTCTTATTTTATATCATCAACCAATGCCCAATAGACTAGAATATATACTATATACATAGTAGCCATGCTAGCCATACTAGTAATGCCTAGTATTGTCTACAATATAGTCTATACTGTCTCTCAATCTGTGCGGCTCGGACTCAAAGTTACGCGGGGTTCTCTTACGCGAAGGAATTTAGGAAAATAAATACATATTGAAGAGTTCCATCCAAATCCCCTTTCAAAATCCTGGTAGATTTGAAAAATGTCAAGAACGCAATATTTCAGTATGGGTTTTTCCAAGTATATAAATCACCTGGAGGACACGAATCTAACCTTGCTTTAGGCCGAATATCCAAATCTGTGGTTTTATCAAATGGTAGCCCGGATTACGAGGCTGTAACTGGATTTGAACCGTAAGTCTAAGTGAAAAAATGTCAAGATGACAAAAAAATACACCATTTCTGCAAAGATCCAATCTCTAATCTCCAATTCAAGTCCAACTGGTCAGATCAGGACTGCGTGCTATTCTCCTAGTGGAAATCGATTTGCGTATGCAACGCCAACCAGGTATGTAGACGGTGTGGAATGTGCTCGGGTAGAAGAATGTAAAAGGCTAATTGAAAAGCGTCAAAGTGATTGATCCGAACGACGGAAGTTTGATTAGCGAGTTGGACATGAAGGACGCTATCGAAATAAGCTTTTCGCCCAAGGGATCGTTTGTACTTAGCTGGGAACGACCAAAGAAGGATGAAGGCAGCGGGAACTATCTGCCGAACCTGAAGGTGTGGAATGCAGTTAGCGGGGAGCATCTGGAGTCATTTGTTCAGAAGCAGCAGAACGGATGGTCGCTTCAATACAGCTTCGATGAACGGTACTGCGCAAGATTGGTTACTTCGAGCTTGATCCAAATATACGAATCGAGTAATCTCCACAACCCTTCGTCCAAACTGACAATTGACGGAGTGATCTCCGAATTTAGCTTCAGCCCCGGGCAAAACTACTCAATTGCAGTTTTTATACCTGAGAAACAGGGCAAGCCTGCGAGTATACGGGTATACCAGATCCCCAACTTCCAGCAGCCTGTTAGCCAAAAGACATTTTTTAAGGCCGATAAAGTTAGCATGAAGTGGAACAAATTAGGTACAGCGCTACTGGTTCTAGCAAGTACAGAGGTTGATCACTCGGGCAAAAGCTACTACGGAGAGACCAATCTGTATTTGTTAGGGATCGCAGGATCCTACGACTCGAAGATCCAGCTTGACAAGGAGGGCACGATCCATGATTTCGCATGGTCGCCTAACTCAAGAGAGTTTGGGGTCGTGTACGGGTACATGCCGGCAAAAACTACAATCTTCGATGCCAGAGGTAACGCTGTACACTCGCTGCCTGTTGCTCCACGAAACCATATAATGTTCTCACCCCATGGAAAGTTCATTCTAGTGGCCGGGTTTGGAAATTTGCAGGGGAATATCGATGTTTATGATCGTCAAAGACAGTTCGCGAAGGTTTCAAGTTTCCAGGCTTCGAACACCTCGGCCTGCGAGTGGAGCCCGGACGGCAGGTTTATAATGACCGCTACCACTTCGCCAAGGCTTCGAGTGGATAACGGAGTTAAGATCTGGCATTACTCAGGGTCGCTGATATTCGCCAAAGAGCATGACGAGCTATTCGCTGTCTCTTGGAGGCCTCAGGATGTGTCGATCTACCCACTTAGATCTCAATCACCAACACCTCAGCCACACGCGTCCGTGGCGGATGTGAACATTAAAAATATAGAGTCAGCATCCCAGCCTTCGCGCGCATACCGTCCTCCTCACGCAAGATCAGGTGGTGGATCCTCGGCCCCTACGCCATTGTTCGAACGGACTGGAGAATCCACTGGCGGCTACAAGGTAAGTATCCCCGGTGCCCCTCCCGGACTTGCTAGCCCTACAGCAGCAGCGGCGGCGGCGGCAGCAGCATCGCTGTCGAAAACTGCCACTAAAAACAAAAAGAAGCGTGAAGCGAAGAAGGCTAAGGATGATGAATCTGTTTCCGCGTATGCCTCGCCGTCTCCTTCTCCGGCACCGCCAACGCCAACACCAGCGCCAGTCCCTAACAGCGAAGCAGTTCCTAATGGAACAGGACCAAATGACAAAAAAATTAGATCGCTGCTGAAGAAACTAAGGGCGATTCAGGACCTTAGAAAGAGACAGGACGCGGGAGATAAGCTGGAAGACACTCAGGTACAAAAGATTGCCACTGAAGGGGCTGTCAGGAAGGAACTGACGTCACTGGGCTGGAACGAGGCTACTTCTTAGATTTGTAGCTAGAGAAGACAAAAGAGGTTGATGTTTGATCCAGGTTAATACATTGAATTTATTCGCACTAGTTAAAACGTAAATCCTTCATTTCGAACGGTAGACTCTGGTTTATTACAACATGACCAGGGCTGTATGCAGTTTTGTAAATATTAGGCTCTGGATGCGGATGGAACGTGGAAGCCTGCCGGCACGCCTTTATGATGTCTACTCCCGGAGGATCTGTAAGCCTGAAGATACCCCACGAGGGTTCGTGCTTCGGCGCACACACAATTGCAACCGCCTCCGGCAGCATGATCTGGTACGAGTTCTGTGTGTGGAGGTCGATTGATGATAGAAAACACGACTGGGTGGGATGGGTATGGATCCACCCCAGGATGAAAAGCTCATTAGAGTCAACGTACTCAAACAGGTCCTCTTCGTTGGTAGTCGAGCAGGTGTCACTGGTCGACTCCTGCTGCGGGATAACCAGGTGTGTGATGAAGAACGCATTTCGACTAAGCTTGCCGCACAGAATGCCGCATGTCTCTAGATGCCGCCTCGTATTTGGCAGCGCGACTTTGAGAAACTGCTGCCGAAGCTGTTGAGGAATAAATATAGTCCGCAATGGGACCCCGCCTTCGGTGGCGTATCTTGGTTTGTGTTCAATTTCGGGGCCTGCCGCTGTCTTCTCCAGCGGCACGAAGCCAGGCAGCTTAGGAGACGGCTGATCTGGCGCTATGGAGCTGTGAAGCGATGAAATTCGCTCCGGGACGCCGGGATACTTGAATGCTGTTGAAGGATGGCTCGCTAGTGACAAATTCGCATCTGGACGCTGCTGCAGTCGCCGTAGCGCCGACAATGTCTCCATGGATGAGCGTTCTATCTCGTCTTCCAGGGGCCTATCGTCTACTGGGATCTCTGGCAACTCTTTTTCCTGCTGAGAGTGCCGTAACTGAGCTCGCTGTCTAGCGAGCTCCTCTTGCTTTCTCCTTCGTTTCTCCCGTTCTAGATCATATGCCATAATCTCCTGCTCTATAATAGATTTCAACTGCTCCATATACTTCAAAACCGTAGGTAACTCCTATCACATTAGCCCACTCCTTTCTCCCTCCTGCAAACAGTGCATCCACATACCGCATTGATGATTGCCTTTAGCTGTTTCGCATTGGCGCTACTCTCAACCGCTGGATGCTTCGGTAGACGATTCAGCACTAGACTTCTCCAGTTAGCGTGAACTGTAACCATCTCCAAGTATACATCTCTACTTACTCCGCAAATCTCGAGTACAACAAGTAGGCGTCTGAATGACCATGCTCAGTACGATAAATATTGGCTTCACGCAGAATCGTCCTCGAGACATGGATCCAGCTCCGGAACGAGACTTGAGGCGAGAACTCGTAGTCCCCTGCCTCGGCAGCCAGTTCCCGTATTGTCCTAGGCCGTTCCATCTGAATTCAAAACCAGTTCAAACTCAGAATAAAGTGGCTGTATCGTGGCGTTAGCGTGATTGTGGTTCTGTGTCGTGTTGTTTTATTGGGTTTATTGGGGTTTTGGTGATGTAAGCGAATCGCTATATAAGCTAATACCAACAGTCAGAAAAGTCACATTCTCAGACCGGACCTAAACCTTAACAGGACATTATAACTCTGTTTTTACCATGAAACTTAAACTCCGGCTTCCAGAAACGAGCGAGATTCTAGTTCTGGATAAAGCGCCGGATAGTGAACTCACAATAAGGGATCTATTGGATGCTGTGCCTTCACAGTACCAGATCTCTGAGATCAGATCCGGGTATCCGCCTAAGCCGTTGCCGCTTGATTTGAGATCGAGCACTCTAGCTAGTTTAGGAATTCGTAATGGCGAGCAGCTAGTGGCTAAGGTTCAGCCTGGGCCTAGAGTTGAGCCAAAAAGTGTCAGTAGAGACCCAGAGGGCTTGAAGTCCGCGGTCGAATGTGGAAACTCTGGCTACCTAAAGCTAAGAATCATGGAAGATGACAATTCATGCCTGTTCCGAGCAGTCGGGTATACGCTCATGAGGAATGTTGATTCTATGTTTGAGCTGCGGAATATCATAGCCAATGCGATCCGTGAGAATCCAGTTGAGTACAACGATGCCATCCTGGGCAAGAAGGCATCCGAGTATATCAAGTGGATTCTCAAGGAAACGAGCTGGGGCGGTGCTATTGAGCTCGACATACTCTCAAAGCACTTCAATGTCACGATATGCTCGCTAGACGTCTCGACACTACGAGTGGACCACTTCAATCCTGGCCAGGAGACGTTTGTTATTGTAATATATAGTGGCATTCACTACGACGCCGTAGCACTAACGCCGCTACTCGACGACAGCGAGGGGCTAAGCGATTTCGACACTACAGTCTTCCAGGCTGACGAGAAAGGACTGCAAGTTTTGGAGTCTCTTTCCGAGCTGGGCTCAAAGCTCAAGCAGGCTCACTACTACACTGACACGGCCTCGTTTCAGTTAGTGTGCAACGTGTGCAGGACTGTTCTGACCGGCGAAAGGGGCGCAACCGCACATGCTGAGTCCACTGGTCATACAGACTTCGGAGAGGTCACTTCGTGACGTTATGCCTCCACCTCGATGGCTTCTCCTTCGTCGTCGCTGACTTCCTCAGCTTCTTCGTCCGCCTGGTCACCCATCTGAACTTCGAATGTAGCAGTGAGCGATACCTCTGCCTTCTGAGCTAACGGTGCAGGCATAGTCAGTAGTTGCTTAACAGCAGGCGCATCCTTTTGTAACTTTTCGTCTTCCTTTTTCTTCAAGTACTTGGCTACGTCTGATCCGGCGGCAGCGTCTGCTTCTTCCTTGGTATACGGGCCCTGCCTGATGGCCCTCAGCCGCCTCTTATGTACTTTGCCCCGTGAGTGGTGCGCCAGTGCCGAATCAGTCTCGAAGTATCTCGCGCACGGGATGCAGTAGAACTGGCCCAGACCAGGCTTGGACTCGTCGAAGTCCTGGCTCGTCAGCCTCGAGATTGTCAGATCGTTAGACATGTCATCATTCAGAATCTGGTCCGGGTCCCGAGTGTATCTTTTCGTTTTATATCTTAAATTTGAATATCTAGGCATTTTTTTTTGGTAGCTGTTATCTTTTTTTTTAGTTTTTATTTTTCACTTTAACTACAGACGGGCGGGCGGGCGGAGGTTTCCTCGATGAGGTCACTGCGTATATACAGAGATACAATAGATAACAGCTAAGACGAATCATCGGAATCAGAATATGTCTGATTGTTATTACCACTGGCAAAGTTGTCGTCATCTTCGTTATTCATTATCAGTCGACCGTCGGTATGCTTAACAGCGCCAACATCGACCAGAAGCTGTTCAATATCCTTCAAACCAGTAGAATTGCCACCTAGAGTAGCCAGAGTAACTATTTGCTTTAGAACATCGGTGTCCTTATATATCAGAATAGTCGGACATGTCTCCAACGGGTACCGTTCGTTGATGTGACGGGAGTCAATCTGCACGAACTTGATATCTCTGAACTTTTCAGCTGCTCTGCTAAAGAGAGCGCCTAGCAGTTTAGATTGAGTTACTGCCGAATTTGCAATATGCACAAGTACATAGACTCCGTCCTTGGATGCTTCAGTAATCTCTTTGGTATATTCAGGCTTGGAGATCATATATACACTGCCGAACCTCTCTTTGCTGGCCATTTCCTGTATCTCGGCGATTCTTTTGCGGCGATACATCTCGACGAACTCTTCATCTTCGAGTCCGTCTTCGTCAATCTCGTCCAACTCGTCCAGGGTCTTGTGTTCCAGACGATTGTCATGTGCATTTTGGAGAGCTTCTTCAAGCGCCTCTTCAAACTGGGCAGTAGGAGATGGAGGTTTTTCTGGGATCACCCCGTGCGCCCTTAGAATGTCATTCCATTCCGTATCTTCGTTCTCGTTAACTTGGACGTTCATTTTCCCTAACCTACTAGTGAACTTGGAGCAACAAGGTTTAACGGAAGTATTGGTGATGGAGGTTTATCACAACCAATATAGTAAACAACTTCCTACGTCCATTTGTCGAATACACTATCTAGGGCTCATTCTCCTTCTATACTAATGTCATCTTATATTCATGTACAATATCTCCGGTTAGTTTAGATTATTATGCACATTTACCGAAAGCCTCATATATATGCGGCTTAAGCGGCTCGGGCGATTGCGGCTCAGGTCAGGTGACTGCAAAAGCAGTCACAACTTGCCGGATTGGGAACGATATGGTTTGAAGACACCCAAAGAATATCCCAAAAACCCACTCAAAAACCCTCCTTTCTACACTTTCCCGTCGACAACAGTAGAAGAACGTAAGTAAAGACAACGAAGATAGAGTGAAATGAAAGTGCAAGGTCGATAGCGTGTGGTGATATTGAAAGATGAGGTAGTTATTGATCGAGAAAGTGCTCTTTCCGAGGGATTCCTGACTGGTATTACTAAGTTTTCGACTACAGGAAGTTGATGACTGGTGATGATGCACATATTTTCTTGATTACAAAGCTATCCTCAAAACTATATTTAATAGCGAAAACCCACTACTTTTCGATCTTACACTGTTACATTTCATTTGCATATAGGAAGAAGAGAACACGAAAGCTAACTATTATTAAAGCGAAAATAAAAATGGCCAGACGTCCCGCTAGATGTTACAGATACTGCAAGAACAAGCCGTTCCCAAAGTCCAGATACAATCGTGGTGTCCCCGACTCCAAGATTAGAATCTACGACCTTGGACGAAAGCGTGCCAGCGTCGACGATTTCCCCTTGTGTGTCCACTTAGTCTCCAACGAGCTGGAACAGCTTTCGTCTGAAGCTTTGGAAGCAGCACGAATCTGTGCCAACAAGTACATTACCAAGGTCTCCGGAAGAGAGTCATTCCACCTGAGAGTGCGTGTGCACCCATTCCACGTCTTGCGTATCAACAAGATGTTGTCGTGTGCCGGTGCCGATAGATTGCAACAAGGTATGAGAGGAGCTTGGGGTAAGCCTCAAGGTCTTGCTGCCCGTGTTAACATCGGCCAAATTATCCTTTCTGTTCGTACCAAGGACTCCAACAAGGACGTCGTTATCGAGGCTCTGCGAAGATCTCGTTACAAGTTCCCAGGTCAACAAAAGATCATTATCTCCAAGAAGTGGGGTTTCACCAACTTGGACCGACCTGAGTACGTCAAGAGACGTGCTGCCGGTGAGATTAGAGAAGATGGTGCTTACGTCAAGTTCTTGACTAAGAAGGGACCTCTTGAACAATCTCTTAATGAGTTCCCTGAGTACAACCCTGTTGCTGTTTAGATTCAAATAGTTCTATTATGTTTGTACTTTTTCAATTTATTTGGTTAACATTGTCATTATGCGTTCCTTTTTGGGCCCAACCCTGACCCGAAGACATCAGCTCGATTTCTCGAACTTTTTTGACTTAAAGGCATTCTCTTATCATTAATGGTAATACGGTATACTGGTATTTAGGCTGCCAATATGAGAAAGGAGTTTTCGATTTCGATACTCAAGTTACCAAAATATGCGAAATAGACATTATAGTCTTTCAGGCCAACTTCACACTTCACAGATCCTAATTGCGTTTATTGCAGGTTTGCGAGAGATGTATAATATGTGACTCTGAAAGATTCTTGTTGATAGGTATAACTTACCGTAACTAGCTGTTGATTGTGGCTACAGCGACAACGACTGGTACCCTATACGATCTAGAAAATCGTAACCGGACTAGAGTGACACTCCCCACGAACTTCATATGCTCGCTTATTTCAACTCTCAAGCATCTGGTTTCAGCTAGCACAAGTACTATCAAGTCTCAAGTATCAATAAGCATCTAGTCACAAATCTGTCAAATCAAGCCGTTACTAGGTCATGTCCGAATTAAGGGGTAGCATGATAGGGTTAGGGCTCAAGAATCTGACACGTTTGAAAAAAGTGGCATAGTAAAGCTGTTCT
Organism: Diddensiella caesifluorescens; assembly: GCA_030558955.1. NCBI lineage: Eukaryota > Fungi > Ascomycota > Dipodascomycetes > Dipodascales > Trichomonascaceae > Diddensiella > Diddensiella caesifluorescens. Next base: position 20,088 of record JAKTQR010000011.1, read on the forward strand.
CACTTCTTAACACTTTTTACCAACTGAAAGATGAGCGTAATTCCTATTGACCAACGACCTTTGAAAGACACCATTGTTCTGTTCGATGTCGACGGGACTTTGACCCCAGCCAGACTCGGCATTTCGGACGAGGTGCGAGAAACGCTCTCTGAGCTTCGTAAAAAGTGCGTAATTGGATTTGTTGGCGGTTCCGATCTTGTCAAACAAAAGGAACAGCTCGGCGAGAATGTTCTTGATATGTTTGACTACGCGTTTTCCGAGAACGGATTGACTGCCTACAGAAATGGCGTTCAATTGGCCAGCCAAAGCTTCATTGGATGGCTTGGCGAAGACAAGTATAACAAGCTTGCCAAGTTCATTTTGAGATACCTCGCGGATCTCGATTTGCCTAAGCGCCGAGGAACTTTTATTGAGTTCCGTAATGGAATGATCAATGTCTCTCCTGTCGGGAGAAACGCGTCGACCGCGGAACGAAATGAATATGAGGCGTATGACAAGACCCATCAGATCAGAACAAAGTTTGTCGAGGCCTTGAAGAAGGAGTTTGCCGATTACTCGCTCACTTTTTCGATTGGAGGACAAATCTCGTTTGATGTTTTCCCCACCGGATGGGATAAGACCTATTGCCTACAGCATATTGAGAAGGAGAACTTCAAGAATATTCACTTTTTCGGCGATAAAACTTACAAAGGCGGTAACGACTACGAAATCTTTGTTGATGATCGTACCATTGGACATGCTGTAGAGAATCCTGACGACACAGTTCGACAACTCAAGGAACTGTTTTTTTAAGTAATTTCACATAACTAGACGCACATAGGCTAGCACAACTGCAAAGGTACCTGTACACACACCTATTAGCCACTGAACAACTTGTAGCTTAGTGCCTTCGATTTGGGTTTTGAAATTGGCCAGTTCTTGATCAATTCTTGTGTCTGTTTCTTTGATTTTGAGCTCGTGGATCGATGATTCTTCACGTATGCGTCCCTTTTCGAGATTCAAGTCCAATCGCACATTCGCCCTGGATTTGGCTATCTCTTCTCTAAACTTCTGCCGCAGCTTTTCTAGATCGGTAGTCAATCGGTCATGTTCGTTTGTGACACGCGTGACCTCGGTTTTATCTAACGTTTGCAGCTCGGATTTTAACTTGGTGAAATCAACCTTTTGCTGGTACATTCGTCTCGAAAACTCCTCCTTCGAAACAAGACTACTCGATAGATTCTCTACAGTGTCATCCAACACCGTGGCCAGAGCTTTTAACACCGCTTCGCTTTGAGTTTGGGTGAAACCCTGCCGTTCAAGCTGTAACGCAAACTTCCTAGTATCGAAATGATACTGTCCTAGCTTAAGTTCACTAGCCGTAGATGCATTCCTGCATCCACAATATCCTGGCATGGATCTGAGTACACGTATGCCTGGTGCTCGTATCTGGTTCCTTAAAATCATACTTGTTCTGGAAAGGTCCTAAAGTATTAGACAGGATGGAGGGATGGTCCCAGCGCTTAGGAAAACATATGTACATGAAAAACCAGTAATGTGGAGAAGATCTTTGTTAGCGGTTGGATCTGTTTCGGCCACGTTGACATATTCGATCCTAAGGAATCCTGTTCGATTGGACGAAACTCCAAGTGCTCCAGGAGTGTATGCTTGGGGTTATAATAGGGGAAAGGTCGTTTCACCATCTTCGCTCAACGAGACTGTTAAGCGCCCGCAACCGATCCCATTCTTTAATGGGAGACTACTCCGAGATCTTGCGTTAGCCGAAGATGTAGGAGTAGCTGTTATGGAGAACGGCGATGTTGTGCAATGGGGTCAGAAGTTTTCTGATGACGACGAGGAGCCTAGGCGGATCTTGAGCGGGAAGAACATTGCTAGTGTTCGCATATCGGATAAAACCGTCTACGGATTGGCTAAAGATGGATCCATATACGCTTGGCCCGTTTCGAAACGTGTGATGGACGCCGGATCGGCAGAAAGCTCCTCGTCATGGTTTGGTGCCGGGAAATCTGAGATTGGCCATGTCTCAGTAAAGCTGCCATCGAATCTTTCGTTCTGGGAAAAAGTTACCAGCATTGAAGTGGGTAAGGACCACATCCTCGCGCTGACAAACAAAGGAAAGGTTCTGAGCGGGAGCACTGGGATGTATCCATCAGAGAAACCAGACGCTTCAAGAGGGCAGTATGGGATTGCCAGTCAGTCCCAGTTTGACCCTCCTCCCGAAGCGGGATCCCTGAAGGAAGTTAAACTGATTAAGGACTTTGGTTCTCCAGTGGTGCAGATTGCAGCGGGCGACTACCATTCGCTCGCCCGGACAGCTGACGGTAAAGTGCTGGTATTTGGAGAAAACACCCACGGTCAATTAGGATTTAACTACTCGTACCGCAATGCGATACTACCTGTGCCTACTCAACTGCCAATTGACAAACTGTACCCTCAGTTGACACCCAAGGCTGTGAACATCGCAGCGGGCGGGTCGATCTCTTATTTCTCGGTTGAGGTAGGGAATGGCGAGGTGGATGTTTACTCCATGGGCAACGGTATCTCCGGTCAATTAGGCACCGGTTCATATGCCCACTCGCAGGGCTCGCCTGTCAAATTAAAATATTTCAACAATCTGACCGAGTACTCTGAAAAGGATCAGGCTACTAAACCAGTGGGCATTGACTATTTCACTGTAGGCAGCAATCATACTGGTGTCGTACTGAATAGTGAAGCAGCGCTGAAAAGCGCACTACTTTGGGGTGGAAACGACTTCTCGCAGATTGGGAATGGCAAGAAGAATAACGTTGGGCAGCCGATACAGATCCCAGGGATTGACGGTAGCCAATCGCTGTCACTATTCAAGAACCAAAAGGTAACATTCGAGGACAGTGACGGGAAGACCCGCACTGCCTCTGTGAGCCAGGTGCTGGTATGTGGGAGGAACGCATCGGCAGTCTATTATAAATGTACATAAAAAGGCTTAGTCTAAAAAAGGACTTTAACCAGATTGTTTTTATTCACTTTGCCCATTTGGTTTCGTGGAATTTCGTTAACAATTAGCAATCTTTTGGGGATTTTCCAGCCTGAGAGCCTAGGTTTCAGGAGCCGCTTCAAATCATCAAGCGCGAATCCTTCTTTAAGGCCCTGAGCAGAAAGCACTACCACCGCCGAGACTTCTTGACCCCATTCCTGTGACTTCACACCCACAACCGCACACTCGGAAATCTGAGAAAGACCCAGTAATTCTCGTTCGACTTCTAGTGCAGATATCTTCTCTCCCCCTGATTTGATTATATCCATGCTGGCACGCCCGAGGATATAATAGTTGCCATCTTCGTCTACCCTGGCAATATCACCGGTCTTGAACCACCCATCCTCAGTAAATGTCGCACTAGTTGCCTCTGGCTTGTTCCAATACTTCTCAAACACCAGTGGGCCCTTTAGCTGGATCTCACCAGTATCTTTCGACTCGGGATCGAATAGTCTGGCCTCTATTGAAGGTACCGGACGGCCAATCGAGCCGGGCCGGCGCAGACTTGGGTCCAAACTTTGCGAAAAGGTTATACCAGTCTCAGTCATACCGTACCTTTCCAGTAACGGGACCTCGCCATCTGTGAGTGAATCCCAAGACTTTCGTAGCGGGTCAGGGAGTGCTGCAGAACCGCACATGGCCAGCTTAATGGACTTGATCGATTCTTTAAATTTCACTTGCTCCTGCTCCGGCAGCGAGGAGACGTAGCTCACCAACTTTGAATAGATAGTTGGAACCGCGGTAAACGTATTAAGCCCATTGTTTTCAAACAATCGGTTGGCAAGCAATTGAGCGCTGAACGGAAAGAGGAACTCAACTCTACCTCCGGCCAGCAACGGCAGCGTCATCGCAATCAATAGTCCATGCACATGATGTAAGGGTAGAACGTGTAGCATTGAGGTGTCCTCATTGATATTCCACACTTGCGACAACGACTTTGACTGGGCCATAAACGTCTCTAGAGGAGTTACCACTCCCTTGGGGTCGCCAGACGTTCCGGATGTATAGAGCATATAGCCCGAATTGCCCGATTCATGAATCTCAGAGGAGAAGTCCTCCAGATTCTGATCTTCGTAGACGACTTTTTCCACAGAGGAGAAGCCAACCTTATCCAAAAATCTGTTCGGCGTGACGATTAGAGAAGCCTCTGAGTCCCGCAGCTGGTACTCAAGTTCGGGTTGAGTATGAATAGTGCATAGAGGGACTGCGAGGGTATTAGATAGCGTCAAACTCGCCAGAAACGGAGCTACGAATTGATAGCTGTTCTCTCCCATGATGGCTATTCGTCTGCTTCCATTTTGGCGATGCTTTGCGGACAACAGGCTCTGCCAGCGTCCGATATCCTCGACCAACTGCCCGTAGCTGTACTCATTTCCAGAGATTACATGCCGGATAGCGATCCGGTCCTTCGGATGCGATTCCAGCCGCGAGATAATATCTGGCTTCGATGCACTTGAAATGCGCCGAATGCCCTTTGAGAGCGCTTTAAGCGCTCTAAACTTCACACGAAGCATAGATTGATATTGATAGTCATGCCAAAGTGCGGCTTCGCGTACTCTTTATATATTATCCAGAGATAGTCGAATTCTCTAGGTCATTTGGTTAACCGATATCAAGCCAAACGAACAAGCTTAGGTTATGACAAAAGAGTAATCTTGCAGATGCATCGACGTCAATTCTTTAACTGAGGCTAACTCTGCTTCTCGCGGCAAGCATCCAAATCACCGCGACCCACACTACGTCATGCTATATAGTGGAATCAAATAAATAGACTAGTTGAAGTACGTGGCCCCTGCTCAAATTACAGCACAATCTCTGTGCCTGACGCAGTACTCGGTGGCTACTGGCTGGAGCGTGGACGTGTTGTCATTATCGCATGCTGATTTTGGGTGTTATCGCAGAGTACACGTACATCACAGATTATTAGCTGCGTAACGAGCTGAACAGGTTTTCTACCAAGTACAACCAACATCACGTAACACTAATGGTAAGCACGAGAACCACAAAGTCTGGCAGTCTAGCGAAGAAGCATATCATCTAATGATCCATCTAAGAATACGCTATTCAACCATGCAGTTAAGCAGTCGCAGGCGCTTAAACGGGATCTAGATATCTTCGCATCGTCGCCTGAATCAGCGCCGCTATCGTTGCAGGGCCAGATATCCGCTACGATAACGTCGTTTGGACGAATTATAGACGACTACGCGAATGCGGCGTCTAACGAGCTGGTGCAGGACCGCAAGGAAAAGGCAAACCTCAGGATATCCAACTTCCGCACCGAGCTAGCAGACGCTAAGGAACAGTTCAAACAGCTTAAGCTACAGCGAGAAGAGAGCATACATAACACAAACAGACAGGAGCTGTTCGGCAGGCGGCCGCATGCGTCCGTACCGAAAGAGAACGCCGGCGCTAGTGAAAACCCTTACGACACCAACTCCCCCATCTACAGCGACATGTCCCGCGAGCAGGGCCTGCACCGCGAGCGCGACGTGCTGGGCCGTGCCGGCGAGCAGCTGGACGAGTTCCTGGAGCGCGGGCGCATGGTGCTCGGCGATATCTCCGAGCAGAACGAGTTCCTGAAGTCTACGCAAAGGGCGATCTTCAGCGTCGCCAGCACGCTGGGCGTCTCCAACGAGACCATCAGAATAGTCGAACGCAGAGCATTCCAGGATAAATGGGTCTTCTACGGCGGGATCGTCGTGATGGTTATATGCTTCTACTACATAATAAAGTGGTTCGGGTAAGGGCAAGGGCTAGGGCTAGGGTGTGGTTAAGGGCATGGGCTAGGGTCGGGCCGTTTGGGGGTTTCACTTTGTATCGTGGTGTTTTGCTACCACATTCTACGTGTTGAAAAGTCTATTAATATTGACAATAATATTATTATGGCGATTATCATCATCATGGTTATTATTAGCGTTTGAACATTCCAACCGATCGCGCGCAAGCAATTTACCAGTCTGATCCAATAGTAACCTAATAACCTAATAACCTAGAAAGGATGCTCTAATGTTAACCTTAAATCCTCGCGTACCTCACCCCGTCATCGTCGTCATATCAGCCTCCAAGCGACAATTCGCTCCATGTTTCAGGAACTTGACACAATATATACGTGGATATGAAACAGCCTCGCACCCGAGGACGCTACGTCAGAGTCCAGATCTGGCCAATGGCCGGCTCCTAATGCAGAATGGAATATGTACGATTCAGATCCATATTTCCCGATTGGGAAAATGTGTTATGTTTATTGTTTTGGGTGGTGCGCGCGTACCAGGTTGCATTTTGAACGTGCGGTATTAACAGTCCCGCGCGATGCCGCGCTTCGAAATAGCCACAAATGACCCCCTTTTCTCGCTAACCAGTCATTTTTGTCTCCTTTTTTTCTTCCTTTCCTTTTATATATTTTCACCAACACCACCACCACCGACCAACCTTCAAAGGTATCACGAAGTACACTCTCTGACAAGTCGTCTTTTTCAATCACTCCTTTTTTGAAGAGACTGCGTATAATACCACTCCTTTATAAAGTTTTTGCGTGGAGATTGTTACCTATTGAGCTGGTCTCGATTTATATTCCGACAGAACCATTTGTACTCCTGTAGCCGAAAACAACACAGAATGTACACTTTCAAGTTTTTGACAGTCCTGGCCACTGCTGTTGTGGCCGCGTCCTCGGTCGCTGGCCAGCCAGTTCACCACGTCCACAAGCGTGAAGCTCAGCCCGACGTGGTCGACGAGTATGTCACCAACGTCGTTACCCAGTACGTGACGGCTGATGCCAATGCTGCCACGGCAGTGGCCTCAGCAGCCGCTGCAGCCGAAACGGCTTCAGTGCCTGCTGCTATCGTCTCAGCTGCGAACAGCGTCTACTCAGCGCCAGCAGCGGCCGCGGCTCCTACCAGCTTGGTTGTGTCTGTCGCAGCTTCATCTGCCGCGGCCGCATCGTCGCCTGCCGCGGCGGTTGCAAGCGGTGGTGCGTTGGGGATTAGCTACTCTCCTTACACGAATGCCGGAGGATGCAAAACCGCGGCCGAAGTCAAGGCTGACGTTGCTCAGCTCTCCGCGTACAGTATAATCCGTCTCTACGGTGTCGACTGCGACCAGGTCGCTAACGTGGCCGCCGCTATCACGAGCTCGCAGAAGCTGATGCTCGGTCTCTACTATATGGATCAGATCGCCAGTGGCTTGGCTACTATGCATTCGTCTTTGAACGGAAACTGGGATATTGTTCACACCGTCTCGGTAGGAAACGAGCTTGTCAACGATGGCTTGGCCACCGTTGCGGACATTGGTTCCTACACCAGTCAAGCCCGCACAATTCTCACTGGCTACGGTTACACCGGCCCAGTCGTGGCTATTGACACGTTTATTGCCGTTATCGAAAACCCTGGTTTGTGTGTATTTTCAGACTATATAGCCGTTAACGCCCATTCCTACTTCGATGGTAATGTTCCCGCTGACCAGGCCGGTGAGTGGGCATTGGAACAAATCCAACGTGTTTACGAGGCTTGCGGAGGTACAAAGTCTGTTATGATTTCTGAATCCGGATGGCCAAGTCAAGGTGAAGCCAACGGAATCGCGGTGCCATCTCCTGCAAACTTGGTCGCAGCCATATCCTCCTTGGAGGCTAAAATCGGAAATGACGTTATAGTTTTCAGTGCCTTCAACAATCTGTGGGAGGCCCCTGGACCCCTAGGGGTCGAGCAATACTGGGGTATCTTGGATGTCTAACCGGTTTATTTCCTTTCCCTATAGGAATTGATTTAGATATAATACATCCTCACTCTTATTATCGCCTATATGCTATCCTTTTTTTCTTGACCTCTTCTATTCTTTCTATTCCTTTTTTATTTCTATTTCGTTTTGTACTTTCTCAAAAAAATTTCTTTCCATTTTGCTTGCCTTTCCAGTAGTAGGAGATTAAACATTTAAGCTTTGTCTCTGATAGTGATTTTGAGCCGTCGGCTAATTTTTCACAAGTTTGACCCTAACCTCCGAGATGCATTACCAAATAGGGATTTTCAACTGCAACGCTTGCCTAGGGTCAATTGGAGATCATGATCTGTTTTGGAATAAAGCCCACGGCGAATTAGTTATCCTAATTCAGTAAGGCTGGGATTGCGTGGATGCGGGTTATGCGAGAATGATTGAATATACCGCAAACGGTGGGGTTCAGTTGCATGGATTTAGTTGTTCTCAGCCCCTCAATTTTTAGAGTTTAATGATAGCCGATAGAAACGGAAACAGATGTCTTATATGGCTATATCGAACGAGTTGATAACTGAAATTTGAGCCAAAAGAAGGGGATCCCATGGGTCATGCCATTCGACGACTGGAAGGCTTTTCTAATATACATACAACAAGCCCGGATTCACTGTCTAGCTCAGTCCGACTCGTTAGGAAGCATACCCCTTATTCTCGTAGCTTTAAGGAGCAGCAGAGGGCCCCTGTCCCTGACCCCCCTTAGCGGTGCGTTTGATGCTCTATCGGATTCTAAATTATTTAGTGAGTTGTCTAATTAAAAAATATATCGTACGTCATGATGATCATGTTAAGCGCACCCCTTAAAAATATTATCGTATTCGCCGTTGTTATCAACCAATACAGTTTGAAACATCGTACATGTAATATTATGAGATCAAAAAGTAAAAAACTACAGCACCCTCTGTTCGCATATGGTCTCCCACTATACTACTGGGTAAGGCTCTCAGATGTTTAACTATGATTGATCGGACGGGGAATCGTGTTGTCATCTAGATATGGCCGTAGCTGAACTGTTAGTTCTCTAGCGCAACATAAGGCACGGTGCGCCGCGTATTCTGCGGCGCTTTGCTGTGCCAAAAATCCGACTTGTTACCCCGCAGTAGAACAAATGATGTGTAAGTATCCTATTGCCATTTGTGGGAGCTATAAAACTCGTTGTGTACAAGTGTGTAGTGTCATTCTAAGCTTTGCGTCGAGTTGTAGTCATCGTGGATTCCCAATTTTCACGCTTAAAGTTGACTTAATCAATAGATCGGTTTCTTGTCTAGTCTAATAATGATACATAAAGCTCGAAGAAGTTATATAGGACCACTCGAGGCGTTTCAGCATCTTACAACTTAAAGGCGCTCACAGCATTTCACCTCGAACCCGATAATTAAGATTATCAACAGACAAGCTTGCCACTATTGGCTTGTCTGTATTCTCCCCACTTAAATCCTCTAAAGAGGCATGTTCATTATGGACGAAGCGAATCATACGACAGTATCCTCGTGGCTGGTCCGTTGTAGAACGATCCCGAAAAGCATTTAAGTTCTGACTTCCAAGTCCTGACACCGCATGGAAACTTCTATATCACCTCTGGAATAATTTGGTATTGTTCAATGTTTGCTGCAAAGCCGTCGTTAGATTCCTTGGCATTGAAATCCTTGATTATTTGCTATTCACAAAAATCTTCGTCAATTCGAGGATTTTGTACAACTGTCAGCGTTAGAGCAACACCCTTGATAACTTGATATATCGTCTTCTGTAATCATTCTCAGGCATATCGGGCGGTCCTATGTGAATTCTCATAATTTTGACGGTCCTGAGAACGATATTTGTCAAACTTATGAAAGAACTGATTTATTATTAAAAAAAGAAAAAAAAAAAAAAACGGTTGATACAGGTTTTCCCAGTTAAAAATGGTTTCCCTGTATCCTTGGGGAATCCGACCCTATCGCTGAAATTGAATATTATAGAATGCTGAAACGCCTGGAGTGGGCCAATATCTGAAAGAAATGTCGAGCTTTATGTTATTATTACTATGTAGTAGTGCACTAGACAATAAACTGATTTATTATTATACTTATGAAAGATTTGTATGCCGGTTGATATAGATTCTACGGTTTAAAATGATTTCCCCTCTATCCTCGGGGAGTCGATCTCGTCGCAAAACTTGAATACTACACGAAGTCGAAAAGTTTGGAATAGCAATATATGACGAGTTAAAACCCTCTATACTGATATGATAGATATTAAGCTCATTTACTGGTTTATTTGAAAGTCTACTATCTCCTCTTGTTGAAGATAAATTTGGATTTCTCATAGGATTACGAAATATGTCTGGAATATCGAGAAATGCCTATCTGGATTTTCTTCTCTATTAGGGTATTGGTATTCCAGTATTAGGCTTTTGAAAGTTAGATAAATTTGATTTATTAAGTGTTTATTGTTCACGCATGCGCGCAATTCTTGTGAGCCGTACAGGTGTACGGCGCCCCTGAAAAGGATCTTCCAGTTAATACTAATTAAGCCAGCTTACTGTCTAGAGGATAACGCTCTATATAATGTATATAAAATCGACTAAGCATGTATTAGCACTATTCAAGGATTCAGTATATAATTATTAAAATATCCGGCTTTTGCAATAGAGTCGGATTCCCAAATGGATCAAAGCAATCCATATTTCAATGGCTCGTTCGACTTGAAGGACTGCTTGCCCAGCAGTAATTGAAGCAGTCCCTGCAGAGTAGATACATAGAAGAATTGAGTTTTAAAGAACGAGTTTTAGATTTAGACTGATATTTCCCGGGAATCTCTAAACGTCTGACCCATGCTTTCGCAGTCCGCCTACCTCATAATATGCTCTACAATTTACGCCTTGTCACATTGGCGATATGACACCTCTGGAACGGCCTTTCCGAATTTGTTTGCAAAACCCAGAAGAACCTTGATCACAGTAAATATTTACTGCGTGTCGGCCGATGCCACGGCGATTTCTTGGCCAATAATAATTGTGCTAAGATCTTCTAGGTGATCTAATCCAGCTATTGCGCGTGGTGCCATTTGATAGGGCCGGGGTGTTTAGACTACCAGGCCAATTAGTCGACATTTGTAATATTTCTGTACTTCACAGAAGGATACTGTAGATTCAACCAGTTCCGTATCATGATTCATGACTAATACTGCAGTGCATAAACAATCACTAGCATCCTGTTTACCGCGACATTTGGATTCTCTAGAGCTAAATCCGCTTAGAGACTAGTATAGTCGTAATACGCTGTTTGCCGGAGAGCAGCGTCAAATGTATCGCTAGCGCTACAGTTAGCGGGATCCGATATGTAAACAAATTCAATATTCGGTGGTAGCATCCATATGCCTCGAATTATTTGACTCTCCATTTCAGGCACTAAGAGCTTTATGAGAAAATAACAGGCCGCATCTGGTAGCTTGGCTCAGGAGATATATATATCAGTAGCTCTGTCATTGGACTCGTATACTTTACGCGGAGTGATCACTTTGCTGAGAACTGGAAACGCCATTCTAGAAAGCTTGCATTCTGTAGTCATCCCTCGCAACGACAATATCTCAAGCTGCGGACATTTCAACTCCTGCAACAATTGCCCATTTATCCGGTATCGCTTACCCTGGACTCCCTCTAACTCGAGACTGAGCATTTTGAGACCTGAAGGCAAGAATTTCACTGCACTCCCAAATTTCTCTGAGATCAGAGATCCGTTGTCGGAGACAGTACGGACGAGACTGATCCTCGTCACCGACTCCAACCTGTTTAATTCCAATGGGTGGCCCCATCCCCAGTCCTTGAGGTATAATTCAGAGAGCTTGGGCAACCATCCATCCCTTACAGTAAAATCAAAATTCTCGACTCTCAAACTATGCAAGTCGAATTTTTCAAAATCGGACAGATGGAATGCGGAGAGCCAATCAGGCATGCCAACTTTTAGGGGGTCCAAAATCACACATAAGTGTTTTATCTGATGTGAACCCTTTAGAGTTTCAAAAACACCCGTCGAACGCGATATTGTAATATTCAAGGAGTCTAGATTTTTACATTGTGCAATCATTCGACTTAAAAAGTCCATATAGTTCCATTCATACCAGCTAGAGGCCCGAGGAACACGAAGCTCCCGTGCATACAAAGCTAGATGCGATGGACTTGAATGAAAGTCTTCCATGTCTTCCCAGCCTACTATTATACTTGAAAAGACGCGCTCTACGGTAATTTCTCGTAGTCCTCGCGATACCGCAGATAGCGCTTTAAGAGAACTTCGATCTACATGGTTCGCAATTAGATCTATGATTTCAGGGGGCAGCCGATCAAAACTGCCCATGACGTCGTCCTGTTCCATCAACTTCAAGACTCCGTCTTTTGCCGTCCTTTTGAGCGAAGGAAGTATTCGACTGGAAAGGTGCCAATTGGCGAATGCTGAGCCCAGTGAAACGGCTCCCACCGCGGCCCAAAACGACGAAAAACTTAGAATGGCACAACACACCTGTACACAACGAGTTTTATAGCATCTACAAATGGCAATAGGATACTTACACATCATTTGTTCTACTGCGGGGTAACAAGTCGGATTTTTCGTACTTCAGAGCGCCGCAGAATACGCGGCGCACCGTTCCTTATAACGCGCTAGGGAACTAACAGTTCAGCTACGGCCATATCTAGATGACAACACGATTCCCCGTCCGATCAATCATAGTTAAACATCTGAGAGCCTTACCCAGTAGTATAGTGGGAGACCATATGCGAACAGAGGGTGCTGTAGTTTTTTATTTTTTTCTATTCAGCTAATTTAAGCCGAAATTTTCAGAGCTTTCTTTAGAACGCGATAGGAAACCAGTTTGTCTATTTACAAGGTACCAAATAAAAAGTTTCAAAGTTTTCCAGGATGGATCAAAGAATTTTTGAACTGGCAAGATTCAATGTAGAGCCACTTGACAAGCTGAGGTACATTGAATCTTTGGAGGAATGTCTGAAATTTGGCATTCCTCCTACTATTACTACTAAAGATGTTGAATTGGCACAGATCACACAGAACTCAGAGCAAGTTATTGATGCCGGCGAGTCGGGAACGAGTCCGCTTCATACAATATGCGAGTCTGTAAAGGCTCAGGATCCGGTTGAGATTGATATAGCTGGAGACATGATAGACAAGCTATTCGAATATGGCGGAAATTGGATGCTTCTTGACGATAACAACGAGACACCCGGATGCATAGCGTTACGAAGAAACCTGCCTAAGAGCCTATACCAGAAATTTGTCAATGCTGGAACCCGCTCTGAAGTTTTCCTAAGACGGATGACCGAGGAATCCGCAGAACACGCAGGAGATGCTTCCGAGAACCCCAAGGCATATCTAGAGGCAAAGCTAGAATACTCAGATCATAGCTTGGTCACAAAGGGCCAAAAGGACGGAGTGATGATGGACTGGGAAGCTCCAATCATGAAAAGAAGCGCAGAGATCATCACTTCCACCAGTGCAAACCCAGCAGTTCTAAACGTTGGATTTGGACTAGGGATAATAGATTCGTATCTCCAGGAGCAGGCTCCAAGTATACACTATATCAGTGAGGCACATCCAGACGTGCTTCAGAAACTAAGAGAGGACGGATGGTACGACAGGCCAAATGTCGTGATACTGGAGGGAAGATGGCAAGACACTCTTCCGAAGCTTCTGGCAGAAGGTGTGACCTTAGACGGCATTTACTTTGACACTTTCTCAGAGCATTACCAGGAATTGGTTGACTTTTTTGAATGCGTGGTGGGACTGCTAAGCCCATCAGGCGTGTTCTCGTATTTCAATGGCTTAGGCGCAGACCGCCAGATATGCTACGACGTGTACAGCCAAGTGGCTGAGATTGATTTGAAGGACTTTGGACTTCAGATTGAGTATGAGAAGATACCGGTAAACGATAGTGACGATTCACAGACATGGGATGGTATTCGCCGCAAGTACTGGACTTTATCCGAGTTTTTGTTACCCAAGGTCACATATATGCCCTTCTGAGTGCAATGTCGTCAAAGATAAGGTTCTATTCTTCTGAAAGCCCATTACCATGAATTTCACGATTTCGCCTTCTTAGGCGAATCTTCATGTTGTAAACCGACGGTGGAAACGATTACAATCAGGTGTTCGCGTATTGGTCGTTTAGAACTTTGTCCCAGTACTTAATATACATTTTTCTTACTCAACCGTGTTAACATGATCCCATTTCTTTCACTTAAAGTTAAACTCGACACCATCAGGAGTTAGGACTTAAAAAAAACTGGTGTGATATTGCCGGGTATATTAGAGAAATAAAATAGTCAAATACCAGAGCTACTTCTCACTGTATATTTCTTCGTGTTTTTCATTTTTCCAGAGGAAAGTCGGAGATTTTGGTTTGTACCACTGCAAATAGACGCTGGAAAAAAGTCATAGAGATCTGAAAGGAAAATGGGTGTTTTGAGCGAAGTGGATGGCAGTTTTGTGCTGTTGAAAGGGTCAGCGGTTGTTGAATACGTTCGAAGTTTACATTTGTACTGCTCTATTCCCTTAGTAATTGGTACAGTATTCGTGGTAGCATGTGTTTGGACAGTTCTACAGCAGGTTGTATTTGTTAATCCTAACCGAGCGCCAATGGTATTTCATGTCGTGCCCTGGGTTGGGTCCACTATAACTTACGGAATGCAGCCGTACGACTTTTTCAAGAAAAATCACGAGAAGTATGGGAACGTTTTCTCTTTTGTCATGTGCGGTAGAGTGATGACAGTTTTCCTGGGCCCAAAGGGCCATGAATTCGTGTTTAACTGCAAGCTGGCAGATGCTTCTGCCGAAGAGGCTTATAAGCACTTGACCACACCCGTTTTCGGAGAGGGGGTTGTTTATGACTGCCCCAACAGCCGTCTCATGGAGCAGAAGAAGTTCGCCAAAGGTGCATTGACCAGAGATGCTTTTAGATCATATGTGCCGAAGATTGTGAACGAGGTGACGAATTACATTAACAACACCCATTATTTCAAGTCTGGCAAGGTCAATCTCATGGACACGAACCCCGAGATTACTATCTATACTGCTAGCCGAACGCTGATGGGTGATGAGGCCAGAGAAAAGTTCACCAGGCGAACCGCAGAGCTGTTTTCCGATCTTGACAAGGGATTCAAGCCTTTGAATTTTGTATTCCCAAACTTGCCGCTGCCTTACTACAGGGCTCGAGATAATGCACAGAGGGAAATTTCAGACCAGTACCTCGAGATCATTGAAAGAAGACGTCGCAATAACGATGTCCAAAATCGCGATTTGATTGATACTCTTATGACTAATTCTACGTACCGTGACGGAGTCAAGCTGACTGATCGCCAAATTGCTAACCTCTGTATTGGAGTTCTTATGGGTGGACAGCATACTTCTTCTTCCACTAGCGCATGGGCGATGCTCCATCTTGGACAAAAGCCAGAGATAATCGAGCAGCTTTACGAAGAGCAGGTTAGAGTATCTGGTAAGGATAGCAATGGAAAACTGAACCCCCTCACATACGAAAACCTTCAAGAGATGCCATTAGTAAATGCGGTTGTAAAGGAAACTTTACGTTTACACAGCCCTTTGCATTCTATCTTTAGAAAAGTATTACGACCTCTTAATGTCCCTGGTACTAAGTATATTGTTCCCGCTGGACATTACATTATGGTGTCAACTGGATACTCTATGATGTCTGAGGAACACTTCCAGAATGCCTCTGAGTTCTATCCTCATCGATGGCTGGAGGAAGACACAAGTGCTAAGAAGGATGAAGCCACTGTCGATTACGGATTTGGAGCTGTCAGTAAAGGTGCAAGCTCTGCATATCTTCCTTTCGGTGGAGGAAGACACCGATGTATTGGGGAGCAGTTTGCATTTGTGCAGATTGCTAGCATCCTGGCCACGTTTGTCCGCGAATTCAAGTGGACTTTGGCAAATGGCCCAAATATCCCTGATGTGGACTACGAAAGTATGGTTACTTTGCCTAAAAACCCGGCTGAGATTGTTTGCGTGAGACGGTGAACGATCAATCACCTGTACAAAACTTCATATAAAAGAAGTGCTTTTTTAAAAAATTAATAATAGAGTAAAGTCATCTAATTTTAAGCAATTTTATAAATCCTCCTAGCCGCCCAGAAACAGAATATCGCAAATAGGGATAAGCATACAACAATGGCCCAAAACCAGTTCAGGTTATCAATACCTTGTCCTGGGACTAATACATTCATACCCCAAAGTCCAGTTACAATGTTCATAGGCAAAACAATCGATCCTAACACAGTGATCCGACTCAAAACGTCATTCATATCGTTATTAACTTTGGTCATGTCAATATTGATCTGCGCAAGATAGTTTGAATGACTCCTGGCCAACAGCTTTTCATAGTGGTTCAACGATTGAACCATAGTGATAATATGGTCCTGAATATCGCCAAGATAAAGCCCGATTTCATTGCGGGGTGCCACTTCCCATTGTTCATTACATCTTTTCGAGAATCCCTTTATCACATCTGCCTTACTTCCGAGTAACCGTAGCAGACCCATTACCCGTTTACGGCATTCGCCAATCCGTCGGAGCATATCTCCTTTCTCCTTCCAAACTTTGTGGCTTGAATAAACATTCGTTGTGTCGCTTGAAGAAGAGGAAGAGCTCGTCTTTCCGCCATCTTCATCTTCGTCTTCACTTTCGCTTTCATCAGAGTCACCAGAATGCATTTTCAGAATTGCATCTTCAATCCCGTTAACTTCTTCCTCGATAGCTTCAATCATCGGTGCAAAAGCATCAGTAATATCATCAATTAATGCATAAGAGATCCAGTCAGATGAAACTGTGATATAATCCCTGAGCAATCGAGCCCTTCTTCGGACATTTATAGGATGTGGAGTAGGTGCAAAATGAAATGTAATGACACCTTCATGGAACACAATAATATACATATTAAGCGGCTTTAGTTCATTTTTTTGCCTGGCGCTGGCCCGTGATCTCTTACGAGAACCATCAGTGGACTTCTCGCTTCCTTTACTTAACTTTCCCTTTCTCTTCCGAAGCTCTTCACCGCCTAAAGAGCCCCTCCGGATTGAAGAAGAAGATTTATTCTTCTTCGCTGAAGTAACATCTATGCTTCGAAAACATACCAGGTAGTAATTTCTGAACAATTCAACCTTTTCACGAGTTTCCCCCAGGAAAATATCTTCGGTAGTCAAAGGATGAATCCCAAACGCTTTACTGATTGTCTTCATTTCGTCCTCAGTGGGATTCAAAACGTCAAGCCAGAATGGCATCGGATCTGTACCAGCAGGTGTATCATCCTTTTTCTGGCTATGCATACTTGCAGCAGATGCATCCAGTCTAGGCTCCTGATTCACAGTACTCGCTGAAGGTTCTTTCGCACTTGTATCATCTGCTGCACCCATAAAGGGTGAAACCCCTCCCACTCCTCCTCCGCCGCCCATAAATGAGCCATGTCCCTGTGGAGGCTGATGCTGACTTCCATGCATATTGTTCTCTTTCCTCAGTACAGAAATCATCGGCGGGAATAAATCGCTAAACGTCTGTCCTGGCTGGAGCAAGCCTGAGATATTTGGAGAATGCACAGTTGTTTCCATATCGTCTCTGAAATAAGTAAATCGATACTCAGATGCAGACTTCTCGTCCAACCCATAATGATATTTAGACTGCTTCAATGCATTGAGCCCTTCGGAATTTTTCACGCGATGGACCCATGGAACAATTCGATGTGGCCTTAGCCTTCCTTCAGTCTCCGCCTCATTAACAGCGAATGGCCTATCAGAGGCCAGTGACTGAGGAGTATACGAACGAGCTCCCGTCATGTCATCTGTAACAAGCTGGTTCGAAATAGCTTCAGTAGCGGATAGCTCGCGAACCTCATTGACAGCAAATTCGGTAAGCACAGTTAGGTCGGGCCAGACTTTAATATCACCCGTCGTTGAATCAATCTCCCTAGGCGAATCAATCGGGAAGCACACATCATTAACAGAAGAAGCATTTGAAGATCTCCTAGACGTGGGCTTGGAGTCCAGAGGCTCGTCATCACTCTGAATATCTACAAATCGGTGAAGATGAGAGTTCGAATCCTGGCGACGAACCGAGTTACTCCCTTCAACATTGTCTGCATCTGGGTCGCTCATGGTTATAGCAAATGAATCCTCTTGTTGCAATCCCGTGTCGTCTTCTTGGAGTGCATCGTATTCTGACCGGTGACCTCGTAAGAGGGGCGCCCTCGAAAGAGAGCTACGGCGCCTTACCCAGCGCTCCACCAAGCTTGGACTGCTATACTTTCCCTGGCCTGCTTGACTTTGATTCTTGCCAGGCACTTCGACTCGATGATCCATTAGATCATCGCTGTTGAGAGTAGAATGCGAACCGTGGTGATGCTGCTCCTCAAGACCTTCTTGTGAAGCAGTCTCATCAGCGTCAATCAAACGCACGTCTTCTCCAGCTATTTGGTAGTAGCTGGGGTTGGAATCCACAGCCCTCGAAACTACTCCTGGAATCGAAGTACCAGGCGACACCGAGTGCCTGCTATCAGAAGACGATTTCCCGTGGGGTTCTAGCGACGCGACGTTGCTAAATGTTGATCTCCTTCTCCTTGGTGGATTTGCTCTCTCAGACATGATCTTCTAAGAAGAGATTCCTTTCACTACCAAGCAGTATATAAAAGATGGGATAGCAAATAGTTAGCCAAGAGAGAGAAGAGGAAAGAAGTATTCGTCAACCTATATTTCTTTTAGTTTTTCGGTATTCTTGTATATTGAGCAATGTATGTTGTAGTATATGAGCAGGATAAGCGATGAGTGAGTTGGGACGGGTGGGGGGTTAAAAGGTTGACTGCCTCGAAATAAATTAGCCGCTGAATAAATGGCAGTAACTAGACATTGATCGAATTAAGCATTTATGTACTAATACTTTGTTATTATGAAAGAGGTGGACTATGCAATATTTGGGTAGAAGCGTGCTCTAAGAGCATCAGTGGTCTCTTTCATCAGCACCTTTCCCTGGGTTAGAACGTCATCCATGGCCATTACAGGATGAGGGACTCCAGGGTAGACCCTTAATGTCGTATCGATACCGGCTGCTTTGAGTTTAGATGCGTAAATCTCACCTTCAGTTCTAAGAACGTCGCATTCTGCAACGGCTACGAACGCAGGCGGGGCGTTCTTGAAGCTGGCGGCAGGGTAGAAGATTGGACTAGCCTCAGGATTGGTCAAGTCTTTTTCATTGGGCAGATACAAGTGCCTGTACCAGAGCATCTTCGCTCTGGGGAGTTGGGGAGTATTTTCAAACTCCTTCCATGAAAGGTGGGTTTCCTTATCAGCAGTGTTATCGCAAACAGGGACCACCAAGATCTGGAACGCTAAAGGTGGTAGATGTGCAGCGATAGGGTCGCTTGCGAACTTATGAGTAAGCACGGCACTGATATTACCACCAGCCGAAGAGCCGGCTACTGCGACTTTGGTATTATCGATATTCAGGGCCTCAGCGTTTTCGTAGACCCATAGCAGAGATTCATATGAATCCTCAATGCAGGCAGGGAAGGGGAACTCGGGCGCAAGTCTATAGTCGACAGAGATAACAATGCATCTAGCCAACTCCGCAACATGTGAGCAAAACGAATTCTCGGTGGAAATGTTTCCCAGTAGCCATCCTCCTCCATGGTACCAGAGGAGACATGGCCATCCTACGGCAGGTGCGTCACCTTTTGGCACGAAGATTCGCACTGGGATTGTAGCACCATCACGAGTATACTTCCTAGGAACCTGCTCGTCTCTGATTGATGCCATCTCAGCAAGAGGGCTTTGACCTGGCATGACATTACCACCCTTTCTCAATGTTTCCAGTGGAACTAAATGAGTATAAAGCAGATTCGTCGCATTTTTGACGTGGTTTTCAAAGAACGAAACATATTCAGGATCAAACCTGGATATAATAGAGGGCTCAATCTTATATGGTGGTTGAGGGATAGGAGTGTACTGATCAATAGTCATAATGATTTTGGCCTTAATCTGGCGTGAGAACAAATGAATGATCAGGACATATATATATCTGCTCAACTCCAGGCCCCGCAGGGTGGTGGTGGGGGTTGAGCATCCAAGACCTGCCCCGCCGCGCATATACGCATGCGGGATGATCCAGCCCCACACACCACCAGAACCCCCCTGGAGGGGGTAAACCCCCTCCACCAGCCTTACCTTGAGACCTTATTCTTATTTATCTTTCTGCGACTTCCACAGTTTGTTTCTGAAAAGCTTGAGAAGCGAGTAATATAGTCACAAAAAAGTTGAAATGAGCGCATACAGAAAGCAAGTCCTTACTTCAGAAGCTCCTGCTCCGATACCCGTTCTATCACAGGCTCTTATTCATAACGGAATTGTGTACTGCTCCGGCCAAACTGGTACTGATCCCAAGACTGGAAAGCTTGTTGAAGGCGATGTGGCTGCCCGTACCGTAAGTATTGTAGCTGGCTCTGTTCTTTTTTCTGTCAGTTTTCTAATTATGAATAGAAGCAAGTTTTGGAGAACCTGTCTGCGGTATTGAGAGCTGCTGGCACCTCAATTGACAATACTATTAAGGTGAACATCTTTTTAGATGACATTGAGAACTTTGCTAAGGTCAATGAGGTCTACGCAACCTACTTCAAGGACCCCAAGCCCGTTAGAACTTGCGTTGCTGTGCATCAGTTGCCATTACATACCGACGTTGAAATCGAGCTCACCGCGGCTCTCCCTCAATAAAGTGTTTAGCTAAAAATTGAAAGTAAAAGTTATTATAAAGCTACCCTGCGTGTGCCTGTTTATTTCGCAATAGCATGTATATCGTTGATTGAATCAAACAGTTATATTGTACTATATAAAACCCAACTATCAACCTCTCCAGGTTGCCCAGATATCTACAATAAAAACATTTATATTGTACTATATAAAACCCAACTACCAACCTCTCCAGGTTGCCCAGATATCTACAATGTTCGATCCTTCAGTGACATAATACCAGGGGAATGCATTAGCAGTAATACAAGAATGCTGGGGGATAATTCGTAGTCGTGATCCCAGCTTGGGGAACTCAGCGTTAGAATCCTTTTGGGGAACAAGGATCCCATGCTCTTGACTAAGGCGGCCGACTATCCAGTTCTCATAGCCAGGAGTGGCGACCTTGCCGAAGCCAGGAAATGGACCCGGTTCTCGAGCAAGTGCAATAACACCCGCATTAATGAGAACCTCGCCCGGTGGGCTATCTCCTCGGGCGGCATAGCAAGACGCTACTTCAGCCAACACCGAGCAAGCAACATTATCCTTAGTGATACAGTTAGTAGCCATTTGCTGGTAGTCACAGAATGGATAGTTTCCAGCATGCAGTTCAAGGTGTCCATTCAGATTGGAAATTTTGGAGAGATCGATATGTCCTGAAGCATGGCTAGTAGGAGTAGACCCAACAGAAATCACTAGATCTAAGTCAGGATTGTATTCTTTAGCTATTTTAGCTGCATAATCACCAGCCTCAATTTCCTGGTATAAGAAACCCATAGCCTCCTCTTCACAAGACGAGGCATAAGCGTGGCCGGCATGACAATAGAATCCATATAATGAAACATGACTACTGCCCAGCAGAAGCTTGATTAGTTCTTTGAGATCATCTGATTCAACAGGAATTCCCGCTCTATTTGTACCCATATTGACCTTGACGAACACAGACCAGGGCTCAGAGATGTTATTCGCACTAGAGAATTCTGAGAGTATATCCAATTGACTAGGGTGGTCAATCATAAGTCTCAAGTTCTTGACGATCTTCGATAACTCAGCCAATTCAGAGAGCCGAGATTTCACAACAGGCAGTCCATATAAAAGATCCTCGATCTGGCCAGATTCGTAAAAAGGCGCCATCTTCCATGCTTCCATGAGTGTGGAAACAACGACTTTTCTGCAGCTACCACTTTCACCAAGCTGCAAACTGACACCTTCATTGGTTTTATGGGTTTTCACATGTGCGCGAAAACTAGCACTCATGTTTGCAGCCCTTTTCAACATGGTCTCACAGTTCTGTTTCATGACCTTGCGATTGACGATGAATGCAGGCGTAGGAATCTCATCAAGAGTTTTACCAACATACTCTTTTTTAAGTGCATCAATATCTAAAGACGGATATAAGGTTGACGGTATAACCATTTTCATTTCTTTAATGAATACTGATAGAAGCGGCCGACTAGTTAGCTTATAATCTATTCTACCCTCCACCATGCCCCACTTTATCATCTGGCGGGGGTGGCTCGATTAGTGCGTCAAAGCCCCCACTGCCCGTTATGACCCAGAGAGACAGCTTAATCGGGCTGCGATTCGGGCACACGGGCTCAACTCGGATAAATTTAAATAAACCGATTCTGAATTGGAAACGGATATTGAATAATTTAACAGGTGTGACCTTGATAAATTCAGTGTTGGAACTTCTGATGTATAAACTAGAGCAATAGAATATCCATTTTTGAGAATAATGCGTATATCATATACTAAACCAAACCAGACCAAGAAAAACTAAAACTTACAACATCCATCTGAAACTGGGGTTTTGAGGCCCATCTCCCATAATAGAAGTTGGAACGTCTCTAAATGTCCATCGAACACCTTGCTGACGATTTCGGCGCTTGTTGTCGAAATACATATAAGTGCTGATAATTGCAACCAAAACTACACCAAGACCACCAAACCCTGCAGTGATACCTAACGCAGTTACATACTTTGGCGCGTCATTTGGTAGGAAGATATTTGCAGAAATGAGCCCTGCAGCATTCGCCAGCGGAACACCAACCGCTGAAAGCACAGCACGACGGTTTTCTCCGGGAGTATTGTTATTGTACCAAGTCGACGTCAGCACCGATGATGCGGAACCACCAGCGGTCATTAAGAAACAAGAGAAATATGCAACTCCTAGATGTGATTGAGTATCAATGGCACCAAACACAGCGAATCCAATAATTGAAATAAGCAAAGCAAGCATGATGAACCCGGATCTATATTTGGTAAAATCCGAAGCAAATGCAAAGATCAGTAGGCATATCGCACCAGTGATATTAGGTGCAACAGTATACAAGTTAGTTTGTACAGTACCTTTACCCAAGCTTTCCACAATTTGAGGAAACCAGTTATTAATTGAGTTTAGGGGGACACCAAGACAAATTTCAACCATCAGCCAGCCAAGAGTCACAGGATGTTTGAATACCTTGATTGCCTCCTTGAACTGCACCTTCTCACCAACGACTGCCGAGGAATCGGTTTGAATGCGGAAAAATGCAAGTTCCTTCTCTTCTTCATTGAAAAACTTAGCACTAGCAGCATCAATCGGCAAGTAAATAAAAGCAATAATAGATACAATAACTGTAAGGGCACCTTCAATTAAGAATAGATACTGCCATCCGTTGAGGCCGCCTTTAATTTGGAAAACACCAAAAGCAAGTAAACCCGAAAATGCGTTTGCAATATTTGCAGCTGCGTAAAAGACTGCCAATCGGCGAGCAAGCTCAGTTCTTCTGTAGAAAGTAGAAAGATAGTAGATGATACCAGGAAAAAAGGCAGATTCGCACATCCCTAGGAACCACCTTACTGTCATCAAACCTCCAAAATTTGTCACTGAAGCAGCAATCAAGGATAGAGATCCAAATCCAAACATGAGAATAGGAATCACTCGTGCAGCGGAATATCTCTTGATAATAAATGTGATAGGGAAGGCACAGAGAACAAAAGGAATATAAAAAATAGACAACAAGATATTCCACTGCGCATCTTGCATGTTCAGATTTGTTGTGATGCCATCGGTCTTTGCATTTGATATGTTTCCCTTGTCAAGAGCATTGAAGAGATACATGATAGTGATAAACGGTAAAATTCTGATGTCAAGTTTGCGGCACAGTCTCCGTTCAGCGGCAGAGTCAACTATCCTAGCATCAACAATCTCACCTTTGGCAACCTCATTGGTGTAGATGGGACCGATTTCCTTCTGATGCTCATTATCAGCAGACATTATTTTTTCAATTGTTTCCTTTCTGCTTTAAATATTGATTGATGATAAAGAAGTATCGAGTAGAGATATTTTCAGATATTCAAAGATCCCCTTCTTATATATACGCAGGATATCGATCTTCTCACCTGCGTTCTAACATAGTTAAATTGAGGAGGAACTATCGATGCGGGGAATAACGTACTAAGATTTTATCGTTATCTCGGTGGGGGTTGTCAAATTCTCCCATTATTAGCTAGGCGCAACCCCGCACAAGCCCTCTTATCAAATCACCCCCGCAGAGGAGATGCAGCAACGCCCCCGCCAGACATCCACAACTAGTAGACTAATAATGGTCCGAACATCTGCGATCAACACAAAAATCGTCATCCCTCAAGTAAATCATTCAGTATTTTTAGTCTTCCCTGCACTAGAATTCAGTTAGCCCATCAGTTGAAAAAAAAGGATATCCATATCTCCGAGACAATCAAAATACATACAAACCCCCCATCTGCATGGCTGCAAAAGATCAATAGTATGCAGCAGCAGTACATTAGCCTCACAAAAGTCAATATTCCTCTTATCGAAAATGGCATGGAAATCCCCCACCAGAGGCGTCTCCTCATCAAGTGTCTTTTTGGCCAAAAGCGCTCGCACTCGTCCCAGGTACTGCGATAGATTTGTCGTTGACATGTCACGTCTCTTGTTTAAACTGGACATATACTGATATGTCCAAACAGTCAGTGCCGCAACATAGAAACACCACGGCCGGTGAAATGCAGTTTCTTTAGTCACATCGTATTTTGTGCCGCTAACCAGGAACATGTCAATAAGATCAAGGGCGTGTGTTAAGGCGGCTGTAGCATTGGAGCTTGAAATCCACTGCCTTAATGAGTTGAAGGTCGACTCAACCATCAGCCCTTTGCTACTGCGGCCGCCTGCGACACCGCGGACATTCCGTGCCTTTGCTAGAGCACCAACGAAGTACTGGCACCTTTGGACATCAACATTTAAGATGATATGCGCGAGCTCATAGGTTGTCAAACATCCCAAAATGTATGGATGGTTAAAAGGTAGCTTACCGTTAATTATAAACGCGATTCGATAATACCGTAACCAGCCGTAATAGGATTCAGAAATAATATGCACCCACTTCTGATTTTGCTCGCGATTGTTTTCCGGAACATATTCCAAACTAGCATCAGGCAGAATGGTTTCCCGGAGTCTGGCATTCCAGGCAACAGATATCAGTCCATGCATTACAATCATCATGTTCCATGGCGAAAGCTGCTGAGAGGGATTCTCCAGTTTCAAGAACGAGGTAATAGTCAAGATAAAGTATGGCGGAGCCGGGAAAGAGTCTTTAATCTTCCTCCATGATTCTGAATTTGATGCCTCCCATAATACTTCTTCACAAGGTAAGCGGAACGGCAAATCAGATATGAATACAGATGGCGGTTGGTTGAAGAATGCAGAGTGCTGAGTGTCCAGAACGAACGCGAAAAAGGCAATCCGCTTCTTCTGTTCATGCAGAATAAATCGCTTCCATTCGTAGTCATTTGCATCAGAAATATTTCCCTCCGCAGACTCCAGATCAGCATCACCATTGGAGTTTCCATTACCAGTGCCCACTTCCGCCTTCATTCCCATAGTTCCACCCTTTCTCATAGATGCGATTAAGACATGGTAGAATCTTGTTGCCATATCATGCTGTTCTTCAGTGCTAGCCATCATTTCAAAAATTTCTGCCAACAACAAACTCTGGAATACCCATAACGCGGTCGGGGCTTTGAATTCCGGCAGCATATATATACTGTATCTTAGCGTCTCATGAAGTTTTATAGCAAGTTGGATAGCATCATCATCTCTTGTTAGATACATCGATATTGTCACCATTGATATTAACAAATGGGGCGGACAACTATTAATGGAGAAACTCGGTCGGTGCAGGATAGGCCATCGGTTATGCAGGCTCCAGTAGACATCTACCGCAAAGGATATAAACGACGGGCTGATAAATTTGTCAACCAGTATTTCGTCTTCAACAGGTAGGCTGATCACTTGGCGCAGCCTTTGACATGTAGCGTAGGAACACGGCCCTTTATCTTCTATTACTGGAGTGTCAGGAGTCCGTACTAGTTGCTCCTTTGGGAATAGGTATTCGGGGATATTCACTGCGTAATCAGCATTTAATGGCTGTGATGGGTCCATAACCGACTGCTCCAATATGGTATTATCATTAACATTAGCATTATCACCAAATGAATTAAAATCCGTACTTTTGGTCAATAGCCAGTTAACAAAGTCCTCATTTAATAGGTGTGATACTGCTTGGTTAGAGTTGCCGAGGATTGCGTCTGGACTTTGAGTCGAGTCGCTGAAATGCGGGGAAGAGTAGTCCATCAGAGCTACATCCACGGGAATTTGCTCCCGTTCTTGATGAATTTGTTGCTGCTGATGGTGATGGTGATGATGCTGTTCCAGCTTTAACACTAGATCTGTTTTAGCCTCTGAGAGCGGAGATTGTTGTGACTCGTTACCTTGCGGCGAAATGCTTTGAACAGAGCTCTTTCGAGCGGAGCTATTACTTTTCTGTTCGTCATCATCATGCTGTCTCTTGATATGCCTTCTCAGTATATCCTTCCTTGAGAATGCCCTTAAGCAATAGTCGCAAATGAATGGCAAGGCGCGTTGGTCTACCAAAGTCAGTTTTAGAATCTTATCTGAAAGTCTTGATATCCAAATCCCACATACGGATAACTTTATGTCTCTTCAAATGCTCCAGACGAGAAAAGCTTGTGCCACAATTTGGATAATCACAGTGATATCTCGGCTGACCAGGCTGATAGGCTCTACCCTTCCTATTGGAGGGTCTTGATTTGAGTCCCTCCTCAGACAACATTGCCTTCTTCGTGTCTTTTTTGATGGTTGTACAATAGAGAGATTAAGAGATAGTAGTAAAAGGTCCCGTCTGCGGTTTTCGGAATCCACAAGTGTGGAACCCTTGCCCTGACATGAATAGATCTTCCGGGAGCGAGATCCAGCATGCTTCTTTCCTTTTATATTAAGCGATGCATATTTTGATCTCGTGGATTCTATTTGCTTTGTGACACATAAGGGCCTGGTTTCGTCTTCGAAAGGGGTAGGTTTTTTAACATGGATTTAAGGAATAACGAGAGTCTGGGTGTTCTTGCGCAAAATGATTCCTGGCCCAGGCCGAGTATGGATTCTCGTACAAATCCGTTTTCATTTATCCGAGCGACTACTCAGCAGATTGAGGCCTCGAGGCTAGTGACGACTCTCGAGGCGAATCCGGGAGATTCCGGGTTTATGAGATGGTATACGATATCCAGCTCTTTTCCCATCATTGCCGCGTATTTAGGTCCCATATCGAATTTGAACTCTGTAGTTGCGTTGGTGAATCGCTGGCGGGTTGTGAATTCAACTGGGCAAGAAGCTCCTGACGTAGTCTGGGTCGTTGTGTTCAACTCGATCTCATTAGTGAGTTTGCCCAGGTCCCAAAATTAGACCAAAATTAAATTATTTTTCGGTCAGGTGATCAAGAAAAAGCAAATATTTAATTTTTTCAATCTTTTTCCTAATTTTTCTCCCGAAAAATATTTATATAAAATTTTTTCGAACTCAAAAATTAAAATGAAAATTATGCACAACAGCCGCACAAATGACGCAAACGTGAAAACACTTCTACATATAAAACCCAAACTGACACATGGTTTTGTGTATGATTTCAATAGGCGTGTGGTGATGCGCGATAAGACGCGTTATCCGGAGCCACTTCCCAAATTCTAATTTAATATTTTGATGTTGAAGGCAAACTCGTTACTTAGAATTTTAAAAGTTAAAAATAATTTTGTGCATAATTAATTTTTCGAATTTGTGCTGGGCAACCTCACTATTATTTATTGGCTGCTGCTCGAATATTACGCTATTCCTGAACTTCTCGGGCCGTATCAAGTATAGCTGGTCCCAAAGAATATCTATAGGCGGATGGTATGTCGCCAGCTTCATATTGGCTGGCTTGCTGATAGCAGCTAAGTATGTATATTTTGATACGGGAGAATATCAGAAGACCGAAGGATACTGGTATGCAGTTTTGACGTGCATACTGTACTTTATATGCGCGACACTGCTCCTAATCAACGAAATTGGCCACTTACTAGGACAGTATGAGGCGTCGTTTAATTTGACGCTGTCGCAGCGGAGATTCATGACTCAGAATTTGGTCCTCATGGTTTGGATTGGCGCCGGTGGTGCTGTGTTCAGCAACCTTATTTCTATATCTTATGCCAATGGCATTTACTACTGCGTGGTCACGATATTGACTATTGGCCTTGGTGATATCGTCCCCGTGCGCAGCTTGGGACGTGCTTTGTGCCTCCCATACGCTTTTGTTGGCGTTCTGATATTGGGGCTGATCGTTGCCGCTATTCGGGGTACAGTGCTGGAGGCAGGAGGGGTTGCCGGCTCGCTGCATAGAATCGAGCGGAATCGCAAAAAAGCGCTAAAGAGTACTAATTTTGAGAACGTTACTTCTGAAGATGGGTTTCATATGATCAAGGATATTCATCTGCGTGACGCGAAGTGGAGGAGACTGCTTGCTGTGTACCAGGCGATAGTATATTTTTTGTTATTCTGGACCCTGGGTGCGATGGCATTTGCTCTTATCGAGGATGACTGGACTTATTTCGACGGAATATACTTCTGTAGTCTGTGTCTGTTGACGATCGGGTATGGAGACTTCACTCCACAGGGCCCCGGTGGCAGACCGTTCTTTGTGGTGTGGTCATTGTTGGCGGTGCCAACAATGACTATTTTGATCTCTTCTCTAGGCGATACACTGTTCAATGAGCTGCTCGAGGGCGGCGACATATTTACTGCGTGGCTGCTATCCGCTTACAGCATCAGGTCTAGATACACGGAGGCGTGGAAGAAGAAATGGAGTGCGCGACATGCGCGGGATCCTGAGCTCGACACCGAAATCGCCGAAGAGGAGATCCATGAGCTCAATTCCCAAAACGATAACGACGAGGCCAGCATTACCGAAGAGGCTATAGACCAGGAGGTGCTCGACCGGAATAGTTTGCTTGAGCCTGCCAACAGCAGTACTGCAACTGCCAGAGGTGCCCTGACTGAAATGATGTGCCTGACGAAAGAGATTAGAGACTTTGCACGCACGTTAGCCCGAAACCCCAACAAATCCTACACGTTCGAAGAGTGGCAGCGGGTCATGTCCCTCACCTCTCGCGACCTGAGCGAGCAGGGTCCTGATTACTGGCTGTCTGAACGGTCTCCGTTGAGATATCCCATAATCGAGTCGCGATACTTATTATCCGTGTGCCTTAGCGCCCTAGAGGCCCAGATTACTGAGCTCGTAGGGAACGAAGCCAAAGCCAAAGGTGAAACCCGCGAACCTGCAAAATATGTTTCAGGGTAGCATACTTTGCGTTGGCATGCACTCCTTGAGCCCCTTAACAGCACCGTTTGTGTTTTAAAGTTGGCAATATAAGGTTAATTCCACCGTTGACGATGATGTCACTGGACATTTAAAATTAAAACGGTCGCAAAACAACAAAAATAGCGAAAACGTCTGAATCTCGAGAGATAACAATGATCCGCCTCTCGCACTGAATTACTCGTTCTGAAAATGCATTTCAAATCCACCTGTCCATTCCGGGGGTTTGCCCGGGCTGGTCATAAATATTATTATATTCCTATCACGAGGAACCGCTTGGCTTGGAACATGACTAGTCCTTCTAAAGCCGAGCGCTTACGTGCGGCGGTGCTGGGATGACGGATCTGCCAGGGAGAAAAACAAAGGAAACTCCCAACCCGGGCCACAAGCGAAAACGCACTGCAAATGTAAGGAAAGTTCTGTTTAGTGGGATTTATTATTAGTCTTAAGGTACCTAGGAAAATAATATTTAAGTATCGAGTCGGCAACCTTAATTTGTATATAAAGTCACGTTCGAATCCCTCCGCCACAACTTTGGAACTAGGGGAACTGGAGTTCTTTTGCTGAATATTTCATCTCAGATACGGTTTTTGGCGTATTTGATATCTTGTTGATGCCTTCTTTCTTTAGAAGAGTTGGCGTTACCGGTAATGAGGACGGGGACGATGGGGTTGTTTCGTACGGGTACGGCCCTACATCGTCTTTGAGCGATGACGACGAAGCAGCTATGGAGATACCCCGAAGCGTACCGAAGCGGGCGTCGACTCAGAAGAAGAACTCCAAGGAGTCCTATAACTACTACATGGAGCAATTCCGCAAAGGACGAGAGCGGGGCGTGAGGCCGTCGAGTAAAGATGGCGCGGCCACTTCGTATGTTATCAGCGGGAATAATAGTCCACCTGGTCCTGCTATTGAAGTATACAGTGAGGACGCGCCTACGGATAGCAACAAACAGGACTTCGTTGTACGAGACCGGTCCAGCAGTCGATCCAGGTCGCGGCACTCCACACGACCGTCGAGGGCGTCGTCGAATGCCTCGGACTACGGCAAGGGCAAGTCTGGGAGCGTCCCTGCGTTCTGGGTCAAGACGCGGTCGAAGACCCCAGATAACGATCTGATTGGCCGGGTTATCAGTGATTCGCACAATATCGCGCCTCTGACACCGTTCAACAGTGCCATGCCAGTGGGCGGTGCCGGGAGCGCATCTCTTGCTATCCCGTCGCCCGCCGAACGGAGGTTCGGGGGCCCTGGCACAGGCACCGGCGAGATGGGCTCTTCCGTGCCAATTGGCACCAACGTATACCCTGACGACGGGCTGTCAATCACCAGCAGCCAGCGGCCGCCGCCGCATTTTGCCACGGCGCTCTCCAATGGGTTCAGCCGCCTGCGAAACTGGGCATCGCGGGGCTCGCCCTATGAGAATAGAAGGTCTATGAGGAATAGGTTCGGGGGCTCAGGCTCTGCTAATAAGGCAGGCCCAGGGATCAGCGGCGAGGCGGGACCTTTCCCTCCGCACTCGGCGCGCTGGGTTGCGCTGGATGGCTCATTGTCGTCGTTTCTGAGCTGGTTCGGAGACCTGTTTGTGGAATTCCTGCAGTATTTCCCCAATACCGAATTCATGCTGTACCCTATTTACTCGATATCGGCGTCGCCAAACTACTACCACCTGAGGACGCCTCTTATTCTGGTGGAGGTCTTCTTTACGATGTATGCAATCTACTTGTTCATGATTGTAATGGAAAGCATATTCGCAATCGTCAAGATGCTGTGTTCTCCTGCTATCGTCATCATGAATCTGATATTTGCTCGGCGTGGTTAGCTGCCTGAATCTGATATATACCATGACCATATTTATTATTTCTCTTTCGGCTTTTCTGGCGATGTTCATATGTGTGCTTAGTGTTTGTGGGGCGTTTTTACGTTTTTTTCGTCATTTCTGATAATATATACATTACAGTGGATTCGTTTTCGTCTTTACACTGAATCTCTTAGCTGTTTTACATTAATCTATCATATTATTTATACACATATAACAGTGTCAACGATGATAAACTGCTGTTCACATGTACGCTTAGTGTTTGTGGGGCGTTTTTATCTTTTTTCCATCATTTCTGATAATATATACATTAGAGTGGATTGTTTTTCGTCTTTACACTGGATCTCTTAGCTGTTTTACATTAATCTACCATATTATTTATACACTTATGTAACATTGTTACCAATGATAAACTGCTTGGATATCTCAACCTGAAATTCATGTTAGGATCTAAGATCTTCGCTCCCACTTAGATCCAACGGTTAACGAATAGGCAGAGAACCAACACCTCGGTGGCAATGCTAAAATGAGAATATGGCCCGGTAGGTAGTACGGAATTGGTAAAGCCTATGTCCGTCAACTGTGCCGCGTGTGCTGTTCATGGTCTGACTTACAAGATCCTTTGTTCGTTCCTGAGCCTTTGTTTGTTCTCCGCATTTGTAGTTGTTCTACATTGCAGTATGCAGAGTATACGTCAGACCTGCATTTGAATTTTGATAATCTCAGCTGCTAACCGAGAACTATATGCAGATTAGGCATAATGTAACGTCGAAGCATCCAGATAAGCTAGTTATAGCCAATCATTTTCGCATTCTGTATGTCGCCGGGCAAAGTCCTCGGGCAATCACATGCACTTATAGAGGCTTAGAGACTTGTATGCATACAGACAATAATAATATAATATGTACTCGGGCCGCAGCTACTCGCCAAGTTAAATCCGTTTACCCATGAATAATGTGGAGTAACGCTTGAACAACTTTCAGCGCAGGGCAATTTTCGCGATGGTTATTGAACTGAGGCGGTGCTGTTCTGTTACTCAGCTGACTGTGCTTTCCCTCGTGGTCGGTTATCGAAGGAGCAGTGTCTAATCATCGAATAAGCGTCATAGTCATAGAGATTGTTCTCTGAGTCGTTTAATCGCGCTCCTTTAAGCGAATGAAATATCTAGTGATCAGTCAACAGTAAAATTACGAGATATATCGGGCCCTACTCCCGACCGCAAGAACAGATGAAGGCTAAATCTGCATCAGCCTCTATCTTGACTACTAAAATACTATTGGTAAGCAGTGCTCAGCAGCTCATCTGTGTTTGGGTTCCTCGTATATACCCACTGGCCCCGGCTTATATTGTTCGCAGCGCCATTGGCTTTTAAAGTCTTAACTGACCAACATTGTGAGCAAAACATCGAGCTCTTTGCAGAATTAGCATTACGAAGTCATTAGGAGTTATACAATAATAATAGATCAGCTTATTGTCTAGTCTAGTTTGTATAGTATACAAAGTTCGACTTGGTCAGAAGTTTTCTCTATCATATACTATTTCCACCATTCTCTAATATAATTGTGGCCCGGGGAGAGAACCAGGATGTGGAAAAGCCGGTTATAGTTCGTTATAGGTCGAATTGTCAACAAATTGCTACCAGGTACCTTTCCGAAGTATGGATGTCATTTATGGCTGGCAAGTAATTAATTAAGTAGACGTGAACGCCGCCCAATGAGCGGCTTAAGCCGCCACTAATTACCCTACTGAGTATTGGCTGATAGTGATGAGCGTAATAGCTTTTTTAACAAAACGGTTCGATGGTCTAGTTGGTTATGGCATCTGCTTAACACGCAGAACGTCCCCAGTTCGATCCTGGGTCGAATCATTTTTTTTGGCAATTTTCAGCTAACTTAATTAACGATCTACACCATTCAACTCATCAAAGGTGATAATATAACGAATATTGAGAATTTGAAATCTTGAATGTCTTTGTCTTCTTATTTCATTGTTTACAGACTGTTTAGAAAGGTCTCTATTTGCCTATAAGCTATTTCTTTTCTACTGCTGCTGTGTCTTTCTTTTTTTCTTCATCAGTGAGACCTTCCATTTCCTTGATTTTCTTTATATCGTCTTCGCTTGGCTCATATAAATGCCAAACAGTATAGTGCACCAGGCCGTTTACTGAGAACCCCATTTTCCTAGACATTTTACCAAATCCCTCAGTTTCAGCATGATTTTCGAACGCAAAGCCCGGGAAATTAGCGCCAGCTCGGAACACTTTTGCCCTCGAAAGAATCGAGACTCCTCCGATACCATCTAGTTCGATCTTCTGGTCTAGGTCTCCTTGGGCGTTTCTGAAATATGCTAGATGCGGCCTCCATGTTTCGTACTGGGCATACCCCTCCACAATCACTTCGTCTTCGTCTAACTCCTTCGCGAGAGCTAATGCGGGCTCGCTCTCTTGCCACGAGTTCAGATCGTAGGGCTGCTCACCGCCGAGCCAGTCTGGAAGTGGCCGCCACACATTCGGAACAATAACGTCGGAATTGTGTTTCATTAAGTCTTCTATAATCGTAGGCGGCGAAGTTTCTATGTCGGCGTCTCTCCAGTAAACCCAACTATGATATGGCTTCAATGTACTCGATAGCAGCCAATTGCGAGCCTTTCCCATAAGCTTTCGTCTTCGTCCCTGGACGGCAACCCCATGTCTATCGTCAAAGCCTTGGCCTATGATTGCGCCAAAGTCACGCTCCAATATGGTAACATCATGATATCTATCACTTTTTTCGCCATTTTGCAGGTCTGCCAGATGTGTCTGCAAGTCTTCCAGAGTATTATCATCTGAATCACTCACCAGAAATGCTAAATCCATCAGATGATGAGGATACGTCAGATTCCGTAAATGCGAGATCATCATTGGAACCACGGGTGAGGCATTCCGCAGCGGTATACAAACTAATATATATTCATCATTATCACGTCCATTTGGAGTGCCTTGATACTCTCTTAGATCAAAGTGCTCAATTCTTCCATCCCCACTGGAATAGCCACCATCGTAAACCAACCCCTTATCCGAGCGAAAGAATCGAAACAGACCGATCAAAATAATAAGTATCAGCGCTACACGCTTTAGGATATAGCTGCTTCTCGAATCAATGTATGTTGCTTTGCGTTTGGGCTTGAAAGATGAAGATATCTCGTAACTGACGAAATTAGCTAAAACAAGAATCCTGCCAATCACTAAAATCTAAAGCTGGAAGACCACTTACACCGGTAGATCTGGCTTTCGCGAGAATGCCCTAATTGGCATGATTGTCAAAAGGTCGTCCAAACTCGGCCACGTCGTGATTCGTCAACGCTACACCGCAGAATAAATATGTTGCAAAGATACACCCACCTTGAAATTTTTATGCTTTGAATTGTTCCTCAGCACGTAATTTTTTTAGGTTGAGTAGACTGGGGTTTCCAGTTGTTCTCAGACAAACTCTAAAACGCTATGTTTGTTAATGTCCAAAATAATTACCAGCATAGAAAACCACGTTCTGCAGTGCAGGTTTTATAGTATTTCCGTCCCATCGGAAGGGGCTGGGGGAAAACATTGTTAAATTAACTGTGGCGATGTCAAATATAGAACTATCTAAACAAATTCAGAACGATAGTAAACCTGAAACAGTGAAATCTGAAAAACAGATCTGAAAAAGCCTAAAAGCATATACTTTGTTTTCGGTTCGTTAGTACAGTTAGTGTACTATATAAATTTCAAGCCTGTTTGAGCGGGTCGGAACCATCTTTGTTTGAGAAGTTCCCATACGCTAGCCGCAAGCTCTTTAGCCTGCAGCGAGCTTTTGGCCTGCGCTTCCACGTAAACTTTTAGTTTCGGCTCGGTACCGCTTCCACGCGCAGTGAACCTGACCTTCTGTCCAGAATCGTTTTCCAACTGAACTGTAATCATCTGTGTATCTGCCGATACTGGCAGAGTGGGCTTCAAGTCTGCGGTCGTCGAGTCGTACCCAACCGTGAGATCTCTCCAAGATAGTATTTTGAATGGGCGTAGGCCAGCGTGGTCTTTATCCGATTTGTAGTACTCCCTGATGGACTGAAAGACGCTTTCAGTGAGGTCTGGTGTGGAGATGTAGTATGAATTGGCGTCCTCGAAGTAGCCAACTTCTTGATACAGCTGTTCCAATTGATCCAGAGGAGTCGTAGACTGTGAATTCCATTCAATAATCATCTGCAAGAAGTTGTAGGCAGCACTGATCCCGTCCTTATCGTGAGCTGCAGAGAACATGTAGCCGAGTGCCTCTTCGAATGCGAACGGCACATCATAACCTCCAGATTCCAGATCAATGGCTCTGTTGCCAATCCATTTGAATCCGGTAAGAGTGTCTTCGTATTTGAAACCCTTATATTTTGCGAGTTCCGCTATAAGCTGGCTCGAAACAGTGGAATTGAGCATCGCAAGCTTGCTGATATCGCCGTTATGCTGCTCTGAGTAACGCCTATAGCAGTACACACTGAACAAGGCACCGACTTGGTTACCAGTTAGCTGGACCCATGTACTAGTCCTTGGGTCCTTAACCGCAGCTGCGAATCTATCTGCATCTGGGTCGTTCGCTATAATGACTGTGCTTCCAACTTTGTCTGCCGTTTCCATTGCTAGATCCAGTGCGCCCTTTTCTTCAGGATTTGGGAATGATACTGTGGGGAAGTCTGGATCTGGATCTGACTGTTCCTTTACCAAGACGATATTTTCGCTTAACCCTAATTTCTCAGCGATATGCGTGAAAAATGGTAAGCCAACACCATGCATAGGCGTGTAAACCACCTTAAAATCGGGGCCGGGCTTGGGAAGCCTTATAGCAAACTCTTCGTCCAGGCGTGCATAATATTCCTTCAGCAATCGATCAGTGACGTTGTCTTCTACCTCCATGTTAGAGGTATCCCATGTCCACGGTTTTAGATTCTGCGTGATTGCATGTGCGATACCCTTATCATGAGGAGGGATTATCTGACATCCGTTTTCCCAGTACACCTTATAGCCATTGTCCCTCGCCGGGTTATGACTGGCAGTGATCATGACTCCAGCAGCAGCATGATAACGATCAACCCCGAATGGAACAGAAGGGGTATGGACCAATCCAAGCGCGTAAACTTTAAACCCCAGATGACTAAACGCTAACGCCGCCAATTCCGCAAACCGCTGGGAATTGTGTCGGTGGTCGTGCCCTATGACGACTCCACGAGCCAAGGCATCGCTGACGGTTTCTTTGACATAGCTCGCAAGGCCTTGTGATGCCTGAAGAACGGTTAGCTCGTTCATACGGCTGAATCCAGCCTCCATCTTCGAACGAAGCCCAGCCGTACCAAATTCAATACCTAGAACAAGCTTGTTAGTAATTCTCTTCGAAAAGACCTTGAGTCAATCCTTAACCATACGTTTACGGAGTCGGGCGTCTAGCTCATCGATCCTTTTCTCGGCCCAAAGCTCCTCGATTTCTCTTCTCGTATTTTCATTCTGTCGTTAAAACCGAAATCCCAAGAACATTAAAGTTACTTTAGCTAATCTCCTTACCGTATCAAGCTCGAGCCAGGAATTGACCAGAGATTCTATAGTTACCTTGTCCATGGCTGGTGGTTGTGCTGAAGTTGGGAGCGGCTAGGTAAATTATATAGTGTAAAATGGTAAACACTGATCTGGACCGTGTTAGTGTTAATAACAGAGCTTTTAGGGTGAATAAATCAAGTTAAATTATTTAATAATATACAATAAATCTACATAAGATCATTTTCCAACTCACGAACAAAGGCGTCATCAGAATCATCTTCGTCTTCATTTTCTTCGTCTTTTTCATTATCGTCATCCTCTTCATTGGTTTCGCTTTTAACCTTAGAGCGCTTGTCAATCTCTTCGGGCTCCTCCGACCTTTCCCTTTTCTTTGCAATGGAGCCATTAGTATCTTTTTCAGAATCACTGTCATCATTACTATCTTCGTCTTCCGATGCCATGAACTCCTCAAGCTCCTTATCCACCTCGTCCCAGTCCACATCGCCATTGTTTAGAGATTTCATGAATGATTCAGGATCAATACCCTCTAAATCAGACTCAGGAGCCTTTGGCTCGACAGCATGTTGGTGTGAAACGTCGAACTTAGCGTCACTGTCGCTCAAAGGAATAATATACTGCTCCTCCGCGACTCTTTTCCAGTTGGCGATACATGCAAATATCCAGTCAGTGTAAACAATCTTGATGTTCGGGTTTGTTGCAACCGCCTGGCGCACCTTGCGGGTCCCGGATGAGGTAGCAATGACATGCGTAACGGTATCTATAAATTCTGCCACGACCACAGCTCCAAAGCTTCGCACCCACTGAACAATGTCGGCTGAGTCGAGCCTGGTGCCCAATGGCATGACGCCAGAGAACAGAAAAACGCACCCTTTGAATACCTGCTTTTTGATCTGTGGAATAATAACCTTCAAGTCTGGTTCGGGCTTTTTGGCAGTCACTTCAGAGTAGAATGCCTTGTGTACTTTTCGTAGAGCACCTTCTAAGTTTTGTAACTCGCGGTCGTTGTCTAGTAGCAGGTGATCATCCATTCGAGAGCCCACCACTGCTGATTCAGTGTCTTTGTTTTCAGATGAAGGCTCCTCATCGTTCTTGGCTTTCTCTTCTGCAGTTTCCTCTTTGGTATCATCAGCGTCTTCCTTTTTCGCCTCTGGGTCCTCAGATTTGTGTTCATCTTTATGGAATTTGTGCTCCAAATCCCGCTGGAGCTTTGCTAGCGGCCGCTCGAGTTGTTGCGCCTCAAGCGACGCTGATCGTTCATTGGCTTGGCTGGTGAGCAATTCAGAATTTGCCTCACCGCCAGCAAGTGCTACCAGCTGGTCCACAGTCGAGACTGAATCTGCCTGTGCCTCTTTATTGTTTTCCAAGGCGGTAGGGTCGATGGATTCGGAGCCCGCTGCCCCATACTTCATTGAGGACTCCATGATGCCATTCCTTTGTGGGAGAAAGCTCGAGTTAATATCTCCAATGCCAACGAAAAAGTTATACGGAACCACTTTGATTAGATTAGCGCTCCAATTCCACACATCTCCTCGGTCGTCAATAATAGCAACCATAGAGGTCGAAACTGGGAACAGCCTTTTCAGGCTCTTTTGAATGAGACTGCCACTTTCGTCACGACTCAGGATCCGGTCCCCAAAAAATTTCCCATCTGGGTCTATTATTCCCGCAATGGCCTTGGCATACGACTTTGTAGCCATTGTGTAAATATGCATTTCGTACAGTTCTGCCACAGAATTCAAAAACTCCTGAAGACCAGGCCGTAGCTTGACATAATACCAGCAAACATGGCCAGGCGGCCTTGCACCTTCGAAGTTGGGAGGCAGCGGTATCTCCTCTACCAGGCTGAATAGCTTGACATCCTTGACCGCTTCATGGTTGGGGTTATTCTTGTCGTTCATCCACTCTCCGATTGTTGGATCGACCGCAGCATGTATCACTGTCTGATCCAAATCAACGACCAGTATCAGCTTTTTCTCGTTTAACAGTCTCTCTGACGTGCTTTTTTCAATCCTTTCCGCCTCATTATAAGACACCTTGAGACCGCTTGTATCGTGGGACATTGATATCGGCGCCCGGGCCTTGTTATCGTACTCTGTATAATCCTGAACATCCAACGAGGCTCCACATAACGCACACAGTCCACCATACTGAACTGAGTGTGTACATGCCTCGAGAATTGAGAGAATCACGCTATTGGGACTCTCCACTATGTCGCCAGTTTGGACATACCATTCGGCGATTTCTCCCTCGATGGGCGACTCAAAAGTCGAATGAAACTCCTTTTTCACCAGCTCGGCAGCCTCACCTTCTCCAGGAGGTTTCTCTCCAACGCCATCCTCTACATAATTCCAATATTTATACCTGAGAATTGGCTTATGCTTTGTGACGTTGGTACCAGCAACTTCTAAAACTCCTGTGATTTCCACTGGAAACAACACGGACGACGGCAGCGAGATCTTCGTAGGATCGATCATTTATCTTTGTATTTCCTATTATATTGCTATTCGAACTCAACGCAGTGTTTCAGTACCGCTGATAATTGATGTCGCCAGAATCCGTTACACCACGGAAGATCATTCACATAAACGTGATAGTAAGTAAAGCCCTTCAAAGATGATTGGATCCCACGATGTCGTTGCGAAAAATGCACTATCAAATAAATTGTTGGGTGAAACGTCTGTGGTGCTCTTCGGATGCGAAGTGACTATGGATATTTTGTAAAGATCAAATTTGGGTGTTAGTAGCGTGTTTGTATAGACTGACAATGGGATTGTCTCCATATATTACTTTCCGCTGGGAGGTTTACCGATGATTTAGCGATGACACTCTAAATGAACTTCTGAACCACTTTTCTACGAATATGCGAAAACGACGTTTTCAGTTCATAAATCTATATTACATTAAATAAGACCGAGCTTTGTACTTAACTTAGTTAGCTATCATTGCACATAGCGGTCACTATCCCAATTAACTCGCCCCGTCAACGACGACAGCTTTTTGTCACCACGGCGAACACTATCAAAAGCGGTAGTAAACTCGTTTTCTATCAGATCAAGCTTCGATTGCCACGGCATATCTTTCGACCCTGCCGATTGCAATTCCTTAGCCGCAGCTTCAGCCGCGGCAACTGCGGCGGCAGCCGCAGCCTCTCTTTCTCTAGCCTTCTTTTCGCGTTTTTCGATAATTGCCTGTCGGCGCTTAACATAGTCCAAGATGTCAAAGTGTCTCGATGAGGTGGTGATCTCAAACGGATCCCATTTTTTGACTGGCGGCTCCACTTTAGGCTCGTGAGCCTCGACTGTGGTTGGCTTCTTACCAAAAGAGATCTTGAGCGAAATCGGTTTTGTGGGTTTCGCTTCTTCAACAGGAGCAGACGCATTACTTTCGACTGGTGCTGGAGTTGTGTGGGCCCCTAATATGCCGGCTTTGGAATCCTCATTAACAGTCTGTTCGGCACTGCTGGCTATAGAATTCGGGGCGGGTATAGACGCGTCGTCGTCCTCTTTTTTGATAATGCCGTGTGCAATGGCTACTTCGGACGGTGGCTTCTCTGCATCCAACTGAGGAAGGGCAGTTTCCAGAGGCTCGGGCTCAACTGTCTGAGGGAGGCTTGACGAGTTTCTGTCCTGATCGTCTTGTTGAGACTCATCGAGCTCCACATCCAGCATATCCTCGTCTGAGTCAGTATCACTTCTGGGTTCAACCGCCCGCGACCCGTTACCGTCTATAATCTCCATAACGGGAGAGGGCGATCGGTTGTTTTGCCCCACCGTCATTTCCAGGACGCCCTGATCGTAGTTATTGTAATCCTGGTCTCCTTCATCTGCATCATTACTGGTATCTTCCATCCCCATAAGCCTTCGCAGGGCATCTTCTGCTAGTCTGCCTTCTTGAACCAGCTTCTCGCGCAGCTGCCTGGGGTCCGTTATCCGCTGCGCGAACTGCGGAGTGGACATGAACGTATGATCCGGCGGTAACGGTGGCATCCATTTCGGGATATGGCTCCCGGGAGCTTTATGCGAGGGTACTAATTTCTTAATGTTCAATATCGGGGAGTCAAAAAAAGGCTGTGCTGCAGGGCTCAGAGGTTCTGGCGTGGGGTCCAGCTGCAGTCGATTCAAGGAATCGGTATACCTCGACTGCAGTTTGACCTCCTCTTCCAGATCAGTAATCCTCAGTCCACAGCTTCGCATAATTATGGCCAAATCATCTGTAGACGGGTGCTGCCGCCTCTGGACTTGTGTGATCTTGTGAAGACGGGCATAGAACTCACTCATGTGCATCTCCGCCAGCATCGTAATATAGTCAAAAGCGCTTGAGTTCGTCACAACATTGCGAGACCCTAATACAGCAGCAACTGACCGTCGAAATATGATTTGCATGGTATCGAGAGCCATTTCCTTAGGCTCGGGAACATGTTCAAGAAGCGTTAAAGTTCTTCGTCTACTATTCTTCTCACTATCTGGTGAGATATTCCGTTTCTCGCTGGTTCGTTCACCATCACGTTTTGCCATCATAATCAATCAATCCTCCAAGAAACGGGGAATGGAAGACCTCAAAGAGCGCCTATTTGGTAGTCTGTACTTGACGCAGCTTTCTGTCCGTGGTTCTAGATTGTCGCGTTGTCAGGTCGGATAAACATACTTTGGGATAAATCTGTGTCTAACTGAGTTACGAATTACAATATGTATCTCACAAATAGCCGTATACAACCATTACTAGAGAAAATTCCAAAATTGCATGAATTAATAGTAAGTTTATCAACTATATAAGAAGCCATAGAAGACGTATGATGAGTAGGAACAATAGCATCTGAAATCCAAAACCATAGTAATACACGAGCAATACGCACTGCTGGAGTCGACTGGATCGAACTTAGACTGGTCCTCAGTAATGGCAAGTAAGAGCCATGTCTGTTCTGATTCCGAAACTTCTGAGACTTACCGGAATTGCGATTTAGTAGTGACTAGCTGGTCTACGTTTTGTTTCTTTAGTTTTATAATACCTTTTTTATTAAGGACAAATATAGAAGTGTTAAATCTTATCGTTAAATGCCATTATAAAATACAAGCTATTTATCTACGGACTTTTTAGACTCTTTCTCGTAACCACGTTCCATAGCCTCCTTGGTGAATAGTTTCCCAGGATTTAGCAGTTCATTAGGATCTAGCGCGAGCTTCACAGTTCTCATCAGTGATACAGTGTCAGTGCCCAGCTCGTCAATGAGATGGTCAGTTTTGCCGGCGCCAATACCATGCTCTCCAGTACAGGTGCCTTCTAGGGCCAGACCC
Organism: Diddensiella caesifluorescens; assembly: GCA_030558955.1. Lineage (NCBI taxonomy): Eukaryota > Fungi > Ascomycota > Dipodascomycetes > Dipodascales > Trichomonascaceae > Diddensiella > Diddensiella caesifluorescens. The sequence continues at coordinate 61,994 of JAKTQR010000011.1, forward strand.
TTGTTGACAATGCTGGTTGCGATTTTCTTGACTTTGTCTTTGTCTTGATCTTGGTATATAAAGTTGACGTGAAAATTACCGTCTCCAATATGGCCCAAGGAGCAGCCAAACAGGCCTGATTCAACGATCTTTTCCTTTGTGTCCATGACTAGATCTGCAAGCTTGGATATTGGTACTGCTACATCGGTAGAGTACGATTTTCCGTTTTTGGGCCCCATTGCCAAATTGGTCCATAGAACTTCCTTTCTGGCGGACCACAGTTGGTGCTCTTCCTCGGCGTTTCGCGCAAAAATGAAGTTTCCTGAATTGTTCCTCTTAGCGATTTTGCTCGACTGTTGGATCTGCTCCTTAACATATGCTGGAGTGCCAGAGAACTTGAAGAACAAGGTTGGCTTTTCGTCCCATACCCGTTCTGTGTAACCGGCTTTGTTGATGACGGTCATTTGAACTTCATCCAACAGTTCCACCGCGTTCACAGGTATCCCAGCTTTGATAATGTCTATTGCCGTGGCGGTTGCCTGGCGGACACTGGGGAACGAGCACACTGCAACGCTGGTCTTCTCAGGTACGACATTGAGCTTCAATGTGGCTTCTGTGATCAAGCCTAGAGTACCTTCGCTTCCGCTGAACAGGTGGTTCAGATTATAGCCGGCAGACGATTTTCTAGAAGCGTTAATAGTTTGGAGATATTAGTGGGTCGGGTTCAAACATACCTTGGTCTCTGTCTTGTCTTTATGATGGTTCCGTCCGCCAATACGACCGTCAGGTTGATAATATGGTCCCGCATTGGTCCGTATCGAACGCAATTCGTTCCAGAACAGGACGTAGCAACTAGAGAGCCGTTAGTACTGACTGCTAGCAGAGAGAGGCCTCATTCAGGTCCTGTCCACTTACTCATTCCACCAATTTTGGCAGTCGGGCCGGGATCAACAGCCAAGAAGAGGCCATGGCCCTGTCTTGCCAACTCGGCGTTCAAATCCATCCACCCTACAGAAGGCTGAACGGTAACATCCATGTCCTCGGGCCTTATCTCGACTATTTTATTCATATTGGCGAAGTCAATGCAAATCCCGCCGTGCGGAGCACAGAAGTTGCCCTCCAAACTACTGCCGCCAGAGAATCCGATCATTGGCAGCTTGTACTTATGGCATATCTTAGCAATATTGGAAACATCCTCAGTGCTAGTTGGATACGCAATTGCAATAGGATTTGTGTCTATATTGTACGTCGACCACTCGGAGTACCCGTGCAATTTCAGATCCTCGTCATCAATGGAAATGCCATCCTTTCCAAGGACTTGCTCGAACTCAGGAAGGGCTTTATTGAACTCGTCAATCCCACCATATTTCCTCTCGGACCACGCTTTTTCAATAGACGAAGATCGCCCAGATTCATCTTTATACAGAGTTTTGGCAATAAAGAAAGAACCTGTTCCTGTAAGCAGGGCAGTCGCAATCAGGGTGTTCGCCGAGCTAGATGCAGGACCCTTACTTCCAGTGCTAAAGCCGTGCCTACTACCAATGCTAACTGCTCTGCCTGCGCACCGGATTCCTCTAGCACCAAGACGACCAAGTTTGAACATTACGCCTGACTACTAAGGAAATATCTCACGGTTATTAAAGTTTATGGATTTTAACAATTAAGTCTTAGGATTTTCAGTTACGTGGGGGAGCGAAATCGGCATACATGCGGCTCAATTGCACCATTCAATGCAACTATCCTCCACAACCGGAGAAAACGGACATATTTATATAAGGGTCGAAAACAGCAAAAACTCCATACTAAATAGCTAGCTAAATCCAGGATTCTTATACAGCTGATCCGGGGTAATTCGTGAGGTTTTGGGCACACGGCATGAACGAGGAGAAGGAGCCAAACAGTACAACTATATTATTTCAGACCTGGCCATCCAGCAGAGCTTCAATTGCGCCTTGAACGTTTCCACCACTTCTCCGTAGTGCACGGACGTTTCTATCAAAATCAAAGAACCCAAGCTCGTTTAACTGCCGAAGCTGACTTTCATATCTCTCCTCTGGAGGTCGAGTATCCTCTGGGGGTGGTGGTGCACCAGCACCACCAAGCAATGCAAACGGATTGAAAGCGCCGGAACCGGCTTGCTGCTGGTTCTGAGCAGCGCTCATCATGGCAGCAAATGGATTAACAGCGTTCCCGTCACCACCAGCATTGCTGGCACCGAAGTTTGGCACTTGGCCGCCGGGAAATAATGCAGCAAAGGGGTTTGCAGGGGGTGCAGTATTAGTGCCACTAGCGGTATTGCTGCTGTTATCGTTATTATTGCTAGTAGCATCGTTTGCTGTGGCAGCTCCCGGAGCAGGGAAAGCACTGGCATTTTGACTTCGTCCGCCAAACATTTGTTCCATCTGTATCATTTGTCTCATCATGTTGGGATCACTGAGCATACTTCTGAACGAAGGATCTTGGAGCATTTGACGGAACTGAGGACCTGCGGCGCGCAGGCTTGGATTCGCATTAATCATCATATCTACCATCTGAGGGTTTTGTAATGCTTGGTCGATCGTCTCCCTGAAACCTGGAGCACTCATCATATTCACAACATCTTCAGGACTCGGCGCAGGCCCCATTCCTCCGTCGGGTCCAAACATGCTGGCGCTTGGCAATTGCGCCAAACCAGCATATCTAGCGCCAGTGATATCGGCCAGTACATTGCCGGATCCCTGGCCAGCAGCAATATTCGTTGGAATCTGAGAGGATGCGCTACTCGCAGCAGGAGACGCCACAGCGCCACCGCCAGTGGATCCCGAACCGCCACCAGGGGCAGCACCCTTGACTAGATGTATAGTATTGCCAGACTTGATTTTGTACGTTTCCAATGCCTCATGATCCTTAAGAACCCGGCCTGAATATATTAGCCTTTGTCGCTCTACCGGTATCTCAGACTGATCGGCTAGAAGATTCTTTAAATCAGCGACAGTAGATGAAAGCGCTATGTTGATATTGTACTTCTTATCAGATGTAGACCTTCATCCAGTTAGTACAACGCAATCACTCCATTATAAAGTATTGACGAAATGCTCAAGAACCTCAAGATACTTACTTAATGACCACATCAACCGTGCCATCCGCAGAGCCAGGAGCGTCAGACATTTTTTTCCACAATCTTACCTTAGATAACAAGAAAAAGTCGTGTGACGAAGATAAAAGTGAAGTAGGCTGGACGGCGTTTATTCTAATGGATGATAATAGAAGCTTGTTGCTGGCGTTTGGTTTATTAATACAGTATGCTGTAACTTACGCAGGACCCCAATCTGCATGCAATCGACTGCCGCCAGGAAATAACCTGAAATAAGATTTTAGAGGGCTGGTCTGCACGGAAATACGTGATAGAATAAATATATGGAGTCTATCCAATCTACAGCGTGGTATCTATTATGCTAGAGTGATAATCCACGAGCCGAGCTTGAGATTCAATGGTTTTCGGCGAGTCATGCCGAGCCATTCTCAAGCTCTGAAGTGTAACTGGACTCTCTAGGATCATTGAGGAGCTAGAACTTCTCAATGCGAACTCAAGAGAGTACTGGCGTGATACCAGACAGGTGTCAAACGAAGGCACAAGCCTCGGATCGTCTATAGGGAGTATGACCGGAAATGTTATAGTGCTGGTGTAGCTTTTAACAGCAGTATCGGCGACCGACAGTGACCAGTTGAGCTTCGGCGAGTCTAAGTGCCGGGCAAAGGAAGAAATCTCACAGGAGGTGTGAGTGTTTCTAGCGTTTGGCGCTGGGTGATACTCCATGGGCAAGATTGAAGAGATCGTATAAGATATCAGTCTGCAAGAGATTCTCTGGATCTCAGGCGGTGCTGCAGATCCCTCTGGCGTAAATGATATTGACAAGCTGACCAGTATCGGCTTGGATGCTATCAAAGCTGGCATGCTTTGTACCGCCAACTCGAGCTTTCCCAGAGTGGTGCGACGTATTAAGCCGGATCTGATCGTTTTAGACGCCCTGGCGAGCTTCTGACACTGTTCCGCAGACTGGGGTATGCTAGAGGGAACGATTCGAATATGGTGATCACAGGAAAGATCCTCTTTTCTGGAAGTCGTACTTCTGATGTTGGCGCTTAGTGCGTAGCAGATGCGAACAGATTCGTCTTGGAGGTCTAGATATGCGTCTTCGCCGTTTGCCAATGCGCCCAAGGACGGAGGCAGCAGTCTATGGGCCGGGGTATCGTTCTTGCAGTAGCCAACATTGAAGGTTCCAGGTACAATTATCGAGAATGCAAATGAATAAAGTTTGCCCTTGCGGAACACCATATCTGGCGGAAACAGTTGTGGCGGTAAGGAGTGGTGTACTAAAATCGTGCGCTTGTTGACTCTAGTGTCCTTGTATTCCTTGGAACGCATAACAGACACTAGCCCCGATAAGTCAATTGTGACTTCGGTGAAAGGACAATCATGGGATGAGGGGCTTATCAGAATCTCGCCTCCTATTATGTCGCCAGCGTCGTAAACACCGCATCCATCCTTGATTCTTATTCGGACTGAGGAGCCACTAGCGAACTCGTCCTCGATTCGTGCGCCTGAAGTATAGCTAGGGAGACCTAGAAGTGCGTTAGGTGGTTGATCCGCCTGGGCAAAAGACCCGTCATAGCACGGAGGAGTGGATGAAGTTGATCCCATGGTCTGTAACCTTGTCTAATGGCATCTATATAGGATCCGAGTCTGTGTGTAAGTAGAGCACGAAGACAGAAGCAATTGTGCCAAATATAATGCATTTATTCTATTTTTCATCTAAAGTATGGCTCAATGATAGACCCGATTATTTACCCTATTAGTGTGATCCGACGATGATCGCAGCCTGTTTTGTTCATGTTGATAGGGGCTGTCTGGGAGCTAAACTTGTGTTTATGGGAATTGGTGACTCAGAATGGCGAACGACCTGTTTTGATGTTAACTACATGTATATAGACTATCCAGGGATGATGCATATGATGCATAATCACTCCGAGTATTACTCTTAATTATTAGCTGTCATGATTTTATGGTACGTCTTTTCATGAATATCTGACTATTACTATCTCTGTGGCTTCGTCATGAAGTTCATGAAGTTGTAACTAGAGCCCATTTCATATTAGCTGGGATTGCAGAGTACGCCATCTTGGAACGGGGTATATCAAGTCAAATCTGTAGATAAGATCGCGAATTTCCAGAGGCTACACCGTCTACTATTATCTTAGATTGTTATGGGTTTTCGGAGATTAAGCTCAGATCAGATAAATATTAATAGATTACGTACCTGGGAGAATCCCCCTGTGCGGCGTCAGTGCGGCGTCCCTGGATTTTAGTTAATTTAGCTTAATTATTGTTCATGAAAAACAAGCGGAGAAAGTTTAATCACATTGGGATTAGAGAGTATAAATTAACCGTCTATAACATTTGATGAAGGGCCTATACAACATATATCTCTACATATCAAAATCATGAAATGACTTCAACCAGGGCAGGATACGAAGAGACCAAACCTGGCTGGCTGCTCTCTAGAAACTTGAGCAGATCGATAACCTTGGCTTTGATCTTCTCGTCTTCGAATGGCTTAGATAACGGAGTAGCAGAAATAATCCTGGTAAGTTCCTCTTGTTCAAGTTCGCGTTGCTTGATAAATGACTCGTTGAGGATGCTAATAATTTCGCCACGAAGTGCAACAACAGCAGGATGCTGTTCTTGGAATAGCTTGATAATAAGCTCGAATATTGGAGTATTCTCTTCTAGTCCATCATGAAGAGGGAGTAGATTAATCAAAACTGGTAAGACTTCGCCCATTGGAGTCCGGTCTGGGAATCTGATCGCCAAGCGGGACACGCAGCCACAAGCGTTAGCAACACCGCGTGCATTGTTATCTTCTTCTTCAGGTAATGATTTGCGCTTCTTCTTCTCGACCTTCTTTAAAAGCCTTTGCAACTTTTGTAGAATTGCAATGAAGTTGTTCTCGATAACCGCAGTATCCTCTGTGTAAAATGCCAGGACACCTATAGCATATGCCGCATTACTGCGTGCCTCAAGGTCTTTGTCCTCGAGAGCCCTGAGGAGAAGTTCAAGCAACTGGGATGTCCATTCAGTACTCGCGCTTTTCATTCCATTAATGATCTCCGCAATCGCTCCAATGCCATAAACTCTCTCGCCAGCGCTTTTACTAACACATAGTTTGGTAATAGGTGAATACAACGAGGGGAATAATGCCACAAACTGTTGGCCCATTCCCGATGCAAGTTGAACAATAATATCCAGGGCACTGTCCATTAACAGCTCGTCGTATTCAGAACTCTCATCCTGTTCGTTAGTTTCTGGTCTTCCATCGTCATAGTACTCATCATCACCACCAGCAATCTGGCAATGATGACGTTTGGATAGGATAAGCAGGACTTCTGAAACAAGAGAGGTAAGCTCCTCATCGCTTCCAAACACCCAAGGCCCAGCAACTCGCACTGACTCAACGATGTTATCAAAAACTGAAGTGACAACACTGCGCTCATCTTCGTCATGAAGTAGCATTAATAAAGCAGTTCTAGTTTCGGCCCCCAGACTGAAGGCAGGCTCAGAGATTTGAGCTTTAGCAGGGTATCCAGGTTCCCATGTACCGGACCCATGCGACAATGTGTAGAAAGTTCGGAATGCGCGAGATAAAGCAGTAACGGCAGACTTGCGAATACCCTCATAGAAATGCTCAACAAGGTCTACTAGTCTTTTGGTAGCAGGCTCCAAATACTTGGCAAAGTCTGCCTGTGTCCCAATAATAAGTTCACCAAGGGTATCAGTAACAACTTCCTTCTCAATAGCCATTGCGCTATTGACAGAAAATTTCTTTAGCATCTCATCGGCATCATCAAAATCCTGACCAATATCAGCATCAGCATCATCAACGTCTTCATCACCGCTATCGAACCCTAGACCATCAAATTCATCCTGATCTAGGATAGAAAAAATTTCAGGCACTATCATATCTAAACATGGCGAAAACTCCGTTCCATATACTTTAGCTAAGATTCCAACAAATCCAAATGCACACTCTCGAAGCCGCGAATGGACGGATTTGATATATAAATAGGATGCCTCAGTAAGGACTTGGAAATATGGCCTGAAATTGTCCTTCCCCACAGAGACTGCCAAAGTACCAAGCGCATCTAACGTAGCAGCACATAGACTAATCTGGTCCTCAGTAAGATCCTTCAGCTCCAAGTTATGCAGGGAATATGCCACAACATCAATAGTAACTTTGAAATAGGGCAAGAAATTTCTTCCAGCAGCGAATGCGGCAGATGCAATAGCGGCCACAATGGAGGCCCTTAAAGTCAAATCTTCAGTGTTATCAAGAAGGTGAAGTAACTTAGGAATTAGCGCTGATAAGTATTTCTCCGTAATGACCTTCTTATCAATAGTCTCTAATATGGCATCCAACGCCTGGCACGCAGCCTTTCCAACCTTCAACGTGTTGGCACTGTCCATGATTTCAAAAACCAGAGGGAGTAAAACTGCGTGCTCGTCTCCAACTAAATCGTGTAATTCAGCGGCCAGTTGTGCCAAAGCCAGCAAAGCGCTTACTTTTACTAATTGGTTTGAATCTTGAAGGCCGTTAACTACCAGTGGCAAAATGTTACCGATCTGAGCAGCAACAAAATCAGGCGCTCCTTCAACAGCATAACTCAACGCTAAAAATCCAGCACGTCTTTGATACGGATCTTGGGAATTGGCATATGTCGGCAACGTAACAAAAATAGGTGTTAACACTTGGGTGGGGGGTAAACTCGCAGATAAATAATCAATCATACGCAGGGAAATTGATGCGGGTGTATCATCGTCGTCTTCATCAGGCTCTTCATCGTCTTCCAAGGGTTCTGCGATAATCTGTAAGGCAACATTGACTAGAGACGGCCCTAATTTCAATGACTGGACTTTATTCTTCTTGAGCCTGATACATGTCAACAGAAATTGTAAGGCAGCGATTCTATACTCGTCAGGCATCTGTTTATTGATAGCAATCTCAGTAGACATGAATTTGATGAGATCTCCTATGTGCTTTGCGACAATGACTGCATCCACATAAAGAAGATTTCCAATAGTCTCAAAGACTTGCAAGGCAGACTTTTCGTCATTAGAACTAATAACCTGTTTCAAAACCTCTACAATGGTGGGGATCAACTCTCGGAAAAGCTCGATTGGGTTTTGTTCGGCAGGTGTATTTGCCCCGATGGTCGTAGGGTCGATTATCTCAGCAAACTTCCCCAGCGCTTGCACTGTGTTTACTCTAACCTGTATTGATTCAGGGTCATTAATTGATTGAGCGAAGAGATGCAATAATTCGACGGAAGCGTTCGAGAGTCTCTCAACATCAGCGTCCAAAAGAGTAAAAAGTAGATAGATGGCTACTTCACGCTCGATGGAATTCGACGACTTCGAAGCATTATATAAGAACGGCAGAAGCGATTCCCAATTGCCTTCGTCAATATCAAATTGCGCAATAGAAGAGATCACTCGTGAAGAGGTATGACGAACCAATGCATTTTGCTCGGCCACGGTACTCGATAACAGAGAATCCTTGATTTGGCTTTTCATGGCCTCCGTTAAGTTATCATCATACCAAAACTTGGGTATTAGTTTCCTGGCTTCGACTCCTGCCAGCTGCCTTATTTGGATGTCTTGATGTGACTGTAGTAGGTGGATCAACGCCGGCACCGTCTGATATTGTTTGTAATAGTCGTTCTGTAGCTTCTCAGATGCAGCCTTAATAAGTTCGGTGCTAGGAGCAGTTATCTGCTTCAAAGCACTCTCCAAATTTCTAATGAAATCCTGATCCATGATATCCCTTCTCAAAAATTTCAAGAGAAAAGTATTCAAATCTCTCAATATTCAGGAGTATAAAAAAGATCTGGCCCAAAAAAAAAAATTTTAGAAGGTTCAAAAAAAGAAATTTCCCTCTAAACATTCGAAATTCACATATATACGTCTAAATGATCCAAAAACTAACCCGTATAAGAGGCTTTTCATCCTTTAGTAGACATATCTCATATATCAGGCGGAAACCGGCCTCATCTCGTACTACACCGTCACAGCAGCGAGCTAATCCGCCGCCTGTTGTGCCATCGTCAGCGAATAAATACAATGGAACTGCTGTCTTAGACAAACTATTTGATGAGGAGCAGCTCGCTAAATTGGATTATATCGACCAGGAGTTTTACGTTACTGGCAGCACTCCGATGGTTGACGAAGCTAGCAAGTTGAAAGGCGTATATGATATTTTCGTAAATCATATGTACCAAAAGGGTATCATAAATGCAACGCCTACGGTATATGAGTCTGAGTACTATAAGGTGTACTTCTTACCGCCATGGCATTTTGTAGCTCGAGCCCGAAAGAGTCGACCAGCAATTGTTTTACAATTTTTCCCAGGAGAGGAGTACAACGGCGTGAAATATCCAAACTCTCCTCTTTCGAAACCAAATGTGTTTACACGCACGAGGAATCCGATGAAGTATGCATATTGGAGGACGACTATCCAAAAGCGCATAAAGGCAGCTTTCTTTAATGCATTTTTTGGTCGTCAGGAATCTCCTGATGGAGTTTATCTATTCCGATGCAAGAAGGTTCCGGTAGATCTGGAACACCTTCAGTCAGACATAAACGTCATGGTGCAAAAGGCCGTCAAGATGTCGAATACAAATATGGATTGGGTTGCCAAGGCCAATAACCGAGTTAATATTGGCCAGTTCAGATCTATGCTGAAACTGCGGAATATGCCAGCGTTGCCTGTAATCCGAGAAGGCGATCTAATAAAATGGAGCTAGCATCAGGGGTTGTCGAACTATCATAGATATACGATAATTGATCAGCCTATTATCTCATTCAATCTTGATTTAGATGTTCGCCCATTCAGGATATGGCGTTTCAAAGCTCCATACTCCATCCGGAGAAGAATATCTGAGAGCGTGCAACCATAGTACACAGTCTTCTATCCTGGGATCCTCGAATAGGCCCATACCGCAATCACTGCATTTTTCTCCATTCAACTTCTCATTGCGCTTTTCTATCGACTTCTTATAGAGCCTGTCGAAGACCTGGGTCTCTTCCTCTGAGCAATTGGGGGCAAGTATCAACTGACGGAATAGACCATCGCTATATATCTTGTCGTTCGCAATAGGATACCCCAGTATAGCTAAATGCTTCCGGATCTGATGCGTTCGCCCCGTTATAGGTCGGCAGAGCACTAATGTGGTTGATGTGCATTCATCATACTTCAGATACCTGAATTCTGTTTTTGATTCTTTACTGTTAAGCATAGCCTTTCTCATGGACTCAATGCTTAAGCGGACATTCAGGGTGAATAAGGGTTCATCACACTCTGTCTCGCCTCTAGGAATTAGAATACATATCTGTCTTTAATCGTTGAGAAGTTCATATGCATACAATGGGAATTTTCCTCGAACTCTAGCGATATATTCCTTTCTAACCATTCCATCTTTCAGCCGCGTAGAAAGCTCTGCAGCCCTAGATCTGTTGCGTGTAAGCATCAAGATGCCAGATGTTAAAGAGTCCAATCTGTTCAGAGCTGCATTATTAGCACATCAAGCGATCATGAAGAGCTTTCAAGCACGTACGATAGAAAGGACTTCCCAACTCATTGCTGAGGATATCCGTAATGGTATTCCTTCGGTACGAGCCTGTTGGATGTGTTGGAACTCCGGCAGGCTTATCCACGACTACTAGATCATCCGCGTCATGTATGACTCTGATCTTTCCGATCTCCGGGATTGTCTTTTCATGGAAATGATACCTGCATACCAGCACATCGTCGCACGATATCTGCTCAGTGTATATAGCTTGTCCCTTGATCGTCTTGCCTTTGTCCACCTGTCCTTTGATGAGCATAACGTCACCGTTTTCTATTGCGTGGTTCTGATGCTCCATTAGACGCTCGCGTTCCAACCAAACAGCATCGATTCAACGTACCACGCTGTAGCCTACGGGGAAGAACTTCAATTCAGTGCTTAGAACCTCCGGCACAATTCTACCAAACCACCTTCCTTTGCATATCTTGTTGGTCGTAACATAGTAGGGAGCTACTACACGAAGTCCTCTATTGGGCATGTCTTTGCGATGCAGACTTAAGCACGAACTCACTAAATACAGCCTTTTACTACAGCCCACAAAGAAGCATAGGATTTCAAACAATTAATTATATTATTATGCACAAGGTCATTGTTGAAGACCCGTATAAGACCGTCATATGCTTCCGGAGCCAGCCCAAGGGATAAAAAACAGCTATAAAACTATACACAAACGAAGTCGTAATGCTTCAATCTCCGCCAACCTACCAAAAGTAGGAAGGCAAAGACCAAAAGCGAAGTCATAGAATAGAGGGGAAAGGAGGGAGGTAAAGGAGGGAGGGTTATTATTAATATTGCAAGATAAAACTCTCACAGAACCGAATCATGAAATAATCAACGAGTTGAGCGTTGAAGCAAAAAGGACTAAAAAGGGGAAAGCAAGACAGTAGAAAGGGAGTAATAGACAAAAGACATACAGCCTAGTCAAGATTGAGCTTGCGGGGTATCTCCCACGTGTTTTCTTGGTTGGTGAAATGGCCATATGAAGCAGTCTTGAAGTAGATGGGACGGGCCAAATCCAAGTCTCTGACAATGACACCAGGTCGCAAGTCAAAGTTCTTTCTGATGATCTTGACTAATTCAGAAGAGGTGTAGTTTGAAGTTCCATATGTATCGACAAAGATAGAAAGGGGTTCAGCGACACCAATAGCATAAGAGAATTGGACAAGAGCACGCTTAGCGAGACCAGCAGCCACAAGAGACTTAGCGACCCAACGACCGGCATAAGCACCAGAGCGGTCTACTTTGGAGAAGTCCTTACCGGAGAAGGCACCACCACCGTGTGCACCCCATCCACCGTAAGTGTCAACGATGATCTTACGGCCAGTCAGTCCAGCGTCACCTTGAGGACCGCCAATGACGAATCGGCCAGATGGCTGGATGTGATATTTGGTAGCTTCATCAAGATACTTGGCAGGAATAACCTTCTTGACAATCTTGTCAAGAATCTCCTTTCTGAGCTCTTCGGTAGAGATCTCTTCTGCATGCTGAGTAGATATGACGACAGTGTCAACACGCAGAGGTATAGTAGCACCATTGTCGTAGGCGTACTCAACAGTAACCTGAGTCTTAGTATCGGGTCTCAACCAGGGAAGAGTCAGATCCCGACGAGCAGCCGCAAGAGCAGCATTAAGCTTATGGGAAAGAATAACAGTCAAAGGCAAGAGCTCCTCCGTTTCATTGGTAGCATAGCCAAACATGATACCTTGGTCACCGGCTCCCAATTCTTCCAAAGCCTGTTCATAGTGGAGACCCTGAGCGATATCAGGGGATTGCTGCTCGATCGCAACCAACACGTTACAGGTCTTGTAATCGAAGCCCTTGTCAGAGTGGTCGTAACCAATATGCTTCACGGTATCTCTAATGATCTTCTGGTAGTCTAACTTGGCGCGAGTCGTGATTTCACCGAACACCATGATCATACCGGTTTTAGATGCTGTTTCACATGCGACCTTGGAAAGAGGGTCCTCCCTAAGACAAGCGTCCAAAATTGCGTCTGAGACTTGGTCACAGATCTTGTCAGGATGCTTGAAACGTTAGCAAAACTTCACTCGAACCCATATACACATAAACGCCAACGTACTCCTTCTCCAACGGACCTATAAGATTACTGTTAGCCACATGTCACGCAAGCACAAAATACACTGATCAAGCCAGCGTAACGCAAGAAAACATACTCAGAGGTAAAGAAGAAAGTTTCAGTAGAGGCAGTCATTCTATTCAGTCCAAATATTCACAAGTTCTATGACTGCTGTTGATATACAGATTCGGTTAAGGAAGAAGAAAGGAGTAGTGGCTGCGGCCCACGCGTGCCTTTTATCAGTCTCGGAAAAAAAAATTTAACGTCTCCCACCAAAAATTTTCACCAATCACGCAATGGCTGGGAGTTGGGGGCATAAGCGAGTTGCACGTGAAAAAATCAATTGTTTATGTTCAACTATGGAAAAATATAGGTTTTATACTATACGGTCCAAACGACAGACACGTAACATCAGCACTTATTGATCCCATCCAACATAGTCTCGTCCGACGACACGGTATGCGGCGACCTCGCCGCTTTTGAGATCGCTTAGGCGGTAGCTCTCTGGTTTGGCCTTTCCAGCACGACCTGATGCTGGCTGCTCGTAGACCTTTATCTTCTTCTTAGTACCGTCCCATTCAAAGGCGATGCCTAAATGTATGTAGCCGTCGCGGCCAGCCTCTGCAGTGTACTTCTGGTGCAGACTGCCCTTATGGCCCTGAAATTTCGCGTTCCTGAAAGTCACGATGTCCCCAGGTCGTATTTCGTCGAGCTGCCGCACCGTAGCGTTGGCCAAATTGTCGTAGATTAATGCACCGTGCGCACGTCGGCCAATCGATGGCAGGGTCCCTGGAATGCTTTTGATAATACTGGGAACAAACTCGCCAGCAGGGAATTGCTGTGACTGTCCTTTGACGGCGGCGTCGAGCACCTTCCTACCATACTTGCTGTAGGCGTCTTCAAGCTGGTCCTGCCTCCAGCTGGGCGGCGGAGTATGAAGTTGCTCGAAGGTGACGGTGTTATCCGGATCATGCTGTTCGTATCTCGCAGTTATCGTCGTCTGGGAGTAGTCTCGGTATACAAGATAAACATCTCTCGTAACTTGAGTCCGGCCCCCTCTTTTCGTAGTCTGGCTATCTTCGACCTCATAGATCACCTCCTTTGCATGGGCAATGGCGGGAGGCGGCGCGTAAGGTTCAACCCACCATCGAGACGAAGTCTCCATGTCCAACTCATGTGCAATAAACGATCCTGAATTCGAGTCTGTAGTGGTCTTTCTTCTATTCAGCTCCACAGAGCCCCTGGCTGGCGCGCGCGCGGTTGGCGACGTAATCTGAGGAGGTGGAATAGGAACAGGCTGTCTAGGGGGAGGGTGCAAAGGCGATGGCTGAAAGCCGACATCACTGTACTCCTCCATAGTATCAGATTCATCCATTGCCTCATCAGAGGACGGCTGCAGCTCTTGCTGGCTAGGAGGAATTGGCGCAGTCACCGGAGGAGCAACTGGCATAATCATCGGAAGTGGGGGAGGCGGTGGTCGCTGTTGAGGAGAGAAACTTGGCTGTTGTTGCACTGACTGCTCACTCGCCAATGCATCCTCAGTCGACGACACAACCGCGTTTGCATCTGTATCTTCATCGGACTCATACCCAGTCTTGTAGTCAGATAGCTCCTCTTTGGGCTCAGGCACTAGTGGAATAGCTGGGCGACTTGGGGCAGATGGAGGAGGCGGAGGCGGAGGCGCGGGAACTGGAGCACCAGCTCCAGCCGCACTGTATAAACTATATCTCTTCGGTAATGAAGGAGAAGCCTGTGTAGGGGAACTCTCAAAAGTACTAGATTTCCTGAACGTAGCTGGTGGACTGTAGTCATCTATCGATGATTTCCTTGGAGGGACAGGGGGGGCGCCCGAAGGGGACAAAGGAGGACTCCTGGTGCTTCCTGGAACAGGAGGAGGTGCAGGCCGAGTTGGAGGAGGAGGTGCCGGTATAGAAACTCTCCGTTGTGGTGCATCGCGTAGAGAACCTTCTTCAGATTCAGTTTTTTCGTCATCTCCAAGCTCATGTTCGATAACTTCATCATTGGATTCGGATGCGGAATATTCCAGATCCTCATTTTTATCCTCAACTTCCTGGTTACCGGTAATTTCTACCTCTAATTCAGATGAAGGAATAGGAGCAGCTACTGAAGGTACAGGCGCAGTAGAGTGCCGACGACTTTCCGGAGCCTGTGGGGCAGATACAGGGGGTTCACGCTGGCTCTTTGACTTCTTCCTCTGTAAGGCAGCCAGGGCATTTGGATCCGCAAAAGGAAGCATTGGAACAGGTGGAGCGGCAGGCTGTTCTGGCTCTGCAGCTACCTCTTCCTTTGGCTGCTTGCTTTTCTTCGGTTTGGATGGTGCAGCAGGTCCGCCAAATCCACCACCCATGATCATTCCCAGATTCATTCCCACTCCTCCGGATATTTTGGCCATTCTCTCCCTGAGCGCAATTCTCTTCGCTTCTTCTTCATCCTCCTCCTCCTCATCACTCTCCTCCTCCTCTTCTTGGTCTTCACCCTCACCTTCTTCCTCTTGATGTTCATCATTGCCTCTTTCTAGATGGTTTACCTCCCGTACATCCTCTCTACCTTCAAGGTCCTCCTCACTATCTCCTTCATTCACGTTGCCCAGAGACGCCCCAGTAGTGTCTTCCTGCATGATAGGTCTACGTCCTTCAAAGCTGCTGGACCTACGTTGAGAAACGGGGGAAGTTGGTTCCAACTCAAGCGCTGATGCCACGGAACCTCCAGTCTTATCTTGTTCTAGTCCCGATTTAGAGTCTCTAGAACTTGTTCGCCTCAAAGGCTCAAGAGTTGGAGACTTCAAGCTCTCTGCATCGTCAGCAGCTTCCTTCTTAGCTTTAGATTTCATCTTTTTCCGTAATGCCGCAGCCTCGGCTTTCTCATGCTCCTCCTGTTGTTGTTTCTGCAAAAGTTTAATACGTTCCTTAAGACTCATCTGAGGAACCGCATCCTCATCTTCCTGCTCGTGGTCTGACTTCTCGCGTGCCCTCTCTGATTCAGTTGGTGGCAAAATACTCTGGACCGGTATTGAAGGCTTTGATGGTGGTGATTTCGGGAAATCAGGAACATATGAACTGGGAGTCGGAACAAATGGCTTACTCGCAAAAGACCTTGGTTTAGACTGATTTTCAGGAACTGGCGGAGGCTCATTCTTGGTATTGAATGCAGCAATGCGGTCTTGAAAAGCGTTTCTAACCTTCTGGGGCGGTGATGTCTGAACCTCCTTCTGTCTGGCCGGAGAGGATTTATCCGTAATATCCAACTGAGACACCTTGGTCTCGACTGGGGACGTACTGACTGCCGGTCGAGTTTGTTGTGGCACTGATCTATCCGGTTCTTCAGCATCTGACTTGAATGCATCTGAACCCCTTTCGTCATCATCATCCTCTTCAACATCATCACCCCTATCATCATCAGCTAAGGACTGCACTAGTGCACTTTTCTGAGCAGTTGACGGAGGCTTATACTGAGAAGGATCAACACGTTTCGGGGGATCTGGCGGTCTATCTTTCTTAACAATCACTTCCACAAATGTGCGCGGGAACATCCCCGACTTCCCAGGCCCATCTAAAAGAAATCCATTGAACCATTCTTCATCCTCGATTGTATTGACGGTGATCTCTTGGCCAGCGTCAAACACCAAATCGTCTGGGTGCTCCGACTGGTAAGGATAGAGAGCCCGCACCACAAAAGGAGGCTCTGGCAACTGCGCCATTATTTCCTTATGCTACCTTATCAAATAAAGATTAAAATTATGCAGCAGACTAGAATTAGTGGATCACAGTGGCAAGCACAGAGAATTGAATTGAAGGCAATCCTATTCAAACTAAAATACAATCGTATGCTGAAAAAGTCGATAAAAACGTTGCTTTAGTTAGTGTAAATGAAGAGGGTACACTGAATTAGGGATTAGGAGGAACTTTGTGTGGGGCGAGAAGCCGGGACAACAATCCCAAGCTGCAATTCGCCAGTCGGGCCTAATTGGGCAATGATGTCAAAACCATACTATTTAGCATATAGTGAATGTATAAAGTAATGTCGACCTATATACGTAAACCTTAAAATGACAGATTGTACAGACCTTTATGCATGCAAATATCATTTAGCTATTCATTACTCGTTCAAATTATATATCGATATTCTCCCAGTCTTAGACGAGTAGAGTACAGCAGACTTGGTGTTTCTGGCCTGTTCTTTTGCTAGAGCCGCCTGAATGGTCAGTAGATAAGCCTTTTGCGATGGAGAAATACCAACGACCCTTCGCTTCCATTCGTCTGGAAGGTCAGGAGTCACACTTAGAATAGCGTCTAGGACTTCGTCCTTAACATCAAGGCAATATACAGGGGCCGTGGAAAGGTCGGCTATGAATTGATTCATGTGAGTGACACAATCATCTGCAAGCTGCCATTTGTTTTTCTTCCCGCCCTTAATCTTTCCGGACTCACTTAAGACATTTACCTTATTGGAGGAACTTATCGGGACTGGGGATTTCTCTGTTTGGGCGGAATGCTGCGGAGATTCGGATCCTGCGTCACGCAATGTCGGAGAACTTAAAAGTCGTCTGTACGACGCAGAATAAAGCCCTGGTGTCCGTTGTCGATCGGCAAGTTCAATTAATAAGTGAGGAATAAGGTCTTCGACTGAGATGTCAATATCAACTTTTCGAGATAGATCCTTAACCCGAAGAGGCTTATATTTGCTTGAAGACGCAAAATTATTAACCTGCTTCACCACCACGATCCAATTAATTGAATCCTTTTCTGCAACACCTACTAACGCCTCGGCAGAGTAACAATCATCTACTATATCTGCCTTGATGCCATGGGCCCACAGATCGCGCAAGATATCCAGGCACAAGCCCCTAATATTCAACTTGTTGAAACTGGTAATTAAAACATCACATCGTGGTTTCATCCAGTTCAGAGCCTCATCAATTGCCTCAGTCCTTTTGGTTCCTTTCCTGGCCAGTTTCTTTATAGCCGAATCTCTGAGGCTGATCATCCCGTTTGTCAGCCTATCAAGAGCCATATTGAAGCCCGCAGCATGCACATCTCCGGTGTCCAAAGCAGAATGTCGAAATTGTTTTACCAGGCTATCATAACGCCCGCCGGCAGCGATGATACCAAATTGCCCTTCATCAATGACCGCTTGAAACATGATACCTTTACGAAAGAATGCTTCATTGTGATGGCTTAAAGGAGCAAAATATACCTTCTTGGTAATCCCAAATCTTTGCAACGCGCCGGTAACTGCCTTGATATGAAGCAATGCGTCTGTAAAGGACTTGGGTAATTCAGCGCCTTCAATCAACTTTAAAAGCCTTTGCTCAGCTTTGCCAATCTCATCTCTGAACCCGAATAATTCCAAATCATTCAAAGCAGTAGCAGATAGACTGAACTTAGACAGAAGCCTATTCTTTATTTCCGTTTTCGCGGGAGACTGGCCCATCTGGCCAAGCAAGACCAATGCTGATGCCTTCTGTGGAGCAGTGAAAGAACAATAATCCAAAATTGTCTCTAAAATATCAGAGTGGTTGATATAAAATGAAACAGACGCAGGCTTAAAACAAGGAAAGATATCAAATATCTCATCCAATACCTTGATTGCCTCTGCCTCATGATAAATTAAATCCCCAGATGACGTTGTGACGATATCAAAATCAACTTCGTTGTATATAAGAGGATGAACCCCTGGATTTTCCTCATCGGCACGATATACATTACCAATTGTATACGATTTCTCAAAGTCAGGCACTGCATCGGCTAGTCTCCGGGCAAAAGGCAAAGTCAGGTCATACGGCAGCTGCAAAATATTTCCTGTCGGGTCCATGATTTCAACTACATTATTCGAGTTATAATGTATAGATCGAGGAAATAATATTGATCTTTCAATGTTCTCAACCGCACCATGTTTTTCAAAAACTGATCTAATTGCCTCAACAACACTAGCTCTAACGAGGTTATTTTTTGCCTCGACGATTTTACCGCCATGACCTTGGTTCTTACGTCCCTTCGATCGATCATATAAAACCCTATTCGCAGAATTCAAGGGCCTAGAAAATAACGCATTACAAACCTGGTAAAGCCATGGTGAATTAGGATCGGGGTCAACTAATCTTCGCAATGCCTCACGCATTGTTTCGTCCTGCTGAGGAAGTGGAATCAAGCCCGATTGAATAATCTGAACTGCCCCAGGTCGTTGACTTGGAAAATGGTCCAACAATGACCCAATGATTTTTCTTTCAAGATCATATTTCGAAGATTCAAACGCTTTAGGAAAAATTATCTCAGGAGCCCTCAAGTTCTTTAGGATTTCAACTCGTTCCATTGCTGTCTGGAATGGAAAAACCATTTCAAAGAAGATTATACCCAAGGAATACATATCAACTTTTTCATTATACGACATCCCTTTTCCTTTACTCTTAAGAAATACTTCGTCAGCCACATACAACGTTGTGCCAACATCCGTAGTTAGGTCATCAAAGTTTTCAGAAGATCCGTCTACTTGAGTCGTAGAAGTTAATGTATTCTGTCCTATACTTTTGGCGAGACCAAAATCACCAATTTTGACATTCTGGGCACTGTCAATGAAAATATTCATTGGCTTCAAATCTCTATGAATAATTCCCTGGCTATGGATATGACCCAAAGCTTCAACAATTTGTCTGAATAATCTCCAGTATTCATCTGGATTCGACGAAAGCCCTCCCTTGATTAAATCTGCCAAGGTATGTTTTTCACAATATTCCATTTGAATAAACAATGTACTTCTTGGCTCGGGAGCATTGCGCTCTCTAATAGATGGTCTTACTTCGATAGATTTATCAGAGTCACTTGAAATAACATCTTCGTCACTACTATCATCTTCATCCGAACTTCCAAACTGTATTTCGGGATACCCGTTTTGGCCCTGTGATGACATAAAGTCAATAGAGGCTCCAAGCGATAGCTCATTAAAACTGATATCACCCCGAGTTCTTGAAAGAGAAGAAATCTCAGCGTTGTTAATTTTACTCCCTTGAGAAACAGTCTCGCAGTCCTCGCTCTCACTCTCACTCTCTTCGTCGGCCTCATCCTCACTTGAGGTGAACACCCTATCATCCATACGGGAATAATCATCCTCTAGCCAAGCCGTAAAATAGCGTACAACATACTGATGATTCAAACGCGACAAAAGCCAGACCTCTTGAAGAATATGAGTGAGTTTAGCAGGGGTGGCTTGTATCTTTTTAATCGCATACCAGCGTCCGTCAACTTTGTTTCTTGCCTTGACTACTTCTCCAAAGCCACCTCTTCCCAAAACAACACCTTCGTCAAAGTCATTCACATATCTTGAATATTTTGTTGAGGCAAAACTGCTATGCGACGGACGTTCTTCAGACGAATAGCTTTGCCTTGATCTGCTATTTGTGGATCCCGATCTTATAAGTGAATGATTAGGTTTCATCAATGTAATCCGTGGCTGAGCGGATTGTATTAACACGCTTGTATCGGACCTTAGAAACTGAGAGGGTAGTAGGTCAAACGCCGAGGGCCTCTTTTTAGGAGATAGCTCAAACATTCGAGACAAAAAATCCCTTAAAGGCTTTGAAATATCAGCCGAGTTTATGTAATCAGAAGGCTTATCAAATTTATTGATGACCGATTTTCCAGCAATCATTTTCAAAAATAAAACTCCAAAATCCCAAACGTCCGACTTTCTGGTTGGCTTTGACCCTGCTAAGCTAAGTTCGGGAGCCTGCCAATTTTTGGGGATATATAAGGCCTCTGTTGCTTTCGTGAACGGATGGGCATCATTCATTCCAATCAAATGATCTCGATAGGAAACTCCACCGAGCTTGACGACAGTTTCGCCTAGTTCCTTGTTACGAAAAAGCATCGAGCTCTCGGCATTCAGATGCTTGTGAAGAAATCCAGCCTTGTGGATTGCCTCGATACCCTCCAAGATTTGTATTGCCCATGTTCTGGCGACTTTAAGGCTTATAGAATCCACCGCATCCAACAGGTCACTTATAGTCCCCTTCGGTGTATATTGAGACAATAAGCAAATTTCCCAGCCCCCCGAACGTTTTCTAGAAATTTTAGATTCGTAGAGTGGAACGATATACTCATTGCGCAATTCTTTCAAACTTTCCAGCTCCGACTCAAGGTCGTAAAGGATACGGCGGCCCTCAATCGAAGCCCAGAAGGGTTCGTCTAGGTCAATCTCGCATAGCAGCATCAATAAATCATCCTCATCTTCATTCGGATCTCGCAAGTATGGTTTGACGATGTAATTCCGCCCAAAGAAATTGGACTGAGTAAGTATCTTACCTACAACCTGTCGGAATCTAACCATCGATCCATTAGACTTTCTGGCCGTAACGACTCTATCAAAAATAACAGAGTCCGAAGAATCACCTTCTCTAATTGGTACGACTCCTGCGTTAGCTTTTTCACCGTCACCCTTATTATCCCGAGCGTTTCGCCTATTAAGCTCGTCTTTTACCATTTGATTTATCATCCGTTCTTCTTCTTTTATCTCAGCCTCTTCCTGGCGTCTCTTGGCCTCTTTAGCTTCCTGCTCCTCCAATTTACGTTTCTCTTCCTCGGCCTTCAATCTTTGCAGTCTCGCCTCTTCCAAGCTTGGCGCTTCCGAATCCATACGCTCATACTCATCCAGACGATCTTGGACTATTGATGTGATCTCAAAAACCATTTCTTGTCCAATTAATTTCTTTGCCTCAGTATCAATTATCTGGCGTATAGCGTCTACCTGTTTCGGATGCAAGTTCTTATGATTCACAATTTTGATAATCGGCAAACTCTTGGGATAAGTCGCTGTCATGCTGACTTTAAGCTCAAGTGCAAGGGATTGATCATGCCCGAGCTCGCCCGTCGATTTCAAAAGTACTTGGAAGCATGGGGACGGTGTTTTCTAGTAAAGCATTAGGCTAACTCAAGCAACGATGTTATTGCGTGTAACTTACATTCCATGCTGACGGTTGCGTGCAGTCCTGGAAATCATCCATATAAATCGCCCTTATGGCTTCGACTTCATTTTGTTGTATTTCTCTAAATTCCTCCTCAGGAAGCATAGTTCCGGTCTAGTATGATACTCAAGCTGCGACCAGTTAAAAACAATTGCCCGGTAGATCCAGTCATCCCACTTACACTGTGTCAGGCTTTAAGCTGACATTTGAGGCCAATGTTTATCCGTCTTTGCCTAACTAAATAAATGCAGCGCTTTAAACCCAAACTAAAGCGTGATGATGGTTTGATGCAAGATCAAAACCTCAGCCAAAGATGCTCTATCTCCACCGGTCGATCTGCGTCCCAACAAATTCAGGCCGCCAGCCGGGTAATCCTCAAGAGCGGCCTCATACCGCGCGGCTTGCGCCGCGCCCTCCTAAATCGTACTCAGGGGTAAAAAATACCATAAAGGGATAAAATACACAGGAGGTTAAATACGAATTCGGCAAATAATATGCCTTCGACACATTCTCTGATACGAGTCCAGGATGGCCCTTCCTACCTCATTCGGAATAGCAGGTTTCCTATTTCGCACTGTCCTGGAAACATATATCTTATACTAGGCTAGCCCTAGCTGCGTAAGTACTCCTGGGTGCAGACTCATTACGTAACATGGCAATCAGGCGCCATGATCCCGTACTGGATTTTTATAAGTCAAATTTCTCAATTATGGTATTATATGCTTTACATTCTGTGATGCCATATATCGAGAGAGAGAAATAAGACATACGAATAGTACCGCGAATAAAGCTTACTAGTACATACGCTGAAACAGTCAAAAGATAGACAACTAAGACCGAAAATCTTATATACATGTAACATCAGTTAGTTAACTCACTTTTCCTGATCGAAGCAAACACGCGCGTTTCAATCCTGAATAACCACTAAGCAATATCCCTTGCATGTATATATTTTGTTGTGCGCCCCTGGCAAAAAAGATTCGCTTGTCCCCAAACGTTTTGGTCCCAACTAACCAAACCCTGCCCCCTGATTCCCTGAAGAAGAGAATTTTGAAAGATCTTCCGTCTTTTTTAACACTTGTTACACCTTGATCTTCGACGGTTGGGATACAGACAAATCCAAACGAGCATCCTCCACGTTGACTCGTCTGCAAAGATAGCTTTTTCTTTCCGTTGATACTATGCATAATACCATCTGCAGTCTTGATCCATATATTAATTATCGCACGAGCATTGAGTTCTAAAACATTGACAACATGACCGACTTTAACGCGGCGCTTGTGTTGCTCAGCCTGAGAGAGCAAGAAGAAAACCGAAATAGCAGTCCGGAGATCCAACCTAATGTATCTGCTGAGGCATCGCCTAAGATAAATCGACTTCCGCCAGAAATCGCAGCTAACACTGACCAAAAGCGCTTTGGTGACGACGAGACGCTGCCAGACGAACAAAGAAACAGTGCCGATCTTAACACAACAGCAAAGTTTGAGGACGCCATCATGGAATATCCTAAGAAAGATAGTAGGTCTACCATTAAGTTAGCTGCTATGCTAACTTGTGTATCTTTTGATATGTTCTAGCTAACTTTTGACAGCTTCCTTTCGCTCGTATGTGCCTGAAAGCGAAACTTTCAAGTCAGAGCCACCCTCTGGAATGCAGATACCGGAAATTGTCCAATTTCCATTAGGCAGAAAGCCATTTGCATGCAACAACTGCGGCCGGTCGTTTTCCCGGCGCGAGCACCTGTTTCGACATGTGGAGACTATGCATCATGGGCAAAAAGGTATGTTGGCTTTAGATTGGATTTTTTCTCTGCGCCCGCCTTGAACTTTTGGGTGCATGCATGAGGACTAACATTTTTTCTTCTTTACTTCTAGATTTTAAATGCAAACTATGTTTCCGCGTATTCTCCAGAAAGGACAACATGATGCAGCATTATAGAAACAAGCATGCTAAGGGAAATCCAGCGTGAGAATGATATTCTGCTTTTTTCTCTTCTGGTTACGGCTCGATTGAGTCGTCCTCGTCAAGTGCCTGTAGTACTTGTGAGGTATTTATTCTATGCATAAGCTTGGTGTATTGGCCGCTTCGATCACTTTGTTTTATGACGTGCACTACCGGGACGTCAAATGCATATTTATCATGCCAGGTTTTATTTTCGGGCTTGGTTATATCGATTTCCTGATAGTCAAATTTGGCTTGGCTTTGATCCCAAGCTTTCGATAATACTAGCTTTGCCGCATCGCACAGACCGCAATTAGGTCTCGTATATAGCGTTATACTAGATGCGAGGTTTGTAATTGAAATGCGCATGTTCCGGAGGAAGTTATATGAACTAGTGTGTTTTTTCTCGACTCCCAATTGAAAGTCTTTGTGCCTTGTTCCTGGCTCCGAAAGCCTTTCGTATATTTATATCTCCAAACTTCTTAAGTTACTTATAAGGTACGTTTTCCAGTTCGCTAGTGGTATTGTCTAGCCAAAACTAGCCAAAACCATCATCCTCATCTAGAATTCCGATTTCGTCCTATGAACGATTAGAATAGTTGCTTTCTTGTTTGATTTTCGCTAGTTGTTCATCTTCTCCCTTACCTCTCGAACAGTATTGCTAGATAATGACGACCCTGTCTGTTGTTGGTTTGTGCGAGCGTTTGGGCGCTTTCTAGCAGGCTTGGCCCTTGAGGCAGCGGCTTTTCTAGGCGCCCTAGTGGTTGTTTTTCTTCGTCTAGATAATTAGCATATCATGAAATCCTGGAGTATCAGGGATAGTAATACCTTGATGGGGGAGATTCGGCCTCCTGCATGACAGCATCGTCATCGCTATCACTAGCTATGAAAGCCGGCTCGTCTTCATCGTCGCTTAGTTCTGCATTATTCTCACGCTCTTCTTCCTCCGAATCCGAGATTATATCTTTGGAACGGGTACTTCGCTTCGGTATGTTTGTATTCTTCTTCGGCCGGACTGCCTGGGCCGAGGTCCTTCTAACCCTGCTTCTAGGAGCAGTCGTTTCCTTTTGGTTTTCTGGACTTGGTTAAAATAGAGGCTTGAATTACTGAAATCATTTCCTGCTTACCTGGCTGGCTTTCCGGAATCACTACAGGGGAGCCGCGGCTGAACGTCCTCTTCTTGTTACCTATTGCGTGCAGAGTGTCAGGCTTATCAGTAATGCCTAGTTTTAAAAGATTGATCACTTGCTTGTCAAGACTTGAATCTACAAATGATTTCACGGCCGTTCGATCGCCTTTTTCAATGAACTCACTAACTGCATCTCCAAGACCATTCTCCGCTAATAAATCTAATTTCTCCTGTTTCAGAAACTCTTCTACTAGCGACTGCACCTTCACATTATCAAGGGTTAAACTTTTCATGGCCTCATCAATCTCAGCTTTGCTAAGTCCGGCATCGCCGGCCTTCTTCTTTGCTTGGCCACCAACCGACTTTTTCCTGAAATATTGAACAACATCATTGATATTTGCGACCCGTCCTACAAATCTGTTGGAAAACCGAGCTGGATTTTCCACTTCATATCCACCAGAGTATTCAACCCTTAGCCTGACTAATGGCAACGGGCATTCCTCTGCGTCGGCTACTTCGTGTGAAATACGCCATTCGGAAATAGCATCTTCTATAAGTTTGTCGACCTATCGAGATATTAGCCAAATGCAAACACCAAAAACGTCTGTTGGTACATACCCTACTATTAAGCCACCTCGTGACCTCTCCTCGATTATCAGGGTCGGGCTTGATCAGAGAATCCGAAGAAAGGTAAACTGTTTCCATTTTGAATGGCCTCACTGTTTTGAGTTTTATGTTCTCCAATGAATACTCTTTTCCAGTGATAGACATGATTGCTACATGTCTGTTGGCGTTAGCCGTAGAAATATAAAATCTCTTTCATCGGTTTCAATGGTCCTTACTTTTGAATTGCTTCCCCCTCAGATAAACTAGTTGCCACGGAGCTGCCAGGCTGAATCACTGAGAAACCTTGTTCTGGATTTATTACTGGATCTATCAAACAATCATGCTCATGGCCCCATATCACAGCATGCATAAAGTCCGGTAAGAAGGCCTCTGGCAAATAGCTGGTATCCGTATGAGAAACACTGAACTGTTAGAAGCGTCCTACTGCGAAAATTACAAGAAACGTACTGATTCTGGTGCACAGCCAGAATATTAAACCACTCATCTGTCATTGAGTTCGGCCGCAGGAACTTAACGTTCCCACCACGAAATGTTCGAAATAATCTTTCATCTCTAACATTGGATAACCCGTATAATGCAAGTTTGGTTTCCCCTTTCCGCAATAAAACTGGTATCACGGTAATGCTGTCGTTTTCCTTAACTCTACCATAGTAGTTCAAAAGCCCCGTTGCAGAAAGAACATCCATAGGCGACAGCATGGAAGACTTTTAAGAAAGTTAGAGAACACAAAAGTTCTAGAGCTATGTCAAGGTCTTGAACTCACCCCTCCAGCGTCATCATGGTTTCCACTGATAGCAAATATTGGGATAGCAACATTTATATTAGGGTCTTCGTAGTTAACATGGTCGAGCCTTCTCGTTAGACGTCGCATTCCTTATTTTCGGTGCCCAGCTACTTACTCTGGATCAAGACCCAACACTCCGTGGTTCAGCATTTCGAGTTGGCAAGGTTTATTGCCTAAGCAGGCTAACCTGAGCGACCGGATCACTTGGTATAGTGATTTTTTTGAGGGCTTGTTCACGTGAAACAAGTCTCCTGATTGGAGAATCATGTCGACCTGGTCTTGGGTTAACAATGCTCGTGGAAATGGTATCTGCCGGAAGTCTTACATCTCGTTCCTTTGCTAGCATCATAATCTCATGAAATGTATTCGCAGCGTCATCTCCGCGAATTGGATCCGATTCATTGTAACCGACATGATTATCCGTAGTCAGCAATATTCTTATGGTGTTTCTATCTTTTTGATTAGAGAAATTCGATTTGACATGGTAAATTTTCCTTACCATCAGAACCCTGTGCTGTGGTCATTCTCCAGACCAGCGCGTCCTCCAAACTTTGATCCAATACCTTCGCAACGCGGCCCTCCCTTACGTCAGATATAAGAGATAGATGTTTCTAGACGGTTTTCCAAAAATTTATACAGTCTTTCCACACCGTAATAACTCTGGTTCAGATTAATTTTGATGAGACACTAGTAGTCACAGAGCGGGCGTCAAATGATTAAATGAATGATTAACAACTACTACTGTTGTTTATGACGTTGGGACCAAAACCCAAGAAGATCGACAGAACTTCTGAGTCTGGCCCAGAAAGTACGCCCCACATTTAAACATGAAAATCTGATAAAAAAAGTTATCACGATTATGTGAGTTGGCTCAGAATACAGAATACAGAATAACGAATAATTGGTTCAATACAAGTGAGATTCAATTAGTCTATACTCCTTAGAGAACTAGTTTCCCGTAGAGGAAAAGTTATAACACATCAATCTCTATCTATAGCCGTCTATCGAGCCAGGGAAACAGGTCCAAATACATTATTAGTCAAAAAAATCTCATCGTGCTGATCTTCTCGTCTTCATACCTATCAAATATGGGTCAGATATAAAATTGAAGTAATCTCAAAAGTTCTTGCGCCTCGAGAGCGGAGTTCTCACCAGCCACAGCGATCCGAGCCCAGTTAATACCTATAGAATAGAACTTCTCCCCTATCGGAAGGCATTTCTATCGAAACTAACAAACGATTACACAGATTTCAAGGGTTATGATAGTGTTCGTTCTAACGGCTCCAGATATAACAGAATTCTGCTACGGGACTTCGGTCTTTTCTGGCTAAGGTTAACCCTACATTAATTATTAGATGTGCCGCCATGGGGTATTAAAAGAATGACCCGTCGGCGACCGTCGTATTATGTAGGAGAGATCAGATCTGGACGCCAGGACCCACCGCTTTCGCTACATAAGCGCCGTGCCATTAACATTATCAGTGGTATATATATATGCCATTGAACAGTATGTAGTAGAAGCTCCTCGCTTTATATTCAATTTTAAAACCCGCAAAATATGGCAGACGAATCGAAATTCTACGTTAGACGAGCCTCTCGCGACTGGTTCACGTATAAAATAGCACTTGACCTTGGAGAGTCGACCTATAGATCGCTTGGACCAGGTGAGATTCTTCAGTTTGCAACGGGTAAATATGACTACGGGAACGACCATAAGGTTATCCAGAGTATCCAAGATCCATACAAAAGACTTGAAGAGCTGGGTCATCGGGCGGAGAGATTTAAAGACGCCTGTGTGGATTGGGCTAGATCGCATTATAAATTTGCATTGCGAAAGGGAACCGATTGCTATATTCTCTTCAAGCGTGATCCAGAGGGCGATCGCGCGATTGGCGTAGGTCAATGGACCTTACCAAGCCATATTGCTGAGATTGTCGACGAAGAGTTAGGCAAAAAGGGCCTATTCTGGAAACTCAAGTTAATGTGGACCACCTGGAAATTCCGTATTTACGACTACTTCAAATTTGGCGGTTCAGCTAATGCTCCGGTTTTCAACACAAAGTTCATGAACTTCAACATGGATTTAGGCAAAACCGTTGGTAATGAGCTTAAATCAGAAGAGCTGTCGAAATTGAGTTACGAGAAGCTCCACGATATGCCAGAGTACCCGGCTGGCGATATGGTATGGCTGGCCCTGTTTGCAGTTCACCCTGACTATCAAAGAATGGGGCTCGGGTCCTTAATTCTCAACAAGTCTCTGGAGACGATTCCAAACATCTCCACGCCTTTCAAGTCAAAAGATTCCACCACGTTCGGACCTCAAAAACTTGGAGTGGAGGCAGCTCCGGAAGGTCTACCAATCTACCGGAAATTTGGTTTTACGACTCTAAAGGTATACAATAGAGACTGGGACGGTATCAATGTAGTAGTTGACCACATGACGAGGAATAGAGATTAGGATATCATGCTAGGGAGAACTAGAGTCCGTCCTCCACTCCGTAAGAACAGTAGCAGTTTCGTAGAAAGAATGTATTTCCAATAGTCTGTTCAGCATCATTCGCTTTTAGTCCACGTAACGGAGAAGAGATCCAGCATTTTGAGCTGGGCTTTGCCTTTAATTAAACCATTATCGCGCAAACCATTTCCAGAACGGATTTCAGTTATATGCCAGTAGTAGTAACGTTAGATTTCTAAGGTAAATGACTTTACTTTTTAGGTGTGTAAATGAAGTAATCTCGAGTAAGTGACACAACTGCAAACGGCAAAGCCTATGTGACGATATCAAAGGAATAAAGTGTTACTGTATCGCCAGGTATGTTCAATGAGGAATTCTGCCCTTTAGATTAGAGCCCGTTATATCTTTGCAGTGAATAATGCTTCACGAGGTGTCCCATGCAAGCCTAGCACTTGTTACAAGTTGTTGTTGCAATTATTATCCTGGACATGCATGCCAATCAAGGGAACCGGCAGCTGCCGATGTTGGGTATCTGAAGATAAGTTCCGAAGCGTTGATTTTTAAGGGTCTTCTTCCCGTTTAGAAGACCTTCCCAACCTTACACGTAGAAGTGCATGACGGCCAAATATAGACTGAAAGCGTTTTTAGTGATGGTTAACTCTCAGTTAAGTGATAGTACTTTAGCCAATAGTCGGAGGTTTCTGAGACTATACATAATGGACTGGTCGACGATCTTGGTGATATCACTGGGTTATGCCGGATTGGAACTGAAAGAACCGTTCCACCGCAAGTTTTCTTTAGATGACCTTTCTATTCAATTCCCGTTTGCAGAGCATGAAAGCATCCCCAATGCAGTGTGCATAGTATGCGATAGAGTTATATAGGAACTCTTAGGACGCCATACTAATACTTTCTAGGTATTAGCGCAGGTCATCCCAAGTATTGTTATACTACTGACGTCGGTCTGGGGGAGGAGGAAAAACAAACTCCACCTAGCGCAGTTGTCCTTGCTAGGGTTAGCATTAAGCTTCACGTTCACTGGGTTCCTGACCAATTTATTAAAAGTTTGGCTGGGAAAGCCTAGACCGGATTTTCTGGAAAGATGCATGCCCAAGGAAGGAACCCCGCTTCATGAGCTGGTTGGCATAGAGGTCTGTAGTAGCACTAATGCTTACCTCCTGCAGGAGGGCTTCAAGAGCACTCCTTCTGGGCATTCTTCCAGCAGTTTCTCCGGCCTGGTGTACCTCTCCCTATGGTTGTCCGGTCAGTTTGGATCCTTTCGCCCTGGAATTCCATCGTTCAAAATGATGATCTCGTTTTTGTGAGCTTCAACTTGATTTTTTAAAGCCGTTTATTGAAATTCTAACTGTTATGTTAGGCCTATCCTTTTGGCGCTCTTTATTTCCACTAGTCGAGCTGTACGTTCAATGCATCTAACTACATCGCCAAAAAACTAACGATATAGGAGGACTACAGACATCACTACTTCGATATCATATTGGGCGGTTTGATGGGATCATTCATTGGTTGGATGTCATACGTAAGTTAATATCTTGCTGTTCAGCGATATGATGAATAATGGCTAATTGGAAGCGCAAATATTTTCCTGGCATTTTATCAATTAAATCCCACGAGCCGTATTTTTTACAATCAGATCCGGACTTCGAGAGCTATTCTTTGAGTGGAGAAGGTATTTCCACTCCTGAGGATGGCTCCATTGTTTGAAGTGAGATACCGTGCAATGAGCGTATCGAGCTAAATGAAAGGCTCTAAATAATTTAAATTTATCGAAACCTCATAGCGAATTGGATATGGGTATCTACAGATACTTGGTGGCTCAGATGTTTTTTCTGATTCTTAGATCGAGGTCTATTGGAATTGCTGAACTGGTGTATTCCATAAGGATCCGGCCGCCTTTGCATGGGCACTTTTCGCCGATCTATCAATATTCGTTTAGCTCTGTAGGAATGTCTAGTAGGCATCCTGTTTCCGTTAACTAATATTATACGGATGGCAAAAGTTCCTTGAGCATTTTTACCTAATGTTTTGTCTTTGCGGCGCCCCTGCTAGATTCGGTATAGCGCTGGTTAAATGTCTCATACCGTTTCAATCAGTTTGACACAAAAACAATAAGATACCATATATCCTGTACTGAATCTGACACGGATGCCATCGTTGATAAGAGATTGACAATTCGGCCAGAGTTGACTAGTATGGTCAGAATAAATTCAAGGGGCACCTCACACTATTATGCATCTTGAGAACTTCTAGAATATTCACATATCGAAGAACTTGAATGGCTGATTATGTTTAGAGTTATCATTAGTCAATCTGCACCGTCAGATCATCAAGATGACGAAGTCTGCCTCCTGCGTGAATACTACCTTGAATATCGTTTATAACGATTTTTGGCAAGGCTAAATCTAATGAAAGTTGACATTGTCCCCATATTTGTGGAGCATTTGAAAGCAAGAAGCCATAAAATCAAATAGCATGCTAGATCTAACGCCGGACGAGATACAAGTTCAAACTTTATATCATGTCAGACACCACTGTAAATGCTAGCGATTACGATTGGGTATTTCATATAAGTCAATAATTCAGTTTATTGTCTAGTGTATATTGTTATACATGAAAGCTCGATCACACATTGGCCCTCTCTAATACACTAATTAAACTCTACCGACAGTAGTAATAGATATACTAAGGTTGGAAAGATGGTGCAGTTTCAAAGATTTTTGTGTCGAATCAGTCACATGATCACGGAAAGTTGGGCCAATCAAACTACATCTCCAACAACAACTTGTAGAATTCCACCTAATAAAGCATAAATTATGGCAGGCCCTATCAAAGATCCATGGGCTCGTAAGTAAGTAATCATTCGAAGAAGGAGATTGTCCATTTAGGGCAGGTACTAACTGATGATCCAGAGAGGCTTGGAGGTACCAAGGACCTTTCACAAGATACAACCGATTTAAAGGTGCATTACCAGGCCTAGGTCTCGGAACTGCTGCATTTATCCTATTCAATGCATATGAATACTTTACCGAATCTAAAGGAGAGAATAGTCACTAGCCTATTCAGGCCTATTTATATGACCGTATCCCTTGTATAATGAATAAAATGTAGATAATCGAGATTTACAACAGATTTAAATGCGGAATCGTCCATCAATCGACAATAGCCTCAAACAGCGTTCTTATTTGCTGAATAATATGGTTCGTTATCTAGTTAAATGTTCAGATGATGTATTCAGTCTTCGCCGGCCATCTTCGACTGTAATAATGATCCGCCGGTGTGGTCAGGATTCCCTACTTGAGGAGAAGCTATCGCCTCTTCCCATTCAACTCGATTCTAACTCATGTCTGACTGATTACCTACTCTCAATCATGGGTCAGCAGTGAGATAAACTAATATCTGCTACTAGAATTCTACTCTAGCAGTACGTACTACTACATATCTAGCCTGCCGGCCGGCCATATCTGAAGAAGCCGCATGACGCTCAGAGGTTGGAAAATATAGGGCTTTGCCCTAACTGGCTGTCACTGCTTTTTGCCTAGTTGGGACGTCATCCACCCGCTCACTCCCAACTCGTTCTCCAGTGTACATTTCAGCATAGATTTGACAAATTCCTATACACATTTTCTGCTTTAAAGTACTAACTTCCAACGTAATCCTCGACAAACATAGAAAACAATGGCTACAACTCGTGGATCTGGAGCTTCCGGTAACAAGTTCAGAATGTCGGTATGTTTAATCTTGTGGTCTGCTTGCGACTTGTTTGCATGATTTCGGTGCTCTTAGAGGGTGTATATAGAATTCGACGATGCTTGTGACCAACGACTCATGAATATATTGAGATTCAACTTTGATATCAGCCTCTTTCGATGATCCACTTTGTCTTAAGACAGTTCACTAGGTCACCGAGTGATTTCCGTATGATATTTGCGGCGATATTCCAAGTAGTTGGAGCGAAACAAAGATACATATACACCTAAAAGGCATTTCGGCAAACATGATAAAGAATGACAATGCTAACTCGAACTCTAGCTCGGCCTTCCCGTCGGTGCCGTCATCAACTGCTGCGACAACTCAGGTGCCAGAAATCTTTATATCATCTCCGTTAAGGGAATCGGTGCTAGATTAAACCGTCTCCCTGCTGCTGGTGTCGGTGACATGGTTATGGTGAGTCGAAATAAATCAGCATAGCAAGGAGGAACTCGAAAACTAATATGTAGGCTACTGTCAAGAAGGGAAAGCCAGAACTCAGAAAGAAGGTTATGCCTGCTATTGTTGTCCGTCAATCAAAGCCATGGAGAAGAAGGGACGGTGTTTTCCTTTATTTCGAAGACAACGCCGGTGTTATTGTTAACCCCAAGGGTGAAATGAAGGGTTCTGCCATTACTGGTCCTGTTGGAAAGGAGTGCGCTGACTTGTGGCCTCGTATTGCTAGTAACTCTGGTGTCGTGGTCTAAAAGCTATGTAAAACTTGTTTATATTAATAAGAATGTTAACGCATATACGTTTAAAATTATTGTCATTTCGCTTATTTCGTCGCTTTTTCATAAGCTCATCATACTGTCATCGCCTATTGGTGATAGTCTTGTGGAAATCTACTCATTTTTCAGTCGTGAGAAGTTACTGATAACTTCTCACATACGTCCTACACAACTAACTATTGTAGCGACAGTCACGACTCGATCGAATGTCTGATCCAGCCGTACTAGAGACAGCATACGTGGATATACCCGAAATATCAAATAATGGAACGTCTTTCCTGACTTTTGACGGTCTTCTGCCTGAGCCGGGCTTACAGGTATTTGAAGACGGTGGAGAATCCGGTTGTGGTGGAAAACTATGGCCAGCTGGTGACCTATTATCGAGATACATGATCCGTAAGGGGCTGAGCAATGCGAGGAATGTTGTAGAACTAGGCAGTGGCACCGGCCTTGTGGGGTAAATATGGATTTCTCCACTGTTAGGAGGCGAACGGTCCTAACTCCGTGGGTATCTAGCTTGGCCATTGGAATCCATGAAAGGGGGAAAAAGGATTTGACGATCCATATAACGGATCAGGAGTAAGAGATACATTCCATATTGTGATCTCTGTATACCTAAGTCTCTAATTGGACTAGGAATATGCTGAGCCTGATGCACAGAAACGTCGAGCTGAATAACCTCCAAGACATAGTCAAGCCTATGGTCTTAGACTGGTACGGTTATCTGCGTTTCATGTCCGTGAAGGTGATGAAGTCGCTAATGCGGTATAGGGGTGCTGAGCTTCCGGCGTTCGCCAGCGACGCAGATTTGGTTCTGGCAGCCGACTGCGTATATCTAGAAGAAGCGTTTCCTCTGCTTGAGAAAACCCTTCTAGACTTGTCTTCGAACGGGACTCCGATTCTGATGTCCTATAAGAAGAGACGCAAGGTATGAGCGGAAATTGGGTGTACGTCTACCTGGTACTAACAGAATTTTAGGCCGATTCAAGGTTCTTCAAGGTAATTTGCTCATGGTTGGATCCAATGGACGGACTTATTCGATATATTAACATGGATTTAGGCAATGAGAAAGAATTTCGAATTCAATGAGGTATGTTGTAGCACCTGGACGCGCCGGCGCTTAGCTATTCTAATTTCTCCCAGATCAAAGATCATGATGATTTCGAAAGATACTATAAGGATTCAGTACATCTGTTTGAAATCAAAAGGAAGATGCATCATAATAGAAACCCAGTTTTAAAGGCTGAAGTCTTATAAATTAGCAAACTGTTTTTGTCACGAAACCTCCAGGTCACGATCAACGCGTAAATAGATAACTCGTAACTTTAAGCATTTTGTACTCTCCCAAGATCCACGTCTCCTCTATGATATGGAACCTTAACTGATGGCGAATCCTACATTGGAGGAAATTACCGGTACGTTATGGTAAACTGGATAATTGTATGTTAAGAAGCTCTTACTAAGATTGAATATAGAACTTCTCGTATCCAGCAAGTTGAGATCAAAAGCTGCTGGTATCAGCCAGTTGCGGGCTTTTCTACATAATGATGGCAATTTAACTTCTCTGACAGACAAGACATGCTACCGTCTCATTGAGAGACTGGATGTTGCAATCAGAAATGAAGTAAGTCTGGATGGGCTCTACGTGCATGACAACGTGCCAGCATCAACAGAGCGACTAATTGAATGTGTCGAAGCTTTAGATCTGTTGGTGAGAAGCGGCAACCGAAAATTCAAACCCAAGACCTTACGGCGGGTTGTGGTTCATATAATTGAGACGCTAGGGATTGGGACTCATCGAAAACCTCTGTATGAGCCGATTCTAGTCTCGTACTCCAGAATATGCACGAGGATCTGCGAATATCCTGCCCATATTGAGCACTTGAGTACTGGCGAATGGGGCGACTTACTGGTGACCTGCAGCAGATGTGTATCCTGCAGTCTGCAGGGTATCGCCATGCGCAATATCCCGAAGCGCCTGCCTCTATCAGCAGCTGAGTTTCTGCTGTCAATGGCCCATCTGATGGCCAATAACTCTGTAGCAGTGCCTGAAACTTTCAAGCTTGTTTATCCAGTTATAAAGGAGTTTCTGGCCTGTTTTCAGGAACAGACCTCGGGTCATATCCACGTTTACGAAGTCTTATCGGTAATTCTACAGAGACTCTCATTGCAGGATTGTGAGTTTTCCTGGCAACTTGCGCTAGACGGGCTAGCCGCTGCGATACCTCTGCTAAGATCTAAAAACGCACTTCTAAAGGAACACATCGTTGTATTTTTACTGAACGCGTATGGGCCCTTGTGCCTGATGCCAAAAACCGATGATGGAAGCGATGAACTGTTCAAGAAGGTTTTGAAGGTTTTGGTCGAAGAGCGTACAGTGCAATCCATTGGTACCATTTCATCTGATGACATTATATTTCAAAACACTTCTAATAGGGGGTGGTTCGAACTGCCACTGCTTCGGCTCAGCACGAGTTCATTGCCTGTGGGATGGCTATACCTACTGGCCACTTATAGATTTGTTGTTCTTTGCTCTGAATATAACGGTGAAGAAATAACACCCTCTAGATTCAAGCGCGCTAGAATCTCTGAAAGAATATCAGATGTGGGCGCTTTCCTCACATCGGAATCAAGTAATATCTTCAAAATTATTTTGAATGTCTCTGACAACTTTGAGGAAGACTCGGAGAATTGTACTCTAGGTTTACAATTGGCTATACATTATCTACAGGATGCTGAAAAACTTGAACTGAACTTCGACGCCAAAGCGCTATTAAGTAAATGCGTAGATCTTTCGAGCTCAAAGAATCCTCAAATTGCGCTCTGGGCTCTGGTATGTGGTACCTGTTGTGTCATAGCGATGAAGTCAGATGAAGTCACCACGGAGAATATTAGAAGACTCTTAACTGTTTGCGTCCGAGAAGGATCCTCATCCTCAGCCGCCTGTTTTTGCATTACTGCGATTATGTCGCTGCCATTTTTCAAATTGGCCTCTCACTCTGAGGAAGTAAAAGATATTATATCCATATTCGATGCTCGAACACCAGCATTTTCATCTGGTGCGGCATCTCTTGCTATCTATCTTCTTGGTCTGAAGGGACTATCAAGTAAATCCCGGGGCGTTTTGCAGGTAAGCATTCCGAATTGGATTCTAGGGATGTGGAACTCTGCAATTGCCAGTGGTCGTCACTCTACTTATTTAAATATTGATTTGTTTCAGCAACAGGTTTCCGGAATTATACTGGCTTGTGGGTATTCTTCTCCAGCATCCGTTGTGAAACCAACTTATACAGGTTATTCTGCTGTGTCTAGTCTATGGGAACAGCAAAAGGAAGGATTACTGAATTACATGCGACAGAAGGACTATACCATTATTCCCCAAGGCGTTCATTTTCAAGAAATAATTAAATCAATCTTACCGAAAAACTCGGGGCAGCATGTACTAGAAGGGTTCATGCGAACTTATAGTGCAATGCTGGAAAGGGATGACGACTCGAGTGATGAGCTTCGAGGTGGGCTTTATTGCACCTTAGTCAGCATGACGGCCATTGCTTGCATGTGTAAAGAGACAAGTTTGGATAAGAATGTCGATCTTTTGAACGCATCACAGGCGGTGTTCAACAGTCTGTGCCAGAAGTTCTCGTTGAGCGATTTCTATGAAGAGGGAGCATTATTCCTTGGGGACTTGGCTAGGCTGGTCTCCCATGTTGAGGAACACTATCAAGACCCAAAATTGTGGAAGTACTATGCCGGGCTTGTCGAAAGCTTGGATGTTGCTATTAAATGCTACATCGAGGCGAATGAAGTGCGGGATGGAGATGAATTGGGCCTCAAAAGTGGAATTTCTGAGCTTCCTCATGGAGTTCTGATGCAAGAATCTAATAAAAATTATACGAAGAATGCTTCTTATCGTACAATATCGCTATTGAGAAGGAAATATCAGAATATCTCTGAAATTTCAACTATAACTCCTGTGCGATTCATAGAGTCGATGGAATCATCAGACCTAATCCTGTCGCGTCAAATATGGATTTTAGCCCTAAGCCAAGTCAATAACTTAGAAGAAGGAAATTGCCGCAGTTTGATGAGGACTCTGGGAATTAGGATTCTCAATGAGTATCAATGGCAGCGTTCGGAGATAGGTATCCTGATCTGTCTCACTTGCATCAAAATAAGCTGTAAGAGCTGGATGCACAGTCAATCTGTAAGTAGAGATGCAGGAGATCTTCTTTCTTTTATCGTGGACTTGGTGCTTCAGCAGAATTTCCAATCCGATTGCGTCAGAATTGAGCTAGTCGACACTTTATGTCGGATATTGAAAGTTAATAGAGACTTTACTATCAAATCTGGTGAAGAGACTATGCAAACTCAAATTCTCCTGTGTGACTTAATACGTCAGCTGAATTACTACGTGAGATTTACTATTTTCCCATTTCTTGGTGAACTGTTTCTGACAATTGATCCTAGAAACCATTTGGAGTTTTATACTTCAATACATTCTTCTCTAGGCCCAGTTGAAAAAAATGAAAAGTTCGAAGTGGTTCTGCGGGCTTTTTGCATCCGGTCGCTTAACATTCAAAATATTAATCTCGTATCATGTGTCTTCAATCTTTTGGAGCTTTGCAAGTTTGTTGAAGTAAGAGCGCATATTACGAAACTGATCGCATCTATATCTGACTCACTCGAACTGCAGAATGGTCAAGAACTGTTTAACTGCATCTCCCCGTCGATAATATACCTATGGTTTCGATATGGGTATTCCTTAGACGATTTTCCAATCGAAATATTTGGCTACCACACTCGTACTTTATTTTTAAAAGATAATTTAGATGAGATTGTGGCCCAGACTTTGATTCAGTTTCGGTCGGCAGGTATAACTGAATTAAAAAAAATCTATACCGACGTTGGTCTCGGAATCACTGATATCTTGTCTCGTGCACTACCTAAGACAATCGCTTATGGGTACACAATTGACAATGATCTGGAGCCACTTGACTTTGTCTTGATATCTGAGCTCGGAATCTCTTTGACTGAGAACCTTATAAAGCAAAATTTTCTGCGTATAGTTGCCGAGCTTCTTTTGCTTTTGGATTCGTCGTTTATTACGCCGGATGTTTTCTATACTGGCGGAGTGTCTAAAGAGATTTATTCTAGTGTTGGTCCAAAAGTAATACCATCATATCAATACCAAGGTATATCTCCAGATGCACTATCAAAAGTTTTTCGAGGTTTATTTGATGACGTCTTGAATAATCAGGATTGGACACCAGATAGTTCTCAGTTTGTATATCTTGCTCGAGCAGTACTCAACATGCATGAATTGTACATTGATCCAGTTCAAAAATGTATGAGGTTAAGATCTTGTATCTTTTTGCTTGAATTGAGCGGAGCTTCTTACAAAAAAGGATATGCGTTTGAGCTTCTGCTAAAGGGCATTATCCCACTTCTCACGGTCGAATTTACGGAGCATGAAGCATTTTTGTGCATTAAGTACTTGTTTGATTGTGTACCGGAGGCAGTGCTTCGTAGAAGTCAGCGTATGCTCATGGATCTGTTTATGGAAATTTTGTTTGCAACGAAGTGCTTTAGTGAAAGAAGAGTGAAATCTGATCTATTTAAGGATGAAAGGCTTGAATGGCTGCACAAGATGCTCCATCTTGTTGGAGATAAGGATTACTGGGCTTATCCAATTATTTCTGTAGGAATAAATTTAGGACTCGGAAAACTGAAAGGGCCAAAGTTAAATGATGATGATATCATCTCGATACTGACTCTGGCGAAACATAATTTTCAAGAATCTTGTCTGAAAATTTTGGAGTACCAAATGGAGCAATGTCCGACTCTGCAGTATTTTAATCAGTTCTCCTTGCAAAATGCAATCACCGATCCTTTGGTTACAGAACTACTACTGAATCTTGATAGTACCAAACGTTCTCCAAAGTTTGTAGCATGGAGCTCTAGAATTCTGGGGAAGCAGTATTTAACAAATGGAAGTATTGAATGCGAATTCAATGATTTCCCCAATGATGTTTTTAAATCATTTGATCCTATTGCGCTTGAAGATGTTGCAATGGCTGGTATTCTAGATTCTATTCAAGCCATTATCGAGGAGTGGGACTTCCGGAAAATGGGGTATGTCGAATCGTCATTGAGGATTTTACGGCGATATGATCCTGTCTTGACTCATGCACCGTGTAAGGATATTATTTGTGAAGATGTTTCTGAATATTTGAGGTGTGAAGTAGACGGCGATAGTCCAAAATATGATGTCTTCCAATTGGAGTCAATTTGTTATGATTTAGCTCTAGGCAAAAATGACTTTATACAGAAAATGGCTATAAGGCTTTTGGGGTGGATACGCGAAGTTATTCCGGAAATAAGCGGTCTGGTTGGACTTGTTCAGTATATTCCTGGGTTTGATGGTAAAATATTTCGATTTTTAGTACATCAGATACTATTACTACCTGCATTAAGAATCAGATGTGTACCTCTACTGAAAAGTATGTTCGATTTTTATTTTACTAAAGATGAAAGTTATGGAACGGTACAGAGAGTACTTCTTGAGGTAATACTGTACCTTATACATTGGAATCTGGTCTCCCTTGACAATTTGGAAATGAAGTCGACTCTTGCTATTGAAATTGATCTGGAGCCTGTCGCTGTCACAGCGTATAGACTTAAGTTTTATAGGTCCAGTCTATATCTCACAGAACTTTCATGGTCAGAGACAGCTAATAGAGGTATTTTGAATCGGATTTGCGATCAGATAAATGAACCTGATATGAAGTTAAATTCCAATGTTACTGAGACCTTGCAAGACTCGATAGAGGCTTCTAGTATTGGGGAACATAATTGGACTCTTTTGAGGTATCAAGCGAAGCATTTCGATGCTCAGTTGAGCTCACATGAGCATATCACAGAACCAGCGAAATTGGCAGACGCGTTTTTCCAATTGGGTTTTGAAGGCATGTCAAAGGTGATTATGGACTCATTTGAAGAGACTGGAAATCAATTTCAATCTGCATACTCCTGGAAGCTTCAGCAATGGGATACACCTGGTGACTTCAACCCGAAAACAAAAGATGATGTCTTATTTCATATGTATAAGAAAATCAGTGAGTCGACTATCTTGTCATCAAAAGAACTCTTTCCGCAGACATACATGGATGCAGCTCTAAATATATGGGATAGAAGTATAAGAGATTCTGGGCTTAAAGAGGAAATGTTGAAAACTCTAGCGATCGTGCAGGAAGCAGAGGAAATTTTCTCGGTTGCTTTAAACGATGAACTAGCATTGTTGAATGTCTGCAAGGGGCAAAGGCTGCGTTCTCTGGAGTGGATGACAAATAAAAAAAGTTTTGAGGAGTTTGAAGATATCTTATGTGCTCGGCAGACTGATTGGAGAGTGCTTAACTCTCTCAAAGTTAATGCCTCCGTGACCGGTGCATCAATAAGTGCTTTAGCATTAGAATATATCAACTATGGTAGGCTTGCACGAGTTGGTCATGACATTAACAGGACCATGGAATCTGCCTTGAAATTGGAATCGTTATCTAAAGAGTCCAAGTTTCTAAACGATTTGCGTATAGAAAGTGCTATTGGAGCTGTATCTAAATTGCATGCAGCATACACAATATGGGACTCAGGTGATCAAAATATATCAGTGGAGATTCTCAAGTCTGTTCTTGAAGATAATTATATCGGGATTGAGGCGGAAGAACAGCAAGATTTTTATAGAGATCCAGACATTTTTGCCACAATTGCCGAGTGGTCGTCAGCTGCCAGGCACGAGCAGGAGGACTATATTTTATCCAAATACCTAGAGCCAGCAGTGATGCTGATTGATGCTGTCCCTTTTGAGCTGCGAGATATGTCAATTGATGCCGTGAAAAGTCGCGCAAAGGTTTTCCATATATATGCCACCTTTTGTGACGAGCAGCGTCACAGTGCAGAAACTAAGGAAGAACTTGAGAATATCTCTAAACTTCGAAACCGGAAAGAAAAGGAAATGAGAGAGTTGAGGTTATTACAAAAAAATGGCACTAGCTCTGGCATTGACAATTTTTCCAAGCATTATTATAAGGTCCACAAGATGTATGAATCAGATAATGCTGAATATGAACGACTAATGTCTATGCAACAGGCGAATTTGGAAAAAGGTGTCACGTATTATATGAGAAGCATAATGGAATCAGATGAATATCCCGAAGATGTAACAAGATTTTTCTCCTTGTGGTTGGGAAACTCTGATGATATTAAGCTAAACGTGGAGGTCGCAAAATATATCGACAAAATCCCTTCAGTGAAGATGGTTCCTTGGATGAACCAGCTTTCTTCACGATTATCGAGTAAAAGCGATGGGTTCCAGACGAATCTATGGGCACTGATAAAACGTATGTGTCGTGACCATCCATTTCATTGCTTGTATCAAATAATATCGGTGTTAAACATTCCTCTCTCTCGCAGTGATTCGCAGATGACTGCTCGATGTCAAGCGGGAAAACTTCTGTGGGACAGTTTGTTTGCTGAAAAGATTGTCTCCGCTGAAATTTTACAGGCTGCTATTGAGTTTACTGAGCATGTTGTTCAGACTGCAGAGTATAGGGTTGATGCCAAGCAGAAGAAATCGTTTACTGTAGATGACTTGCCAAACCGTTCATTTTGGAAGCGAACCGTTCCTTGTGCTAAGATGCCTTGCCCCACCATGAATATCCCGCTACGCGCTGACTGCAATTACATACGTATTATACCAGTTATTGTCGGACTAAGACGTGAGATCCCAATCGCTCAGGGGATAAGCCAGCCTAAGGTCTTAACTTTCAGGTTAGACAGCGGTGAAAATGCTAAGATGCTGATCAAAGGAGGGGATGATGATCTTCGACAAGATGCTATCATGGAACAAGTCTTTGGGCAAGTTAACGAGTTTTTTGAAAGAAATGATAAGACTCGGAAACGGAACCTTTCCTTGAGGACCTATAAGGTTGTTCCCATCGGGCCCACGGCAGGAATGATTGAATTTGTCAGGGATACTGTGGCATTGATGGATATTTTGGATCCAGCTCATCGGAAGTATTTTCCAAAAGACTATACCCTCGTGAACTGTAGGAGTAAAATGAAGCAAGTACAGTCTAAATCTATTGGCGAAAGAATTGCTCTGTTCAAGCATATTGAGGAGCGAACTCATCCTATCCTGCAGCACTTTTTCTTTGAGCGCTACCATTCCCCTGATGA
The DNA here is from genome assembly GCA_030558955.1 of Diddensiella caesifluorescens. Lineage (NCBI taxonomy): Eukaryota > Fungi > Ascomycota > Dipodascomycetes > Dipodascales > Trichomonascaceae > Diddensiella > Diddensiella caesifluorescens. The sequence continues at coordinate 104,349 of JAKTQR010000011.1, forward strand.
CTGGTTCAGAGCTCGCACTAACTACGTTCGTTCTACGGCTGCAAATTCCATAATGGGTCATATTCTCGGTCTTGGTGACAGGCATTGCAATAATATTCTTTTAGATTCGAAGTCCGGTGAGGCAGTCCATATAGATTTGGGAATAGCCTTCGACCAAGGCAAACTGCTGCATATTCCTGAGACAGTGCCATTTAGGCTCACTAGGGATATCGTTAGCGGCATGGGGGTCAATGGGGTAGAAGGAGTATTCAAGAAGAGCTGTGAATTCACACTGGCTCTGTTACGCGAGAAGACTGAGGGTATCATTACGATTCTGAACGTTTTACGATACGATCCTCTATATTCATGGTAAGGCTGTTTGAGTTAGTTCTATTATGAACAGCTACTAAACATTTTAGGACATTATCACCTCTTAAGCAGAAGAAGATCCAAGGAGACTTTTCTGGAGTCCTAATAGAGAATGAAAGCGAGGCTGATCGCGCATTGACCGTTGTTCGCCAAAAGCTATCTGAAATGCTTAGCGTAGAAGCCACTATCAGAACTCTTATCCAGCAAGCTTCTAATCCTCGAAACCTTGCACTGATCTTTTACGGTATGTGCCTCTTGTTGATTCCTCTGGAGAGAAAGGAGAAAGCTAATCGTTTAGGATGGGCGCCATTTTATTAGGCGATAAGTTATGTACATATATACAGAGTGCCTACTCAGTAGTGCTTGGTTCGGCTTTTTCAGTTGATTCCACAGGTTCATCATCCACCTCGTCTCCTCCAAATGCAGTGGCTCGGCTTGCCTGTTTTAGCTTCGTAGCTTCCACAGCTTTAATGGCCCATTCGTCAATAGTCTTCTGTTCATATTCAAGGGCGATATCATTGTAAGATTTGCCAAATACCGCACTAAACATCGCCGCCTCTTCAGCCGCCACCTGCTGCTCGGCTTCTTCTCTCATTCGCAATCTATAAAACTCCAGCCTCGCAACATCATAGGCGTCTATCCATTCCCGGCCCTTGAATTCCGGGGTTTTAAGGAGGTATAAAGTCCGCTGGACAACGCTCTCGCTATCTAGCTTTTTATAGATCTGATCCATAGTTTTCCAGTCATAAAGAGCAGAGTCATTGCCCGTCTTTTCAACTAAAAGCTTTGGTCGGGCCAATTCCCATGGATGCTGTTTGAAAAATAGCTTACGGATTGCGTCTTCGAAAAATACAATGTTATGATGCGAGTAGAATTTCCGGTCAGATATTCCCTTCCTTGGTGTGAGCCTTGTAATGTACGATTGACCCCCTCGTCTTCTCTCTCCTACACGTTCCGGTTTATGGTTCTCCACGAAGGATTTAAGGTGACGAGCCCTTGGGTTCAGGTTGTATGTCGGAGGGTTAGCTGCTACGACCTTGAACCAGCTCGGCTCGCTGATAGGAGCGACACGGTTCCGGACCTTAGGTCCTGCCCGCAGTAAGTATGCAGTTCTCTCTGCCACTTGAGCAGCTTTCGTTTGAAGCTTCATTTACCCAAGATCAATCAATGTGTGAAAAAAAGGTTGAAAAAAATGGGATGTGAGTGAAACTCTTTACATCGACAAAAATCAAAATACCAATAATACCAGACTACTCCAACTATAAAGGTGGATATTTCTGATTAGGTTTATGCCCGTGGATATGGCTAGTCAACTATATATACCTCGTTTCTAAGTTTATTACAATTTGGATGTTTCTCGCTTTTGGTAGGAAATTCTGACACTTCGGTCTTATTCCTTCGAGCGTCTAGATACAAGATCCAATCTGCATTGATCTCAGACTACAATGTGGTCAAGGTCTTGTATTTGGAGAAAGGTCCAAATGCCAGGCATAATATTTTCCGAACGGATACTTCTGAGAAAGAGCATGGGCGTTATACTGAGACGTGGATATACTGATCTGGTTCCATCGAGATCAGACCCATTGCATTTATCGACTTCTTGGTCTAACACCAGCCCTAAAGAAATTGATATAGGGAGTTCCTATGACCATACCATAAAACGGATCATAGAAGAGAATACGGGGTTGTTGAAAGAATATTTCGGTATAAATATCGAGAACGAAGACGATGATTGGGGAGACAGCATTAACGAAGATTATGAGTTTATTAGCAACTCAATTTTACGAACAAACGACTCTGAAGTGATTGTCGACAAGATTTTCAGATGTGCATTATCCATGATGAATGAAGATTATAGAAGAGTGAGGTTTCAAAGGAGCCAGATCACAAGGGCAATAAGTCCAATAATATCGTATAATGAATTTTTACGAAACCTTTATCCACAGAGAGGAAGCATCAATTATCCTCAGTTGTTCGACGCATACTCCAGCTTGCCGCTGCCTCACCCGAAACACATTAACATACAGCATCTGGAGGACCTTATTTCTGCATTCATGGACTATTCCTTGGATGCGAGGCATATACCTAGCATGTATCTGAAGATCACTACAGATATTCTAGAATGTGATATGCCAGTTTCGCTTATGGAACATAATACTGCTTTGCATATGCTGGAAAAGTCGAGCAATTCCGCCGTTACGCCAGGGGGTAAGCCGATATGGAGCTTGATACACGAGAACGTTGAGAAGCTTAAACTTGAGCAGGGCGGGAAGCTCAACAGCGTTTCGACGGTCAATATCCTCCTGGGACTACTTCTGCATACGAATCAGACTGACATGTTGGAGGAGGTCGTTAACGAGTTCAAGGCTAATAACTTACGTCCGAATCGATATACTATGATGATATACATGCGTTTTCACGCCAAAAGGAAGGATCCTAAAGCTGTAAACGATCTGTATAATGACATTTTACACAATTCTGGCTTTGTCGTTGATATCTCAATGCTGAATCTCATCATGAAGTCTTTTCTGCTAAGTGGGTACATTGAATCTGCTGAATCTATGCTTAACCGGCTGCTGGGCTCTAATCTAAAGCAGGCATCGATGTCCCCCGAAATGCAAAAGGAACTCAGCAAGAAGCTAGGAATCATTGACGCTCTGGTTGGGATTCTCCGAGATAAACAGGTGCCGGTACGATACGAGGTTCCAACTGTACCGGATTATTACACCTTTTCAACATTTCTGCACTTTTACGCCCTGGAGGCTGGGGATCTTAAGAAATCAATTGAAATACTCAAACTAATGGCTCAGTTCGGGTGCTCGCCAAATCGGCATAACTTCTACAAACTATACAAGGCCTTCTCAATCCACGGTCAAAGCGAACTGAAGCACGAGTGGACATTAAAGGGAATCAACTATCTAACAGACCTTCTATGTGACTTTGCCAGAGATAATGCTAGTCACAAACTTTGTACGACTTTGATGGCGCGAACAGTCTTAAACGCGTACCGCGTCGTGGCACCATCCAACCTTCAACAATACATCCATGAATGCGAAGCTGTATTTAACGATAAAGTGACCGCATCCAGAGGACCCCGCACTTATCATGTATATAACCTTCTAAAACGCCTAACCGCTATTAATGATATGTAATTATATAATTTATGATTCTATGACCAACTCATATATTTTTCTTTGATGGTTTTGGGAGTTCGCTGTTACCAATAACATCATCACCAACATCCCGTTTTCTCAATATGGTAAGGCAGGACGGTACACCAGGAGCTAACGATGGAAATCTAACCATCTAGACGGCGATCTTTAACTTCCAGTCACTGCTTCTGGTGGTTTTGTTATTGATCTGTACGAGCACATATGCTCGCAGTCTTGTACCTGCATTAGTCGATAGGCGTAAGCATGGGTATGTATATCACTTTTTTTCTCAACTATCTTTGGTTTGTCTAACATAGCTATTAAGATTTCTGGGAGTCTTTTGGAAAGCCTCCCGGATAGGTGAGCGGTTAAGCCCGTACGTTTCTATATGCTGCGTTGTTATGGCTATAACCCTATTAGTTCAGTGAAAACAGTATCGAAATTTGATTTAACAAAAATATCACTCTATTTATCTAATGAAACTCGTATATTTCTCCCGTTCCTTGCAACAAGGGACCAATTCTTTGAGTTCCTACGATCCTTTCAAGCTTCAGGTTATCCCATTTCGAATAGAGAATCCTTGATTTGAGCATATCAGAGTCGATATTAGACTCGGCCACAGTTCGAACCAAAAACCGTGTAATCTCTTCGTAAAACTTAGGATTATCTGGCAATCCGTACATTATCACTTGCTTAACGCCCTTGATGTCGTATCTCCGGAAATGGTGCAAACGCTCCGTGTAAAGCATAATCTTTGTCCTCCCGGATGAAAAGAATGCTCTTGCCCTAGATACTTCGGACGTCGAAGAGTACTCGGACAACGACGCACAGGATATGTTCTGAGCATCCATATAGTTCCTGACACGGACGAAATCCATGTATGAAGGGATGAACACAAGAGTACCGTCATAGGAGCTGCCTCGAAAGAGGGAAGGTAGCATTACGGACGTAAATTGCTTGAAGCGAATATCAGGGTCCTGAATAGGGTCCGCAGAGGTCAATCTGATAAAGATTTGTCTGATTCTCATACCGATACTTGTCATGGATCCGGTATACTTGGGCCGAATACGCAGCTTGCCGCTAAGATTGTTGCAATACCTTGCCATGCAGTTGTTCATCTCAGGAGTTGTATAGCTTGAAAGAATGACAGTTTGCCGCAGATATTTCGCGTTATCGTCGAGGTACCAGTTCCTGACTCGGCTGAAGTCACAGCCATGGGCTTCCTTGGGGATCAAGTTCATGTGCTTGAATATGTGATCCAGGTTGTCCCAAGTTTGCATTTGGAGGCCATCAGCGTGATCCACGATTGCAATCTCAATTGAGCTGAGAAAGTCATAATCGCTTTTCTTCTTGCTCTTCTTGGTGTCTCCTGCATTGCCAATAACCATGCGCAGTCCCAATGGACTGGCGATTATAATATCTGAATTATAGAACGATGAGTACAGCTTGAGCGCCTGTCTTGTGAACTTTATCCCCAAGCAGAACATGTCATTGGTATTGCCGGAGAAGTACTTTCGGAAATCCTGAGGCTTGGTTTCCGGTGGTATGGCGTCGTCAAAAAACGAGGATTTAAACCTTTTCTTGTTTTCAGACTGGCTGAGCCCTGACACCTTAGTTAAAGTATCCACAAATTGGTAGCATGCATTCCTTGTGGGTAACAGGACCAAAACCTTAGGCCTGGTGAACCCTTGGTCTCTGTATTCCTCATCTCCTTGGTGACCAGACAGTTTTGCATTGTTCTTTAATATTCTATCCCTGGTCTTTAATATGTGGTTAACGGCGTGCAGCACGTATAACTGCTGGATCTCCTTTTCGTTGTCTATTGTCTGGATCGGACACAGTATATCCTGATATGAAAACAAAGGCTCGGCTAAATCTGCTTGAATCTGCGTCAACGTCTTTGAGTTCCCATTCTCCTTGATGAATGGATTTGTGATTCTGTACTTGAGCTTCAACGAGTCGATATTTTTGACTGCGGTGGTCTTTCTTTCTAAAAGCGACTTCTCTGGCACCTGGACGATAGATCGGTCTCCAAATGACTTCGACGCCTTATACTTCTCACTCTTCCAGGCAAGCGACGACGTAGCCGCGATTATGGAGATATCGGGATTCGCAAAATGAGTTTCAAACGGATCTTTCGAATCGCCTTCGTTATCGTCGTCGGCAACTATTTCGTCTTGATCTTCTTCCTCGTCTACCTGTTCTTCTTCTGCTTCTTCCTCTATGAACCCCTCGATATCGTCGTCTTGCTGAGCTGCGTGAGCTTTCTTTGGTCTTTTAGCTGGAGTCTCTTCGGTTTTCAGCAACGTCAAAAGGGCATTATAAGCCTGGTGATCAGGCTCATCTTCCTCCTCCGGCGCTTGAGGTTTTTCCTCTGTGGAGCTCAAATCTTCATGAGATCCAGACTTTTCACCTATCTCTTCTTCGGCCTGAACATTCGCCCTACGCAGACCAGTCCTCCCTCTGTTTCTTTTATAGGGCTTGGTACCTTCTGGTTCTGTCGACCTAGACCTTTTTTTTTCTGGCATTTAACGATAACCTGAAATTTTATTTTCCATTGACGCTAGCTAGCTAGATCTTTTCAAGCCGCAGCAAAACCACCAATTTAGGAAGTTGGGAGGACTATCTTGCGGTTACATAGCTTATTAGCTTTACTGTTTGTCATGTTGAACCATCTCTAGTTTTTCGAATCCGTACGAACCAAGATATAAACCAATTTTCAACATACTTAGTATACTGGAACAGTCTGGAAGTCGATCAAGAACCGGTATCGTCGGATATGAATGACCCAGAAAGCACACGTAATAACTTTATATAATTGCCTTTAAGAAAACTAGCCAGAAAAGTCCCTAGTTCGTGCTGCAGCATAAATGGTCCAACGTTCAGACATATTTTTGGTGGGATTATAAAATTAAGTGTCAAACCGAAAAGAGAAGAATAGCACTCCACCCCTGAAGTGTCTTGATTGTAATAGGAAATATCGAACAGGTAGAAACCAAAGAAAGAATTGAGGTTATCGAAAGAACACGGAGTGGATAGGGTATAGGTTCATACGATAGTCGAGTTGATTGTTCGCGATTGAAAGACTTCGCGATTAACTTGGGGACGCCTCGTTAGGCTTCTACTGACCGAAACACGACAATAGAAGAGTACACAGCAACAAGACGAAGCCGAAAGAGGCAGAAATAAAGCCAGAGTCATGGGATTACTGCAGATTAAGCGGTTCATACAGGCGATTTTCTCGCTGATATACCTCGGGCTCATTATAGTAACGATCCCGCTGGCGTTTGATGTTGGAGGTGAGGATTGTGGCATCGCGTTCACATTTACTTTGTCGGGATTCTATCTCGTAATGTCGACGATAAGAATACTAAGTCGAAATACGAAATTCAGCATAGTGGGCTCGTTACTATACTACCTTCAGCATATTATTATACCCTCGTTGCTAATCTTGCACCTGGGTGTCTTCTCGCCAGGTCCAGGCGGGAGCGCAACGCCATCGTCATCGTGGCTGAACATAATCTTGCCGTGGAGACTGTTCGTACAGCATGCTACTCCGTTGTTTACGACACTGGAGGGCTTCTGTACGCTTCTGGTGATTCAAGCCGCAGGACAAATAACGCGATGGCTTATCCGGAAATCGGATACTTGGATGTTTGTACAAATCATAGTATCAGGATGCACAATCACCACTAGTCTGTACTTCCTGTATCGGATATACAGTTTCCCTGTGACTATCGATCTGGGTAGCGCAACCCTAATTGGCGCGGTGCTCACAATAGCCACCAGCCTGGGCGTGTACGGGATTGTCTCGCGGCGAGGGTCAGCGCTTGAATCGAGTTTGCTGATCTCGTATGTGGTCTATTGCCTTTACTTGTCGTTTACAGATTTCCAGTCTTCGATAACTCCTGCATCAATATTCCCATTTCTGGCGCCCTCAATCACGCCTACAAAACCCGCCGTAGCAGAAACTAACCGGGCTGGTTCTGTGACGGGGCTATTCAAATTTCTATTCTCGTCGTCCATACCAACATCACCGACCACAACTTCGTCTACGGCCGCGGCCGCGAATATTCCTCCTCTGCCACCAATAATAATAACTGGCTACACTAATGTCATGTCCACCATCGCAGAGTTGATTCCCCAAGGGTTTGTGACGGTTTTCGAGTTCTTCTTGGGGGCAATGTCGACCGTTACTCCATCAGTTGTTGTTTCGCTTGCATTTCGTCTGGGCGTCTTTTATGCTGCCACCCGAATAATACCTGCATTGAAGGAGTCTCCACCGGTGCAGAAGCCATATTCCAAGTCTAAGACTCTATTATTCGTGGTATACGCATATGCGCCCTGTATAATTATCGCCGTATACACACATCTACTCATGCAGCATTTTGGTACATCCGCCGTCGCATCGGCCACTGCAAATGGATATGCATCGTATCCTGGTGGATGGTGGCAGTGGATACTTAATAATGAACTATGGATAAATTCTGATGTGTCTAGACAGTTCTGGGGCTGGGTCAACATGTTCAGCACTTTGGCTCTGTACGGTCTAGAGATAGTATACGGATCTCCAAACGAAGCATTGATAGATAACCATTTCAAAATGGATTGAAACGAGAAAAATAGCAGATAAAAACGAAAAACTTAGCCTACCACCAACTTTTTGCATACAATAGATTAATAATGAAAATGGAGTATTAGTTTTGATTTATTTTTTCCATTGCTTTTACAAATAAAAGGCCTATTAACTCTAGTCAGAAATGAATAGCAAATCTCGTCCTTGAATGATAAACATTCTAAGAGCTTGACTCTATGTTTGCTGATATCTCATCATGTTAGAGCTTAACTTAATCACTAAATCTAAATCTAGAAGGAAACAGAAAAAACTCGGCATATTCGACTATGCACTTGTCGTAACCTCCAAGAAGTTACACAAACGAGTCTGAATAAAAAAATTGGCTTTTGGATTAAGATTAAGCTCCATTGAGTTACCTTTACAAGTAAAGGCAATTGCATAACTATCGTTTAAGAGTGAGAACTCTTCTCGTCAAAATTGTAACGAAACCTCTAACATCAAAAATTTTCTGCTCAAAACGTATCTTGCAACTGAAGGTTCATTACTCTCAGCATGAAGGTTAGAACAAAAGGCCTTTATAAAAGACATGAAAACGTCCCATGCAATGTTCGTGAACCATACAATAACAGTATCGATTTTACTCGGCCTCTAGCGAAGGCAATTCAACAAACAGTTTGCATGGTAAGTTACAGAGAGTCGATTTTGAACCTTAAGTTTACACTATCCGCGTCCTCAAATAAATGAAACCCGCATCAGTCACAAGATAGTTGTACAAGAATAGAAAATAGATAACGAAAGAGATAACATCTGGAGAATCTATTCCAGAGCGTTTCCGCATTTCGTGACCGGAGACTTTCCCCAAAGCTTAGAGATTGACGGAAGTTTTACGTCCAGTCTAAAGTATGCTTCGATACACAATTTTTCAATCCATAAGCATAGAAGAAAGGAAGGGAGACAAAAAATGCATAATGAAAATTTATAGTCGCTCCCAACCGGTAATTCTAATACTGGCGCATACTACGGTACTCTACTGAACCTCGATCTGTAGCTGTTATAACTCACAACATGTTAGTTCATAGACTATTGAGCATTCCCAGCGTTTCTTTTCAGCTTGACCTAAGATAATGCAGGAAGTATTTCAATAAAATTGAATGATTTTCAAGTACCTTTGTGTGTATCCTTGACGATGAGAGGGTTTCAAAAAAAATAGCCCTACGTGGGGGTCGAACCCACAACCTTGTGATGACTTTTATCTCCAAAGAGTTTTAAGAGTCACACGCTCTACCGATTGAGCTAGCAAGGCTCGATTCTGTCACAAGAACAATCCAATCGGGAGACGCCCGTACCTCGGATATATACTTCCGGGTAACCCTGGAAATTGATCCAGAGGTGGGCTGAAATCAATATAGGAACACCTGGTGAGAGTCAGCGAAATGATTCTATTAAAGCTGTAGAATTGTTTTTACTGAAATCTCCAAAAAAAGCATTGGCATTTTTTACAAATTGCTACGGGGCACACACCAAAATTAATTAATTAAGGTTTTGAGCGCCTCACGCGGCTTGAGGTTTATTTCGATCGATCGATCGAGACCAGGAGCAGGCAGAACCGAAAAAAAAAGAATGGAAGAAAAATACGATGAATCAAGGAGACGATGATGCAGATGATAGAGATGCTTGATCAAAAACCGGAGGAAATGGCAACTATAACTGGGGATCCCTCGAAGAGTGTGTGGCCAAGCCAAACCTAGACCACGCAGGAGTTAAGACGAACTAGTAAAGTCTCATTTCTATATAACTATGGCAAAACCACGTAGAACGTCCCTGAAATCATAACAATAAGATTAAAACTAATTAAGTTGAGAGTCGCAACAAATAAATAATGTATAAAAACAAATGCAAACGTTACAAGACATAATGGTGATGAAGAAGAAGAAGAAGAAGACAGTAATCATGAAAATGAAGACGGAATGCTTTGAGCATGCAATCCACGACAGCTATTCTGTTGGATATGCAGTTCCACCCAATCCTCATTACTATCAAAAGCCTCACCACATCCGGAACAAGTGCCAGGAACCTTACTCCTGGTGCCGCTTCTTGTTCCCATGGGATAAACAAAATGCCTAGCTTTAAGATGTGTTTTATAAGTATCTCTCCTTGAGAACCCACCAGATGGATGACATTTAACGTCAGACGCTTCGTTGTAAAACGGGCACGTGTATGCCTTCGTGGCCGCATGTTTCTTCATGTGCCTGGTAAGGTAACCTTTAATTTTAAAAGTTGCATCGCAGTCAGGACAGACAAACTGCTGCGGTCCAGAAGAACTAGTGTTAGATGTGGTTTCAACAATCGGACTCAGGCTTGTATCCTTTAACGATAATGGACTTGAAGTCGAATGCGACGGGCTGTGTAAATGTCCAGTATACAGGGTAGATGAAACAGAGGAGTCAGGCGACAGATTTTCTTCGATAGGACTGAAGAAGTCCAAAGTCGATGGATCGTTATAACTGTTCAGAAGCTGATTTCCCTGATACAGCCCGTGGTGCTGTTGGGGATGGATACTTTCTTCGATCTTGATTGGGATTTCCTCCGGCGATGATTCAAGAGCGCTAGAAGTTCCCAAATAAACAGTGAAATCCTCCAGTCCCGACCAAGCGTCTGGCTGCAACTTGTGACCCTCCAGGGTTATATTGTCAAATACCTCTCTTGGAGAGTTGTCATCGATCTCGCTATTTGCCCTCGAATGGACCAAAGGGTACAGCCCATTCGACGCAACAAAATGCGAAGAATTAACAGACCCTCTTTGGCTATGAGTGTGAGATGGCCCATACGCAGACCAATGGCCCTGCTGTCGCTGCGGCAAAACTGGGATATCGATGATTGTCGAATCGTCCAGTCCTGTATAGGCTTGAGCATAACGCACCGAACCATGTTGATTCGAGCCTGATTCGTGGTCCGACTCAAACGCGGCCATGAAGATTGGGTCGTTATACCCTGTCCCATGCGGAGACGACTGGTGGTGGTCCTCCAGTTCCGGCGGCGAGTTCTGGTATCCTAGCGCATACAGTTCAGATGCGGCTAGGCTGGCACTACTGTGGCTGCTGTGCTCCGGGGTATGCGACTGCCGCGCGTACGGGAAGCTGCTTGGGGACGCAATCGACCGATTCCGCCGAACCACAAATTTGTGGTTATTCTGCGGCACTGCGCTCGTGCTGTAGCCGGCATGGCCAAGCGCCGGGCGCTGACTCGCAAACGAGTAGTTCCCGGCCTCAAAGTGTGTGTTTAGCGCGTGGCCATTATCAAAGCTGTGGCTGCCGAAGTCCCACGAAATGGGCACCGACGAGCTGTGCTGCAAATCGCCAATATCCCACCCGACAACTGCCCCAGCCTGGTTTTTAATCTGCAGCAGGTTGAAGTCCCCGTCAGTCGCGCAAGCCACGGGCCCTTGTTTCGACACCGTGCTCAGTCTCAAGTCCAGTGTCGTGGTCGGGAAAAGCGACTTTTTCCCGTCTTGCGGTGCTGTTATCGTTGTCGTGATGTCGTGGGCCGAGTTCTTTCGGCATTTCAAATCACCACTGTCAAACGCCTTCACGTTCTCTCCCTTCAGCTGATAGCCTCCAAACGCCAGCAGCAGCGAGTACGCCTTCACCGACGAAAAAAGCGACATGAAAATCGCCTGCAGAGGCCTCAGATACCCTGATAGAACCTTCATTCCATGCGACAGTGTCCCCAATATCCCGAACCCACCTGGTGGTATATCGGAACTCATTCTCGCTTCTTCTTCTTCACAAACCCAAAATGTATTAAATGCCAAATTAGCCTTTAGATGTTATGAACGAGCGTCACTTGTTCCTTCTTCAAGTCTTGTTCCGCAACTAAATTTTTCCCCTCTTTAAACTCTCGGCTAGAGTCACGGCACTTCAAACAACACAAAACGGAACCGGCAAAACTCAAAAGTCTCAGTTTTGTTTCTATCGAATCGTTCACAGGCAGGAATGCGCTCAATAACCCAGTACAGCGCGTGGCAAGAATATCGATATCACAAACTGGTTCGTGGAACGAAAAAAACGTAAAGGGACAAACAGGGAGGAACACAGACCCTTTTCTAATTGAATTTTTCTGCCTGGGGGACAGTGGGATTTTTACTATTATCTTTGGCTACAACTGCAACAGATAACGTTATTTTCCCACCATTTTGCCTGATTAAGCAGGTGCACCCAACGCCGCGACGGTTATGCCGCATCTGCACCCACCGCGTCGCGCTTTAAAGCAGCCTTGCCAACTGGCTCTTATCTCTGATAGTAAAATAAGGCACGAGCCATCATTGAGACGAAACGTCATAGTGAAAAAAAACATGATCTAGATTAGATGAGATATTTATGTATGCTAGGCGGGCCTGGTCGTGGCGCATGTGTAGCGGTACCAGTTGTAGGCTATGATGGAGGTCATAGTTACGACTAGTCCCATCGCATTGACTATGGTGAGGGTATCACCAAAGAACACGCATGCGATTATTATTGTGACCACTTCTTTAAAGATCCCTGCAATAGATAAGGTCAGGACGCTCGTCCTGTTTAGTAATATGAACTCGCTGAGGGTCATGCAGAACGCCAGCACGCCAGGAAAGACGATTATTCCGATCCCAAGTAGTATGCCCTTTTCGGCCCATAGCGAAGCGTGGACCATCCTGATGGGGCCCTCGATGAGCAGTGCCAGCAACAGTAGGATTATTCCCATTAGCGGCGACAAGTAGAGAATAGTCTGTAGCGGGTTATTATGGGTGATGAAGGTTTCGGATCTGGAGCGATTAGTAGGCAGCGCATCCGAGGGAGGAGCAGTCCGTCGCAGCAGCAGCTGAGTTAGGGACCAGCGAAGACCACTGCACATTGCGGCGGATATCACCAGAACGAAGCCCAGGAACTGGAACTGGGTCTCGCCCGCCACCATCAGCACCACTCCGCACGTCATTACAGAGATGATGGCGGCCAATTGCCAGGTAGCGACTTCCAGCTTGAACAGGATGCTGAAGATCAGCACAAACCCCAGGCTCGAGGACTTGACCATGGTGTAGAAGCTCAGCGTCACGAGTCGGAACGAGACATTGCCCATGCCGATATCGCCACAGCTGGCCACCGCGCACGGCAGGATCCGCTTCAGATACGACTTGACGTCGAACTGGCTCTTTTTAGGCGGCGGCACAGGCCCCGCTGGGGCGCTGTACGCCTTGTATCCGCGCACCGCGGTGAATGCTAGTACCAGCTGGACAAACTGATGCCCGCTGGTGGTAAAGATCGGGAAATTGAAGTTCAGATGGTCCTTCGAGAACATCCACTTATTGTAGACAGATAGCGAAACAGAGAAAATGTACCACAGAAACACGAATATGCCATCGATCAAGGACTCGCGGATCCATATCTGCCGGTTCCGCTGTATGCTGAGGGACTTTGCCTCCATCTCATCGTCGTCATCGTACTCCCCTTCGAGCTCCTCGTCTTCGCCGGTCTTAGGCGCCAGCAAGCTGACCTCAGCGTCTACGCCTCCTCCGCGCTGCATTTCAACATCGGCGGCGTCCTCCTCGTCTCCTCCTCCTAGCCTAGCACTCGACTGCTCGTCTGGACCGTACGACATGCCTTTCTTCTCTTTAGGGTACTGATTGGATGCTGTATCGTACAAAACTACACGTCTCTTAACATTACCAATTCGTTGCATTCGCTAGAGCAGCAGTTGACTCGAGTCACAGGTCGACGATGATGATAATAGAGTAAGCTATTGGATACGTTACGTACTGCGTTTGCGTCCTTTCTGTCCCTGTATAAAGCGTCTATCAAAATGCAACCCTTAAAATAAGGAAGATGTTGATAATGACATGGGTAGCCTATCGTGTAAGTAAGTGTGTTAACCCGTCACCAATTCTTCCGAATTTCTTCAGCCGGTTGCCACAACAACTAAATCGGTGCTGGAAATTAAAATAACGTGCATAACCGTTAAATAAAGTTACTTTTTGGCGTGCATGCGGCTCAGATGTACTTAATTTGATGACGTCAGTATGCATATTTTACCATGAGGCTTACCTGATTTGGCCCGGAATATGCACGTTTTATGCATGCATGCAGCTCCGTCAGATTAGCTTATTTCGATTGTTTAGCGCGCGCGCTAAAAAAACTCCGTCCGAAATGCTCATATATGCACGTATTACAACAGCATGCAGTGCATTGTTTACAAAAAAACCCCGTTCGTTCCGAGTGGACAGAACACGGTAGGTATCTAAACTGCTTTCTCAAGTCTTAAAGGTCTCTAACAGATAAGGTTATCTCGACAAAGTCTAATAGATAAATGATCGTCCAACGCGGTTCCGATAGATACCGCCAACTGCAAAAGAAACGATACAAAAAAGCCGGGGGATGTTGTCGATTATCCAAAAATGGAATAAATAGGCGGAGGGTGTGGAGCCCTTACCCTGGCCAGCGCTCCCAATATGCCTCAATAAGTTGTAACTACTATAATAATGCACGATTCTCCTTACGGCACACATAATAATTGAAATTGTGCCGAAAAACTCCTATTTATATAAAGGAAGAGAGCCCCAGGTTTATCGGGCTTTCATCAAACTTTATCTTGCAAGCGAAACCTGATAAAGCGTATACGGATTCAGCGTGGTTTTGTCCAGCGAGTTCTTTTCATTCTTTCGTTTTTTTTCGTCATTTTCTGGTGCTGTTTTTGCATGAATCGGAAATTTCAAGAAGCATAGAATAACACAGGCTATCAATATATATATATATATATCTATATATATATATACCTACTCTGCATAGATCGAGTGTCTCTTTTATCCAGGAGAAGTACTGAAAGTTATGCGGTGGAGCACTGTCCTGATCGTGGTGTATTTGTTCGGGTTCTCGAATGCACAGCTCAGATTCAAAACCGGTGGTTTAAGTCACGCAATCAATGGTAATGGCAAGACGATAATCGATAGTTTCCACAGCCTGGAAGAGGCTGTCGATATACACAAGCGTGCGTCAGAAATCGGGCAGTCGGTCAGCGTGCCAGTTTCTAATGATAACTTCTTCTATGTGAATATTTCCCTGGGGACGCCGTCACAGAGTTTTGAGGTTATTGTCGACAGTATGAGGGGTGACCTGTGGGTGTACAATAATTCCGTTAATGTTTGCAACAAGTTTTATACCAATGGACAAAGGGGCTCCTCGAGCGGATGCTCGGTAGGGTCGACTTTCAACATGAATGATTCGTCGACGTTCGAGACCAGCAATCAACTGTTTAACTCGTCATTCTTGGACGGGACATATGCGTCTGGAATTTACGGCCAGGATAACCTGAAAATGGGCGATAGTGTTATTAACGACACTGCTTTTGCATTAGCGAATTTCTCAACCAGGAATACGCCGGGCTACCTTGGGCTGGGCGCTAAATCAAGTATACTGACGACGCTCTTTGAAAACGAGTTCATATCTCAGCGTCTTTTTTCGATATCGCTCGATGGCAACTCGTCGACTTCTGGAGATTTGCTGTTTGGCGCCGTGGATACCTCAAAAATTAAAGACACGCTGTATGTTGTGCCGATGGATTCAGTTAGCTACGATGGTGAAGCGGCATCGTTCCCGTTTGCGTTTGTTACTCTGGACTCGATCTCGGTCTCGAGTAATGGGAGAAGCGGCAATATCAGCACTGTTGAGTTCCCTGTCTTATTAGACACCACGAATGTCTTGTCGTTTTTGCCATACTGGGTTGTGGTTCAGATCGCTACTCAGTTTAATGCTATGTACTCTACTGAATACGGCATTTGGGTGCAAAGTTGTGCGTACAAGGACATAGTGGGGTCGATTGATTTTCATTTCGACGGAGCCGATATCCAGGTGCCGATAAAGGATTGCCTAGTGGAGCTATACGATATTAAAACAGAGAAGCAATTCTCCTTTGCAGATGGACAGCCGGTTTGTGCATTGGCATTTGGAAGCGCGTCAAGCTCAGGATACTCGTCGTTAGGCGTTGGGGTACTATCGTCAATGTATACGGTTGTCGACTGGGATAACTACCAAGTAGGCATTGCCCAGCTTGAGGATAATCCGTCTTCGAAGCAGGCAATTACCATGATTTATAACAACTTGACTGATCTAGCACAGGCGTCAAGTGTATCTCGGGGCCCGAATATGTTCCCGGTGACTATCTCTGAACCAAGTGCCAACTTCACAGATCTGGGAGACTCGTTCCCGCTTATGGCGCTATCCGGCGAAAATGTCGCATTCACCTCTGAGGTTCCTGAGGCTGCCACAAGCAGTCGCACCACGAAATCGACTACGAAGTCCACGAGTACTACTAAATCGAACCCTGCTACTGTAGCTATCACCAGTACTGCGGATCCATTCTACTCGTCTGCGCCTCCAATGTTTCGTCCTTATACAGCAATGCTGCTGCTGCTGTCTGTATTCTGGGTTCTTCTGTACTGACTATATTTATTTTTGCATCACATTATAACTATTGTATTAAATCAATAAATAATAAAAAACAAAGTAATACTTGAGTATTATTTTCTCTGCTACTGTATCATGAGCGTTTGCCCTTCTTAGGAAATGAAAGGGCAGACTTCCGCTTCTTGGACTGGCTTTTCGCTTTCTTTTGTTTATATGCATCATTTCTTGATCCTTTCCACCCGCTAGTCGATATCTTAGCTTCGGCCTCTATTTGCATCTCGTCTTCTTGCTTCCTTTGTTCTATCCTATTAGTCTACGAGCCTACAGCGTCCACAGCAGAAAAACCCTCATACCAGCCTTATCGGTGAGCTTTTCAGCCAGTCGTAATGCACGGGCCTTCTCAACAGGACCAAACACCTTATCCCTCTTGATATTTCTCATCTTGAGCTTTGAACTAGATCTTAATGACTTCCCCATTTTTTCTCCTGTATCTTTTTTACTTGTATAAGAAAGATCTTTCCACTGATAAAGGCTAGAGGACCGGTTAATTTTTTTAGTTTTGTTTTTATTTTTTCATGTTGGGACATGTGCGGCTCGCATGCGTTAAGCCCCACACCGCGGCGAAAGCTCTTCTAAAATATCTAGGGCTTAGCCCTAACGTCACAAGACTTTTGAACATTTAGGAACTGGTCATCATTACATCTAGACAAACAATCTCAAACAAAACCTTTGTGTAATCAGGCAGAACGACAACATCAAAGCACAAATAATGTAAGTGTGATTTTTGGAGCTTTGCCTAAATCGATATCTAAGCAGAACAACTAACAAGCCAAGGACGAATCTTAGACTTCAGAAGAGACTCGCTTCCAGCGTTTTGGGTGTCGGTGAACGAAAAATCTGGCTCGACCCCAGTGAAAATTCCGAAATCAGCAATGCAAACTCTCGTCAAGCAGTCCGTAAATTAATCGCTAATGGGTTAATCATTCACAAGCCTGCTACCGGCCACTCTAGGTCTCGTACCAGAGCTCTGCATGAGGCTAAGAGAGCTGGAAGACATACCGGTTACGGTAAGAGAAAGGGTACCGCTGACGCCAGAATGCCTACCCAGGTTCTCTGGATGAGACGTCTCCGGGTCCTCCGTCGTTTACTGGTTAAGTACAGAGACTCTGGCAAGATCGACAAGCACCTTTACCACGAGCTTTACAAGCTTGCCAAGGGTAACACATTTAAGCACAAGAGACAAGTTATTGAGCACGTCATCAAGGCCAAGGCTCAAGCTTCCCGTGAGCGTGCGTTGAAGGACGAGGCTGAGGCCCGTCGTTTGCGTACCCGTGCTGCCAGAGAGAGAAGACAGCAGCGTGTGGCTGAGAAGAAGGAAGCTTTATTCAAGGACGAATAAATGTATACAAAAGCTATATATCTCAATACAAAACCAAAACCGCCTTTTTTTAACGACTTGGTTTAGATGCCTTTCTCCAAACTAGTAAGAAGTTCCCTTTCGCCATAGGGAATATGTCATTTAATAAATATCCATGGTTAATCGCTTCAGGTATAATCTCGTTATCCAAGTCCCTAATGCCCCATGACTCATCTCTCGACTGCAAAGACCTATCAAACATTTCGTCTGACTCGCTCAGGAAGTGGCCGTGTCTTTTGAAGCAGCCGTAGACCGCTATCCACTTTGTATTTGCAGTAAATAGATTAGGTATTACCTCCCACGGCGCTATATGCAGCAGGTTTATAGCTATAACTCCATCGAAACCTGAGATATGCAGCGGTGACTGCAAGTTTATCAGCAACGGCTTTTTGACATTGTCAAGCTTAGCGCTGACCTTAGCAAGCGCTTCCAAACACACGGTTTGTGCCTCGGACGGAACAAATTCTACGTTAGGATACAACCCGGCGAAATGCTCAACATGGATTCCAAACCCAGACGCTATTTCAAGTATTTTAGAGGAGTTTGTAATATATTTTTCCAACTTTTCACCTATCTCCTGCTTATTCCTTTCTGACGAGCCTTCGGTTGACCACGACCTCTCATCCGGAACATCCATCGTAGTATCTCCAACTGCTACTACTTTGATTTCCTATTTGTTGTTTCAAACCTGAAGAAAATGCTTCGATTACTAAGGCCTTCAACAACAATGCCGGCGTCTAGGGTAGTAGTAACAATAAGCATGGGACGTACACCAAGTAGGCTTCAATCTACCGTACCACGCCAACAGGGTCTCGATGAATACGAGCAAAAGATTTACGAAAAACTACACAGCTCGCTAACGCCGGACTTTCTGCAAGTTCGTGATGTTAGCGGCGGTTGTGGGTCAATGTTTGCAATCACCGTAATATCAGACAAGTTCAAAGGTCTAACGACAATCAAGCAGCATCGCTTAGTGAACCAGATCCTGGAAGACGACATTAAACAGTGGCATGGATTACAGCTACAAACGAAGACTTCATAGAATTGCATGTAAGCTAACATACATGTATGTTATAACGTTAAATGTATATAGAATCGCATGTAAGCTAGCATATATGTTATATAACGTTAAATGTATATAGAATCGCATATAGGCTAGCATATATGTTGTGATAACG
The DNA here is from genome assembly GCA_030558955.1 of Diddensiella caesifluorescens. NCBI lineage: Eukaryota > Fungi > Ascomycota > Dipodascomycetes > Dipodascales > Trichomonascaceae > Diddensiella > Diddensiella caesifluorescens. Next base: position 123,443 of record JAKTQR010000011.1, read on the forward strand.
TTAAATGGATATATATATCATAGAATCACATATAAACTGACATATATGTATGTTATAACGTTAAATGTATATAGAATCGCATATAAGCTGACATATATGTTATAACGTTAAATGTATATAGAACTGCATATAAGCTAGCATATATGTATGTTATAAAGCTAAATATATATAATGGCAATAGAACGTACCCGAGAAGGAAGTTCAAGGGGCTAACGACCATAAAGCAGCGTCGCTTGTTAATCCAGACCCTGGAAGACAGTATCAAACAATGGCATGGATTACAGCTACAAACGAAGACTTCATAGAATTGCATGTAAGCTAACATACATGTATGTTATAACGTTAAATGTATATAGAATCGCATGTAAGCTAGCATATATGTTATATAACGTTAAATGTATATATATTTCATAGAATCACATATAAGCTGACATATGTGTTGTTATAACGTTGAATGTATATATATTTCATAGAATCGTGGATGTATATATATATGTTTGTCATATATCGTCGACGATACATATGCATGTTATATAATGACAATAGAACGCACCCGAGACGGAAGTTCAAAGGCATAACGACTATAAAGCAGCGTCGCTTGGTAATCCAGACCCTGGAAGACTACAAACAAAAACTGTAATCGCATGTCATATAGAGATATACACATACAGCGCTAAATGTATATAGTGGAAATAAATAAATCATACTCGCCGAGGAGACTATATTGGCGGTGAAGAAGGATGGTCGGTTGAGAAATCAGGCACCAACGGTATCGCTTCTGACGGCGAGAACTGCAGGTTTATGATTGGCGGGAACAGTGAGAAGGCATTCCCCGAGCTCGACGACGGCTCGTCGTTATCTGGCTTGCGTCCTGCCGCGGCATCGTCTTCGTTTTCCGGAGTCGGAATGCGTTTTCGCGAGTGATGGTGGAGGACCCGGTCCTCCTCCTCGTGGACTCGCAGGACGGTTTGTTCCTCGCCCTTGACGTTCACCACTACCTGCTCGTTGAAGGCATCCTGCGACCGTGGCTGCCTCGAGGCAGATTTCCGCGACACCGATCTCCGGTGTCGGACCTTGGTGGACCTTTTGCGCCGTCTTCGGCCTTCTGGTATCTGAGTATGGCTTTCGTTGTTATTGTCCAGTCTTAGATGACTTATGCCGTTCAGACCGCTTAGATCTAAACAGGCCAGCACCGGCGATGTTTCTCTCGATGACGCAGCAGAAGAACAGTTCGATACCAGTTCAGGACTACTCTCCAAATCAAGCACGCCAGCACTGTTCATGCCGGCGTCTATATATAAATATATATTAAAATCCCCTTCGCTTCAGATGCTTTGCACGTTCACGCTTTCATGACTCACTTCAGGAGACACTGGTCTGTTAATCGAGGACCGCTAGAATAGCCAAAACGAGATGGGTTGATTGGTTTGTTTAAGACAAATGTACCGCTGACTCACACCCTTTATCGAGAATCGAAGCCGAAACTACCTCGCACCACAAACTGGTATATCAAGCTGCAGCCTCACGCAATGATGATTGGCTGGCGGTCGTCACGAGAAGATAATTGCAAAGTGTGATGTTCAACGCGATGTGCACTTTTAAACCGGATACCTACGTATTTATATAATCAAGTGATGGGTTTTAATTCAACATTTTGGTGCCTTAAATGTTGTGCGACGATCGTACACGGCTCTATGCCGTGCGTACCTTTATGGCGTAGTCCCTGAACAAAAAAAGAATTTTTAACGTATAACGTCGTTCCAACAACAAAACCATCAATATTAACTGAATTGGGACATGCGGTTCTAACCAACATCTAAATGAAAGTGTCTAAATAGATGGTTCCGGACAGACTAGACGAGGGTAGTGTAGATAGATTCAAGCCACTATATAAAGCACATCGTAGGCTAGCGTATGCGGCGGCTCTCGAGGACGAGGAGATTCTCGATCCAAGGAATCCTGAACGGTTTCGGAGGTCCGAAAAGCCCTGGTCTCATCGAAATGCCACCGGCGATGAGGGATATGTCATTTGTGCAAATCCTAGTGATCGCAAACGGCTAGAGATCGCCGAGCTGCCAGGACTGGCGATTCTGCCTTCAGCGTTTCCGCACGAGGTCCAGGCTCGGCTGGTGGAGGATATCATCGAGGAGTATGTCCCGCCAGCGGAGCATCGATCCAATCTCGATCCGTTCTTCCATCTGCCACGGCCACTGCAGCTGTTTGGGCCTGGCGGAGACGAAATGACGGTCGCGCATCGAGATGCGACGAAGCCGGCGACGAGCCTGAGACAAATCAGGGAGAAACAACTCCGGTGGATCACGCTCGGGGGCCAGTACGACTGGACGAGCAAGGAGTACCCGTCGTTTACGCGCGCGACGGAGGGCTTTCCTGAATTCCCACCGCGGCTCGCAGCACTGGTCGATGAGCGGTTTGGAATCAGGTCCGAAGCGGCAATAGTGAATTTTTACTCCCCTGGAGACATACTGTCGCCGCATCAGGACGTGGCTGAGATCTCGGCCGCTGATTTGGTGAGCATCTCAATTGGCTGTGCGTGTATTTTTTACGTGTCAAGCGACCGGTCCGGGCCCGGCCGGCGGCTGGCGCTGCCGATACTTCTGCGGTCTGGGGACGTAGTGGTTATGGGCGGACCAAGTCGCAAAGCATATCATGGGGTAGGGAAAGTCTGGAGTAGCACCAGTCCTGGCGAGCTCACCATCAAGTACGGGGAGTGGATAAGGGAAAAACGCATAAACTTAAACGTCAGACAAATGGTGTAAATAAAATAAGAATCATTATTCATTAATATATATCTGGGTCCCTAGCACGAAGTTAGTAGAAGCGGTTCATGCTATTGGGTCTGGGCTCAGTTTGGCTCCGGCTCATATCGATGGATGACAGCGACGATGACGACGACGACGATGGCACCTGGGGCTGCTCCTGCTGGACGATGTGGGGCTGGTGGTCTTCGTGCTGGTACTCTTCGACCGCATAGAGCGAGTTCCGCCGGTAAAAGGGGTTGGCGCTGGACGACTCCAACGGCGCCGACTTCATTGGCGGCTGGTCCTGCGCCGGCCCGTTAATGTCAATGTGCAAGTTTTTCGGGGGTGATTTGGCACTAAGGGTTGCAGAAGTGTCAAAAGGTCCGTGGTACCAGGGGTTGTGGCTAAACTCTGGCCAGCTAGACGCCGCTGCTTGCGGCTCCCCGCAAAACGCAGTCATGGAACGAACCATCCCTTCGCCATCCAGCGACGGGTTGTAGTAGTCGCTGGCAGACGGATCCATGTGATCCGGGGCCTGGTGGAGGCCGGCGACTGAAAAGGACCTCACCATGGGCGCCGAGGATTGATTGTTGAAGTTGCTAATGCCGATATGTCCAGTGTTGAGTCTCTTGAGCGGCCTTGGTAAGGGGGATCCAAAGCTAAGTGGCTTGGGCTGCGGTTTGAACTCCAGCCTTCGAAACACTGTCCTCGCCGAAAACCCGTCTGAGGCCTTTTCAAATTCGTAAAGTATAATCGCATGAAGATGGTTGTTTGGATTGCTGTGGATGTCGCCGTCGTCAGACTCATCGTCGTTTGGTCTGCAATAGAGCTTCTGGGTAACGGTTATCGCAGCAATTGCGGCCTGGGGGTTTCGTTTCAAATCAGTGCGATTGAATCCGTTGATGAAAGGCGCCCAGAAGTCGGCTGCAAATGGAACAAACAGCTTTTCAGTGTTTTGTGAAAGATTCTCCTGAAACGGTACAATGTCCTTGAGCTCAAGAAGCTCGCGGCCCATAGACGAGACATTAGTCACACACTCCCAGATGTGATCGCCTCCCTTGTAAGTTGCGTTTCCTCGATCGAACAGCGGCGACGATGAAGTATTGGGCGTAGCGAATTTTCTTCTGCCGTTAACGAGCAGCTGAAGGTCAGCTCTGAAATCTCCGTCCGAGTTGTCGTCAACGTTGAGCTTGACTTTTGCATAGATCAGCGGGCATGAAACTTGGGCCGAAGAAAGCATGTGAGAAATGGCTGGAAATCGGTTCGAGATGTTCTCGAACGCCTTTGGCTTTAGTGGGGTTTCAAACTGAGGCCGTATCAACTGGGTGTATATCACGCTTGGCTGATTGTCAACAGATTTCCACATACAGAAGTTGAACGGAGTGAATTCAGACACTTCGGTATCGTTCTGAATGCCGCCTGGGCCAATGCCCGCGACAGACATGCTCCTTGGAGGTGTATCGTTCCCGTGGATTGGCATCTCATACGATCTTTTTCGCGGGGAGATAAACATATCACTGCGATTCCCTTTGTTTCTCAGTTCCTCTTGTTCCTTCAACCCAGCCGAATTCTTGAAGAAGATTGGAGATACTACTGGGATGATTGTCGAAGAATCTCCGGAATTGGCACCTGATCCGGGGCTGTCAGCCACCAATGCCATGAATTCGCTGTCTTCGCTTAACAGGTTTTTCAAGACTTGAATGTGACTCGAGACTTGTTTTCTTGTCCGTAACTTGCCTGTCTTGTTATAAATAAAGTCAGAGATTAGTTCGTTTCTTCCGCATGGTCTGCCGTAGACTGTAATTTTTCTTCTGCCAACCCGTGGGATTCTTCTCAATGCTTCCATAAATGCGTCTTCAACGTCCTTACTCCAAACAGTCCCGCTTTCATCACGAGTTTCTTTCTTTTGACGTGACAAATACCCGGAGTACGCCGCCACGTCCGAAATTGGAGGTGCCCCTTTGACTGGCGTGGGCACTTCTGGCTTCACTTCGTGCTGCAATGGCGCAGCCTGGGGGTGGTGGAGCAGTTGTTCTTCATTGCCATTAATAGTGAGGGGACCCAGGACCTGACGTGAGGGCATGTTATCGTGATCTTCATATATGCTTTGGGGCGTTTGCATCTGGCCACCAACCGTGTGGTGAATGAAGGAAGCGTTTGTGTTTGGAGCGGTTATCGACTGCATTGAAGCTTGCGGAGTATGAGGTGCGCCCGAGTAATGGTAGAAACTTGCGCCAACAATGTTTGGTCCCATATCTGCAGCCTTTTTCCGGGTCGATTCTGGCGTGGTTAGCTCGAATGCAGATGGAAGTAGTGTATGCTCCTGTGCCGCCATTCCCGGTTGCTGTTGCTCTTGCTGTTGTGGGTGTGAACCAAGAAGTGTGAATTGCTGATACTGAAAAGGCTTAGGTTGATGTAGTGGAGTTAAAGGTGTTGTCATAACGCGTAGCGTTCTAAAGAGTGACTAAGTGAGAATTAAGAAAGGAGCGTGATGGATGGTATCGAGAAAGATGATGATGAAGGCAGGAAGGAAAAAAGAGGAAGGAAGACAAGGAGATAATATAATCGAGGCCTGTTCACGAGATTTTTATTAGGGCAGCACCACCTCTAACAGAGTATAATAATAATTATAAGGTAGTCGAGCCTTTTTCTCTTGTTTCTCCTGTACTCCTCCGTTTATTGCTTTTTTTGTGATTTCCGGTGAACTTAACCACGACGCGTTTTTCTTTTCTCGAGGTGTAGCTGGGATGAAATTATTACGCGTTTCGCGTTTCTTTTCGCGTTAGATTAAAAAGTGGATCCACCCAACAGAACAATAAAGCATGTTTCCGTCACTCGAGTGTTCTATGCCTAAGCTTTCTCTTCTGTATCCAATTGACTGCCATCAATTCAATTGCTTCGTCTGATGCTCTTAGCTTTCGTTTTTGCAAACAAAGATGTGCAAATAGCACAATTACCGTATCAGTTAACTTATAGTGCACATTTAATAAATATTATATTTCACTATCCAAGAAACCCTATTGAGCGACACGTTTCTTTTGTGTCTTGGAAAGGGATATAATAAATAATCGGTACGGGTTAGTGCATGCCAGACCAAGACCCGGAAGTTGCCGTATTGGAGTCGACAAGGGATGAACTCTATATACCGTTCCGGTAAACCATCCTCTCCTTGGTGTATCCTCCGTAAACTCTAATGCTTGCTTTTTCTCCTTCGCTTTTTGGCTTCGTATATATATACAGAGGTTATATTTTAATCCATTACGTGGGCCCGTCAATGGGGGAAGCATACATGGAACACACACGTCAACGCGTACGCAGGCACGCGTATTATAGATATCTGCATTCAGTATCCACTCTTAAGCATGTGGTTTGTAAGCATAATTTATTACGCGCGTTAAGGGTCCATTTCATTTTTTCGGTTCACGTTGTTCTTTTTCTTATATTCCTTCACGCTATAGGCTAGCTTTCGAATCGCATAGAAAAGCGCGGATATACAGTGGAGAAATATGCCCGTGGAAATAAAATGGCTGGCGTTATGCAAGACGGCAGCCCCTTCGTAACGCGAAAGTGTGATATCAAGCAAGGGATAAGATCTACCGACTTAGATAAGACATCCAAACCCAATCTCCAATTCTATAAGAATGTAAACCATCTCATCTGAGAGTGTAAAAACGTCGCATCTTTTCGCGAATTTGATCATATAACTCCTTCTAACTCAAAACGGTATAAATTTCGGTATCACGGCATATGCAGTCCCAAAACCTTAATCTGCCCACACCAGATGCGGCTGCAGCCCGAGCCGCGTGCGGCATCCGCTGCGTTGTCTATAACAACACCTAATCTAATTTGATTATCTAAATGAGGTGCGTGGTAAACAACTTAAAACAAAAACCCACAGCTCTGAGTGGAGACAATTTTAACCTCCCAACCCGCCAGACCTCCCTAATTCTGCGGGTTTTTTTTAGTGTGAGTCGTTTCATCTTTTTTACACTACTAGTCATCCGTTATCTTCCAAAACATGTCATATGACGGAAAGGCACGTCAACGGCTGCCGACTCTGTTTGAGGTGCTCAATAGACGGACGCAGTCGCCTGTCGACCTGTGGTCCTACTATGTTTTCATGAGAGAGCAGTATAGGGGTGTGGATTACCTGGATTTTTGGCTGGACGTCGTACAGCATTTGTCACTGTGCCGGCATTTCATCAGAGGCCTAAGGCAAAGCATAATGGCGAGCTCAGAACGCGATGCGTCCAGTAGAGCGTCGTCTGTGCTGCTGGACACGCTTATCCAGGAGGGGGCGCTAGATGAAAGTGACCATCATCGACTATCTGCATTTTTAAGGGGTGAAGACCCGACTAATAGTGGCGCCTTGCAGAGGCTATCAGCTTTATTGGATGCTATGAATGCCAAAGAGCAGGAGATTGGAGAGATCCACTCTCCTGCATCTCGTACTGATAACTTTATATCTCGAGTTAACGAGAATACGGCGAGGAATTCAAGCCACTCGTCTCTGCACAATACTGGGTACGGTGAAGAGAAGCTGCCGATGCCAATTATCCCGGGTCCCTCTTCTGGATTCAGAGGCAACCACGACGAAGAGCCTACCTCTCCAGTGCTGTCGCAGCGTCAAAGACAGTATTCTGACAGCCAGCCTGTGCCGCCGCCGCAGCCATCACAACAACAGCGGTTAGGAAGCATTGAAAACTCCGCGGGGACGATCGAGAGACTGTTTCCAAGGCGAACAGGAGACCTAGAAGACGGGTCCAGTTTTGTAACTCGTCAGGACATCAGGGAGTCGTCTCATAGAATCCTGGTGACGTACTTTATCCCCGGCGCAGAACGAGAGATTATGCTGCCCCCCCATATTGTCAAGCACGTCAAGACCTCCATTGAAGTGGACGGCCGAGACGACCCCGAAGTATTCGATGAAGCGCGTGAGTACGTTTTCCAGGCAATGGAGCGCGAAGCGTTCCCAAGCTTTTTGGCCGCAAAGGCTCTGGGGAACGTGACGCCAGGAGGATCGTTGATACGGCTAATCGTGGGGCTGGTCTCATTATTTGCGGCGTTTTGGGTTGGATTCATTTTAATTTTCTTGGACTGGGATCCGAAAGTTACAAGGTTGTGGCTCATTCTGCCGTTTGGATTTGGTTCGTATGGGATATTCTCATCGTTGTATAACCTGGATCCGATTATGGCGACTGTCGGGTTTAGTGAAGTGGGCGTCACGAAGGCAGTGCGTATAAAGGAGCCCTATGTGCGTCAGCTTCTGGTTAAGCGTTCGCTTTATGTTATTTCAGTGATTTTCCTTGTTGCAGCTATTTTTGTTATAATTTTCGCTCTTGTACCTGGGCGTCGTCTCTAGGTTTCGTATACAGATAGAAATGAATAAAAAATAGTATATATTGTGTTCATATATATCTTATCAAGATGCAATAGTAATGAATGATAGAAGAAATAAGTAAAATGGAGATGAAGTGTTCAGAAGAGTCAAATGGTTTGTTTTGGCGAGGAAGACCACAGCTTCTGTTTCCAGACCTGCAAATCCTTGTGCATTGTCAACAGTCTCTGTACCTCAGACTTCGGTTTCCGCTGGCCCTTGGATAGCATTGAGTAGAGCTTGGCATATTCGGAATACGTATCCTTGAACTTCCTTGCGAGGTCAAACAGGTCCTCAGACGGCTTAGCCTTCTTGCTGGCATTGGACCCACCGATCGCACTAGCCGGCCGTTCGCTCGAGGCTGCTTTCCGTTTAAGGGCGCCAGGAGCTGCGGACTTGGATCTAGGAATCGACGCCGGCGATGCTGGCGCTCGTCTGGACGAGGAGGTGTTCTGGGTGCTGTCTTCATCGGAGTCATTCACAAATTCTGCAGATTTGATTTTGTAGTTCGATGAAGCCTTGCTCTTGGTGGGAGACGGTGACGACGATGCTGATGCTGAGTTGGTTTTCAGCGCAGGGGCGCTGGATGATGATGCTGTGCCATTGGCGTGAGTGCTGTTGGCGGAGGCTTTCTTTTTAGTTAGGATCGCCCCTCCTAGGCCCTGCTTGGCTTTGGTCACTGGCGCCTTCGGCGCTGGCGCTGGCTCTTCGTGGGGTGGGCTAGCAGTGGCTGCGTTGGCCTTTCGTATCTTCGGATCAACCAGGTTCCGCCTCGCGGCATGCTCGGCGGGGTATTTCAGTCTGTCGAACACTTTGGTGCTGTCGTCGATGACCTGCTGGCGCTGGGTCGGCGTGTAGTGCTTCCACTCCCAGATCCGCAGGTCCTTGTACCGGTTATCTGAGAGCACGACCCTGGCGCCATTGTCAATCCGGGTCCCGTATTCCTCGAGTATGCCCTCGACCTCGTTTATTGGAATATTGGTCCGCTGGCTTATCACCTGGCTGGTATTGGGACCCAGCGCGAGTAAATGTAGTACTCTCATGGGCCCCGATAGCAGCGAGCTTGATTTCTTCGCAGCGCTAATCGGCAGCGACCGATTGCCAGCGCTTGCAGATGACAATGCCACTACCGGCGAGCCCGGTAGTGACTTGGGCGACGAATTGCCGCTGTTGTGGAATGCCATCGCCGAGTTCGGCCGTTTCACACTGGAAGACGCCGACTTCCCTTGCAGCAGCGTCGCCTTCTTAGCCTCTTTCTCCTGCAGCAGAACCGAGTTCTGCGACTTCAGTCTTGTGTTAGACGAGTCGTCGTCGCTGCGGTGCTGCACGCTCAGGCGTTGGGCTATTTTGCCAACATTGGCATACCCATCTTCGCACGACGAGTACAGGTCCACATGGGAGGCTTCGGGAATACACGAAGTGCTGAACAGAGATCCGTCGATGTTCAAACTCTGGTAAACTAGTTAGAACGTCCTTAAATAACCCAAGTTCGAAAGCGTGGAAATCATACCATTTTGTCCGCCAGCGTCATTACAATGTTGGACCCATTCGAGCGGGCGATAGCCTCCAAAGCGTCCGGAGTCAGCCTAATGTACACTGCGCTAACCGCTTCTTTCGCAGGCAAAAGAAGCGCCGACTCGATATCACTCATATCGACCCTTTACGTCTATCTCTATCTAGTGTCTTTCCTGTCGGTCCTATGTAAAAAGTAAGAAGAGGGCAGGGGAATGGGAAAGGAGGAGGAGCATGGGTTTATTGGCTGAAATAAAAAATGTATGAGAGAGTCTTGGTCACCACCCTTTTCCGTTCCCTGTGCGTCGTGTGCTGCTTGAGGGTGCGGCCAGAACCAAAATTCAATATGTGTGTTTTACCATTTGTTTTTCCTCACTGGATTATTTATCCTTATTTTAGTCATGTATAATTATCTGTATCATGATTTCTAACAAGTACACGTGATTGCCGTCAAGCGGCATAGGGCGAGCCGAGTTAGAGTTTCTCTATTGAGAAGCTTTGACAGAAAAGGTTGACGGGTTCGTGTATTACATTTGCCGCAGTTTGTTTGGACTTCCTGTTTCCGTCGTATTCATGCTTGTATGGCGTACCAACCCACGATTAATTATAACCTGGTTGGCGGGCATTTGAAATTTTCATGAATTATGTTTCAATTTGGCGGAAATTAATAACCATCCGACGCCCAACCACCATCTACCCAAAATACGGCCAATCATTACACACATAGGAAGGAGCCCATGTGGGTGAGATTAGTAATCGATTGTATTGTATATACGGTTCGTTTTTCTGTTGTATTTTCAGATTTTTAACAGGGGACCCAAAGCGAAAGTATGAAATTACCTTCCGAGCCGCACATAGGTCTGCATGTCTCTGCGGCTGGCTGTGGACGGTCCCAATTAGTGTGCAGGGTCCATTTCGGTTTCAAGCCCTAACCTTAAAGGTGATCAAACGCTTTTACAAATGCATAGAAATTGATCTATCGGGATTAAGACGATATTGACGAAGCATACTGTTATCGGAAGGTTATCGTGCCAACGACGAGAATAAAACACACGATAACGTGTAAAGACTGTTACTAACGGTATGTCCCTAGCTATTAGCAGTGCTAACACTGCTAAAGCTAACTAATGACGAGCGATCTGAATACCCGAGAATAGCTCACGATAATGCATAGACTGTTATTAACGGTATATCCCAAGCTATCAACAGCGTTAACTCTGCTAAAGCTAACTAATGACGAATCATTAGGAGCAAAGAAGCATATGCATATACGTATATATACGTCTGTTATCGGATAGTTATCGTGCCAACGATCAGAATACCCGAGAATAGCTCACGATAATGTATAAAGACTGTTATTAACGGTGTATCCCAAGCTATCAACAGCGTTAACACTGCTATAGCTAAAACTAATGACGAATCATTATATATATATACGTCTGTTATTAGATAGTTATCGTGAAGAGCATTATCGTGCCAATGATCGGAATACACGAGAATGGCTCACGATAATGTATAGAGACTGTTACTGACAGTATGTCCCTGGCCATCAACAGCGTTAACACTGCTATAGCTAAAACTAATGACGAGTCATTTTATATATATACGTCTATTATCGGATAGTTTTCGTGTCAACGACCGAAATACCCCAGAATAGCTCACGATAATGCATAGAGACTCTTACTGACACTGTCTGACAGTATGTCCCTAGCTATTATTACTTGACAGCGTCAACGCTGCTATAGCTAAACCTATAATGACGAGTCATTGTATATATAGTATATATATACGTCTATTATCGGATAGTTTTCGTGCCAGAGATCTGAATACACGAGAATGGCTCACGATAATGCATAAAGACCATTACTAGCAGTATATCCCTGGCTATCAACAGCGCTAACACTGCTATATACCTAAATCTAACTAATGACGAGTCTTTAGGAACAACCCAACAATTTGTAATCGCCAGTCCAAAACGGGATAATGACACATGAGATCCGCCTATGAGTAACTTGGTGGCCAGCTGCTGATGTCATCATCAGCCTAAAGAGGAGGGAATATTCTTCTGATTTGAAACTCTAATCATAAGAAGTGGCAGAATTAAACCAAAAAAAAAACATGTGATGATTTCTATTGCAAATCATATACCACAAGATGACCACACTCTGTTTTTCCTTTGTTTTCTGGTGGGTCCGTTTTGGTAGGGTTTTTTTTCCAGGTCGAAAATCACCCAACCATAACCCGGTCCCAAGCAAACACACAATACACACCACACAGTTCCTTGTCTATATATATTTAAGGAGGATTTCCCAACTTCGTGTTATTTCTTCTCTTCTTTTTTTCCCTCAGTTTTTAATTTTTTGACAAAGCAAGAACAAACAAAACAACACATATACAGATAAATATTCAGAATGGTTGTTAAAGTTGGTATTAACGGATTCGGGCGTATCGGGCGTCTTGTGCTGAGAAACGCAATTGCCAATGCGGCGGTTGAGGTTGTCGCAGTCAATGATCCTTTCATTTCTGTTGACTACGCTGCGTACATGTTCAAGTACGACTCTACCCACGGACGTTTCAAGGGCGAGGTTTCTTCGGATGGAACCAACCTGATCATCAACGGCAAAAAGATTGCCGTGAGTGGCGAGAAGAACCCTGAGGACATTCCTTGGGGCAAGGCCGGCGCCGACTACGTTGTGGAGTCTACCGGAGTCTTCACCACCACCGAGAAGGCGCAGGCCCATTTGAAGGGAGGCGCCTTGAAGGTTATCATCTCTGCTCCTTCTGCTGACGCGCCCATGTTTGTGTGCGGTGTCAATCTCGAGGCTTACAAATCTGAGTACAAGGTCATTTCCAACGCCTCGTGCACCACGAACGGGTTGGCGCCTTTGGCTAAGGTCATCGACGACAACTTCGGCCTCGTTGAGGGTTTGATGACGACTGTGCACTCTATCACTGCTACCCAGAAGACGGTCGACGGCCCCTCTCACAAGGACTGGCGTGGAGGACGTACCGCCAGCGGTAACATCATCCCATCTTCCACCGGTGCAGCCAAGGCTGTCGGTAAGGTTATTCCCCACCTTAACGGTAAGCTGACGGGTCTCTCGCTCCGTGTTCCTACCGTGGACGTCTCAGTCGTCGACCTGACTGTGCGTCTCGAGAAGCCAGCCACCTACGAACAGATCAAGGCCGCCATCAAGAAGGCCTCTGAGGGCTCGCTGAAGGGAATTATGGGCTACACCGAGGACGACGTGGTCTCTACTGACTTCATTGGTGACACCCACTCCTCCATCTTCGACGCTAAGGCCGGTATTCTCCTTAACGAGAACTTCGTCAAGCTCATTTCTTGGTACGACAACGAGTATGGCTACTCAGCCCGTGTCGTTGACCTTTTGGTCTACGTTGCTGGCAAGGATGGCAACGCCTAAATACGCGTCTAGTCGTTGTTATTACACATCTATATATGTAGCTAGTTATAAAATATATGCTTGAGGTCTTTGAGAACTCAATTGTTGTCTTATAATCGAGTATCTGGGTGGTTTTAGCCTGTTTATTTGTGACTGTTTGTCGGGTACCAAAGCCATTACATCCGCGACGGACTTGGCTAGACAGATTTTATCCGTGTGACGTAACCGCAAAGAAATATTATTAAATATGTCTGCAGCCCGCTGAGCCCGGTTTTCCTGATTGGACAGAGTTCCCAGCTATCGCAAAATGACTCGATTGTTCCCGCTGAGAGTTACGCTGAGAGTTACGGCCATATGATCAAGGATATAATGAAAAAAATAGGACGAGTCACGAGATTGATTTATGTAGTATTGTTTTCGTATTATTGGAGCCAGTTTCAGTGACGTTGAGATTTGTAATCTAGTGAGCGGCGGGCTCCGACCGGAGAAACTCAGTCGGGTCATAAAATAAGGTGCATAAGGTACCGGATTATTTCAAATCCCAAATAAATACAAATTTTCCAGGGCTGAGAAATCCAAACACTGCTTAGATAGGTTAAATCCAGTACATACAAAGTTGTCACAAATAGATCAAGAAACGGAAATATAGGCTGAAAACCAAAAAAGACAATTGTGCATAGTGGTAGGACCTTATATATAGCCAAATAGGAGGGATGCATGACCATTTTAACAGGGCCAGGGCCACAGGTAAAGTGGCAGCCAGACTAACCTCAACAGAGAGTCGAATTATGCCTTGGTCTTTTTCACCATCAGATGATAATCAAAGAGATGTCGAAACGAATTCCAATCCAAGGCACGTGCGGCTGGAATCGCCGCACGCGTCGCGAGCCCCAATTCAAGAGGCGCCCCTTGCCAATTAATTAATAATAATAAACCAGTTTATTGTATAGAGTAACAATACACGACAAAATGATCATTTTTTAGCGTATATAATCGACCAAACTCAAAGAGTTCAATATACTCACCCACGGTAGACTGGGTTCTCCAAGCACCCAGAGGTAAACTACTTCTGGCTAGGCAGTTCCTCCCACTACAACATTAGCCGCTTGCAGTGGGGTCGTATTTCCTAACAGATAGAGAGAAACCTGGATCAAGTAATAATGAATCAGTCTATTGTCTAGTGCACTACTACATAGCAATAATAACATAAAGCTCGACATTTCTTTCAAATATTGGCCCACTCCAGGCGTTTCAGCATTCTATAATATCCAATTTTAGCGATAGGGTCGAATGGGGTCGTATTTCCTAGCAGTTAGAGAGAAACCTGGATCAAGTGATAATGAACCAGTTTATTGTCTAGTGCACTACTACATAGCAATAATAACATAAAGCTCGACATTTCTTTCAAATATTGGCCCACTCCCGGCATTTCGGCATTCTATAATGTTCAATTTTAGCGATACTCTTGTCTGCTGGGACACGTCAGATTTTCACCGGTACTTGACAATGCACAGCCCTCCATAAATGTTACTTCCAATAAGTAGAATTATTCTGCCTTAGACGGAGAAGAGCTCAATTAATACAATGACCTTAAAAATATAGCAAAAATCTGGCCACGAACGCCGCGTGGAGCGCGGCGCGTAATACCCCTATGTAGAACCAAACATTGAGTCTTTCAGCTACGGCCATATCTAGATGACAACACGATTCCCCGTCCGATCAATCATAGTTAAACATCTGAGAGCCTTACCCAGTAGTATAGTGGGAGACCATATGCGAACAGAGGGTGCTGTAGCTTTTTGTTCTTTAATTTTTTTCCCCTGCCTGGTTTCGAGAGCACGAAAAACATCGTGGTTGGATACCATCGCATATCGCAGACTTAACCGTATTAGCTTTATCCAGAAGAACCAACAGTAACCGTAGGGTCTGCTCAATTCACTCTATTTCCAATTGAAATTCTCTTTATACACTACATCTCATTTAAGACGAACTACACTGCCAACAATTTACAACTAACTGGCAGCAAATCTCATCAGTCACGTGACACTTACCCTACCTTCACCGAATATTTCAAATCTTTATTCGCCAGCTAAGCTGTTAAACGCAGTATATATCAATCTACTCTCTTATTTAACCGGATTGGATTCGTCAGCCTCTGCATATACTACATTCAGGCCCAAACCATATTCGATCACGCATATACACCGATCCCTGATCACTTGATTGCAACATTTGATCCTTATCTGAGGTTCTGCTTGTAGTACCTTCTGTTTCCTTTTCTCTTGTTTGCATCTATATAGAACCTTTCTCATCATGGGTAAGTTAAGGTGAATTTTCAAACATGTGAGTATGTTGGGTTAACATGTTCCAAGGCCAAGTATTTGGGTCACTATTTTCGAAGCTGTGGGGCACAGATAAAGATATCCGAATACTCATTCTGGGTTTAGACGGCGCTGGCAAGACAACAATATTATACAAATTACAGGTATACACCTAAAAATGAACGAAACCCACATATCATTCGTCAGACGTGGCAGCTAACAACCTTCTTTTTCTAGATAGGAGAGGTCGTATCAACTGTGCCAAGTATGCCGTGCAGATTAAAGTCCGTCTCGTTTCCAGATTACTAACTCCGTCAAGCAATTGGATTCAATGTCGAAACTCTAACATACAAAAACCTAAAGTTCAACGTCTGGGTAAGCCAAATACGACAAATAATCCCGCTCATAGTCGGATATAACCTAACCTCTGATCTAGGATCTAGGAGGCCAGACCAGCATCCGCCCATACTGGCGGTGCTACTACGCCAACACCACCGCCGTCATATTCGTGGTCGACTCCACTGACAAAGAACGAATCGACACAAGCGCAGACGAACTACATACAATGCTCAAAGAAGAAGAGCTTAGCGACGCTGCGCTGCTGGTATTCGCCAACAAGCAGGACCAGCCCGGGGCGCTGAGCGCCTCAGAGGTCTCAAAGGCCCTCAAGCTCGTAGAGCTCAAGGACCGCAGCTGGAGCATCATGGCATGCAGCGCCATACGCGGCGACGGCCTCAACGAAGGCCTCGACTGGCTTGTAAACGTAATCAAAGAGGAGCATACATAGAGATATTAATAATAAAGTCACGTGTAACATCGATGTTATGGGGTTGGGGTTGGGGAAATGCGGGGTGGGTGTTTCGGTGTTAGGGTTATTAGCGTAGTTTGCTGTCTGACAGCAATGGAAGGGCTCCAGAACACACAAGGCTGCTCCAATCGACTTGGGCGATTTTGTCAGCAAACGCAAAGCGAATCACCTCCTCATCCGGCCGGCGTTTAACTTTTTGAGTTTTTGGGTTTCTATATAAAGGCCCCCCGCACCTGCTGTTTTTGCTCAGTTTCTTTGTGTTTAGTTCATTTCAATCCATTTCAAAACAGGCTAAGGATACTAGGAAAAGGTACTTACAATGTCAAACAACGATGGAGCGCCAAAGAGTACCGGTGGACCAGTGTACACCACCACCAACGGATGTCCTGTGATGAACCCGTATGCGTCGCAGAGGGTAGGGCGAGACGGTCCTCTTTTGCTGCAGGACCACCATTTGGTTGAGATGCTGTCGCATTTCGACCGCGAGCGCATTCCCGAGCGTGTTGTGCACGCGAAGGGTGCTGGCGCGTACGGGTACTTTGAAGTGACAGACGACGTCTCAGATATCTGCAGCGCGAAGTTCCTCGAGTCAGTTGGCAAGAAGACGAGAACGTTCACGCGATTCTCCACTGTTGGTGGCGAGAGCGGCTCTGCCGACGTGGCGCGAGACCCACGAGGATTTGCTACCAAGTTCTACACTGAGGAGGGCAATATCGACTGGGTTTACAACAATACACCCATTTTCTTCATTAGAAACCCGTCCAAGTTCCCGCTGTTCATCCACACCCAGAAGAGAAACCCTGAAACGCACTTGAAGGACGCCACCATGTTCTGGGACTACCTGGTAAACAACCAGGAGGCTGTGCACCAGTTGCTGCAGTTATTCTCTGACAGAGGCACCCCGTACTCGTTCAGACACATGAATGGGTACTCTGGCCACACGTATAAGTGGATCAAGAAGGACGGCACGTTCAACTACGTCCAGATCCACCTCAAGACGGACCAGGGAATCAAGAACCTGAACAATGAGGAGGCCGTCAAGATCCAGGGTGAGAACCCCGACCATGCCACTCAGGATTTGCTCCAGGCCATCGACAGAAAAGAGTTCCCGTCCTGGACTGTTTACGTCCAGGTGATGTCGCCCGAACAGGCTGAAAAGGTCGACTTCAGCGTCTTTGACCTCACCAAGGTCTGGCCTCACAAGGACTTCCCCCTGCGCAGATTCGGCAAGCTCGTCTTGAACGAGAACCCCAAGAACTACTTCGCTGACGTCGAGCAGGCGGCATTCTCGCCTGCCCACACCGTGCCCGGTATCGATGCGTCTGCTGACCCCGTCTTGCAGTCGCGACTCTTCTCTTACAACGACACCCACTATCACAGGCTCGGGATCAATTACCACCAAATCCCTGTGAACAAGCCCTTGAATGAGTACAACCCTTACCACAGGGACGGCGCAATGCGGGTTGATGGAAACTACGGGGCAGAGCCTAACTACCCCTCCAGCTACTCTTCGATCTCCTTCAAACAGGATATCAAGATGCACGAAGCGCACGAAAAGTGGGTTGGAGAGGCCGTTCGCGTGCACTGGCCCTACGACGAGGCCGCCGGCGACTACAAACAGGCCACCGCCTTATACGAGGTCTTCAAGAAGACCGGACAGGATGGAGCACTCGTCCACAATATCGCGGTTCACGTGCAGAACGCTAAGCCTGAGATCCAGGACAGAGTCTACGACATGTTCCACAAGGTTAGTCCTGAACTAGGTAACCGCATTAGAGAATACGTCCAGAAGCTCGCAAAGACTGGAAAGTCTGAGCTGTCTCATCGATTGTAACGAAGTTATAACGTAGTTTTTAGTTTAACGTGGGTAACTATATACATTTGAATATCATATTTGTTTCAGGGCTTTTTCTACTCCACATTATTTTAACTTCTCCCAAGTATCTATAGTAGGGCGCTTTTGGAGCAGAGCAACACAAAATATGAGTAGATATGTCCGGCATAGCTGGATGATAGGGTCTAATGTGCCGAGGGCGTGCCGCGGTCCTCTGCAGATGTACCGAATGGTCTTGAGGAGGTCAATGTTCGTGCAATCGAAGGCATTTCCGACCCGAGCGGTCAAAGGTACACTCTTCATGAGTGCCACAGGACTTGCACTGACTGGCGCATTGCTCAGCAAGGAAGAGCTTCAGTTGGCCAAAGAGAACGGGAGTACTACCAGAGAGCTTGCTCTTTATAATGCGTCTATGGAGGATGTTTCCAGGCGAGACGTGGAAGGGTTATCGACAATACACAGATGGTGGATTCTGATAGATGTGCATCTCATCGATCCGATACGGACTTGCTTCAGATTTTTGCATTTGACAATATTGTTTGTTCCGGTAATGGCGTCCCTGCCGCTGGTGGTTTTTGGGCCCCGCTTGCGGGCTAGAGGCAACGAAAGGCAAGGTGCAGTGTTTTGGTACCATTACTTAACTTGGACCATGGAGTTAGCTGGCCCTTCATTTATCAAGGTAAGTAAGGAGAGGAGCCTCGCCACGGTTCTTGGCATATGTATGTAGGGTTTTGTTTTAACAATTTCAGCTAGGACAATGGGCTGCATCGAGAACCGACATCTTCCCGGAAGTGCTCTGTGAAGAGCTCTCGAAGATGCACTCAAACGCGAATCCGCATAGCTTCTCCCAGACGCGGAAAACGGTCAGTGAAGCGTTTGGGGGACGGAAATTCGACGACATATTTGAAGAGTTCGTAGAGACTCCGCTAGGAGTAGGCGCAATGGCGCAGGTCTACAAAGCCAAGCTTTCCAAGGATCTGATAATGAATATACGAGACGATGAGAATGACACCAACGCACAACCGCGCGGCCAGGGCCAGGCAGCCAAATTGGTTCGTATCAAGGAGAGGTTTCTGCGAGACGTTGATCCGCCCTCGAACTGGGTGGTAATCAAGGTGCTGCATCCCCATGTTCGGCGGATTGTAGAGCGAGATCTGTCGATAATGAAGTTCTTTGCGCGGGCCATCAACTGGATACCGACCATGGAGTGGCTGTCGCTCCCGGGTGAGGTTGAGACGTTCTCGTACATGATGAGATTACAGCTAGATCTGCGTGTTGAGGCCGAGAACCTGTTAATATTTAGAAAGAACTTTGCGTCGCGGAAGGACATCATGTTTCCCAGGCCGTATCTTGACTACAGTTCCCAGCATGTTCTTGTAGAGGAGTACATCAGTGGACTGCCCATGACCAAGCTGCTTCAGAACCTGGACGAAAATCAGCGAGGCAAGATCGACAAGGAGATCTCCGATAAGGGTCTGGATGCATTTCTGAAGATGCTGTTACTGGATAACTTCATCCATTCAGACCTCCATCCTGGGAATATATACGTGCGCTTATATAAAAAGGGGAAGCTGGATCTGCTCGGCACCGACGATGTAGTCACAAGTGAGGAAATCGAGGCGGCAACTCAACATATTCTCTCCCTCGGCAACGATAAGCAGCTGTGGAGACAGGAGTTGGATACCCTGTACGACGAAGGGTACAGGCCACAGGTGTGCTTTATTGACGCCGGCCTCGTCACTGAGCTGAATGCTGTCAATCGTCGGAACTTTATTGACCTATTCAAGGCAATCTCTGCCTTTGACGGCTACAAGGTCGGAGAGCTAATGATAGAAAGATCAAGAACACCAGAAACCGCAATCGATGCAGATTTCTTTGCATTGAAAGTACAGAGACTCGTTCTGAATATCAAAACTAGGACTTTTGCCCTTGGAAGTGTCAAGCTC
Source organism: Diddensiella caesifluorescens (assembly GCA_030558955.1). NCBI lineage: Eukaryota > Fungi > Ascomycota > Dipodascomycetes > Dipodascales > Trichomonascaceae > Diddensiella > Diddensiella caesifluorescens. The sequence continues at coordinate 143,404 of JAKTQR010000011.1, forward strand.
GGAGACTTACTGGCCAAGGTCTTGGGAATGGTCAGGGAACATCATGTGAGAATGGAGGGTGATTTTATCACTGTGGTGCTCTCTATTCTGCTACTTGAGGGTATTGGCAGGCAGCTAGACCCAGACATGGACCTGTTCACAAGCGCGCTACCGATTCTACGCAAACTGGGAACGTACCCGTATAACACAGAGGCCCTTCTCTTCGACGAAGACACGATATCGATGGCCAAAGTGTGGATAGCCCTGGAAGTCCGTCGCTTCATCAATGCATCGATACAAGACATTCATAATCTTGTAAAGTACGACCGGCTATGCCCCAACGAGTAGTTTCATAATTAAATCAACTTCTACTTGGTCGAGTCATATGGCCATACCGGACATGTGCGTTTGGCTGTTTTTGGAGATGGAGACGTTGTGAGGGGAAAATAGGAGGGGTCGATTCGGATAAACCTCGTGCATCATGCTGAACGCTTAGGTTTCTGAATCTGGTTAGTACATTTCATACCAGTGCGCGGGACCGGCCCTAGACCAAATGGCAACAAAAAAAAATAAATACGTTTTCACTCGCGGCTCTGTTCTTGTCTCACCAATCTATCATTGGTTTAGCGGGTTTTCATTATATTTCCTGTCTGAAAGTGAATAGTCCTTTGTGACGATGAAATTCGCCAAAAGGTTTGTTTAGATGTGTGATTTGTTCATTTCCTCCTATCCACCGCTATCTCTCCCTACAGGAAAGCCCTGGCGATTGGGATAACTGTGGGGAAAACCCGTAACGGCTTTTTTGGTGAGATATTAATAGCTGTTTAGCTTACAGCGGAACCAAGTTCCGGAGTGGAGGTATGCGCTTGGGCAGGCTCGGGATGGAGAAGGAAGCTAATGGAAGTGCGTCGTATCTGAACTACAAGGGATTGAAGAAGATCATTAAAGAGATTAACCGCCATCTGTTTGAGCGTAATAACGACCCGCCTGTGTCCGAAGCTGATTTGGCGCGTAAGTGAGGCAGCAGCGGTATATATATGAAAAGAGAAGAGAATGCTAAAAGTTTCAAGCATTTTTCTATGCTTTGGATCGTGATATAGAGTTGGTGGACTCCTTCTTCAACTCGAAATACGCTGAGTATTCCAGGCGGCTCAGCCACGTGCTTGAACGGTATTCACCGTCGTCAACCAAGGCCAAGGACCTTGATCCGGAGGAATTGGAGGATCTGATTGGGGTACTCCTGGAGCTGCGCAGTCAGTTCCGGAAGCTGCACTGGTACGCCGAGGTCAACAAACGTGGGTTTGTCAAGATATTGAAGAAGTAAGCGGATTTCTGATTTTTTACGAGGGTAGAAACTAACAAAGCTTAGGCTCGATAAGAAAGTTGAGGTAGTCACACAGGCCAAATACCTCTCGTCGAAGATCTTTGTGCTTCCGTTTGCTACTGGGGCTTCAATCGATGAAAAGCTGTCAATTACAAATACGTATTTGGGCGAGTTATCGCCCTATACTAAGCAGGAGAACGATCCTATGGATTTCAGCACGGACCAGATCTTGGAAGGGCTGGAATTGAGGAGGACTGCGTCCTCCTCTTCTACGTCTTCTGACGCGGCGCTTGGTAATTTGAAGGCGCTGGTTGCGGCCGATGACGTTGAAGCTCTCTCGAAACAGATCGAGGGCGATAATGCGGCAGCTTTAACCGAGAAGTCAAAGCTTGCGTTGCTGTCTAAGGCGGTGTTCTCAAGATCCATGAAATGCATAGATATGCTGCTGAGGGTGACTGATGTGCTAGACGACCCATCGGAGCTCAATGGCCGTAACGTTGTTCACCGGATAATAATCAATAACGGCAGGCAACGGTCTAATGAGATTGCAAATGCGGCGTCTGAGCGCAACTTCTTGCAGCCTGCTGAAGTTCCTAAAGTGTCTACAAAGGCTAGCACTTTGGGCAGCGATGCCGTCTACGCAAACAACGAAGAAGATACCCTCGTGTATCTTTTGTCGAAGCTCAGTGAGAACCAGCGGGGCGCCCTGGTGACTAGAGATCAGCATTTACGTACTCCGTTACACTACGCGGCGCATTATGGCTTGAAGTCTATCAATAATCTGATTATACAGCATATGATAAGGTGGAACCTGATCAAAGACCCCAACGAGCTGATCTCTGTGGAGTGGCAAGATAGCGAAGGCTCGACCCCTGTCGAGCTTGCAGTTCTAGGTAGCCACCCCAAAACAACTGAAGTGCTTTTGAAACCCTTGGACTTATCGTCCGAGATTAAAACTCTGCTCTCTCCGTTAGTAGCAGTAGCGGCTAGGTTAGGCGCAACAGAAGTGCTAAAAACCCTGCTTGAGTTTGGACTTAACATAAACTATGTTGACCCTTTGGTTTCGGAATCTCCACTATTTATTGCCACCAAAATGAACCATATAGAAACTGTTCAGTTGCTGGTAGATCTGGGGGCAGATTGCGAGATTAGCGAGTCGACATATGGCTGGACACCTATTTTCCTGGCTGCAGTAGATGGGCTTACCGAGGTGGCCAAGATTTTGCTCGACGCGGGTGCCGATGTTGAAAAGGTGGATGGCTCCGGCTGGACAGCTATGGAGCACGCTTGTCTACGTGGCCATATTAACCTGGCTGATTTGCTTGTGCCAGTGCGGCCTCCTGGATGGAAGCCGTTCTTTGATGATTTGCCGTCATCCACCAGATCATCATCAACCTCGCCAGGTCTTCCTGCAACGACCACGACCACTGCGGCCATGAATGTAAAGTCGGGCCGCGATCTTGCCGCGGCGCTGAACAGCAACAACAGCTCATCATCCTCTGATTTGGCTCCTAAGGAGGGCACATCAGACCTCATTAAAACATTCGGCCATCGCTACCTTCGCGGGAAGTCAATGGTTTTGGTAACACTGGGGAGCACTGACATCCGTTTAGCCGCGAACGTACCGGTGCAGCTAGATCGAGTTCCATATTCGAAGGCACACTCCACTCAACTGGACACTGCCCTGTCGCTAATGGTTTCAGCTACAAACTGTACTGGAGAACCATGCATGTTCGATCTGCCTATCCCAGATAACGGGCAAGCTACTGAGCCCATCAAGTTTTACACTGAAAGCATTGAAAATGTCAAGCTGTATTTCGATATAGTCCACACTTATTCCAGTAATAGGAAAAAGATTCTTGGTCGCGCGGTCGGGTTATTGAATAAAGCGTATACGCCAGTAGGTCCGGAGAAGCGCAGTCTTCATCAGACTTTAACGCTGCCGATAATCGAGGCAGAAACGCTTGAGGTATTGGGCACAGTACAGTTTGGATTCTTGGTTGTAACGCCATTCGAGCATCCCAAGATGGGGATCGAGAAATCTCTAACTTATTGGAAGTCGCTCATCACTACGAGAGTTATTGGGCACCGGGGAATGGGAAAGAACTCCACGAGCAAGAAGAGTTTGCAACTGGGCGAGAATACTTTAGAATCATTTATCCAGGCCGCAAATTTGGGAGCCAGCTATGTGGAATTCGATGTGCAGTTAACTAAAGATCATGTACCGGTTATCTACCATGACTTCCTGGTTAGTGAGACGGGGATTGATATCCCGATGCATTCTCTTACGTTAGAGCAGTTTCTGAACATTTCACAGCCCAAGGAGCGAAGTGGTGGGCCTGGTAACGGTACCGGGCAACCCGGTAACGGTGGCCGTAATCGATCACGGTCGCCAATGCCGCTGAGAAGGCGTGCGAACTCGCCTGATCCCCGACCTAGATCAATGTCGCTTTATGATGCTGGCCCAGTCGACGAGTATGAATGGATGACGGAGCGTATGAAGCTTACTCGAGATTTCAAGCTGAAAGGTATAATCAAGGGCAACTCACGGGGCCACCACATCCAATCCCCGTTCACGACTCTTGAGGAGGCATTTAAAACGTTACCCAAGAACGTTGGGTTTAACATTGAATGCAAATACCCAATGCTGGACGAAAGTGAGACTGAGGAGATGGAGGCTTTCGCGATGGAGATGAACGCGTGGGTCGATACGGTTCTGAAGTGCGTCTATGACCATGCTGATGGGAGAGATATCATATTTTCAAGTTTCCATCCTGATATATGTCTGGTGCTGTCGGTCAAGCAGCCGTCGATTCCTATCCTTTTCCTTACAGACGCCGGGACTGCTTTTATGGCAGATATCCGCGCCTCGAGCCTCCAAGAGGCCATCAGGTTCGCAAAAAGATGGAACCTGCTTGGCGTTGTTTCTGAGAGCACACCGCTTATCCAGTGCCCGAGACTGGTGAATGTGGTTAAGGAGTCAGGTCTGGTATGTGTAACGTATGGCGCCAAAAACAATGATCCCGAGAACGCGCGTCTGCAAATGAAGAGCGGTGTGGACGCCGTTATAGTTGATTCGGTTCTCGCAGTGCGCAGAGGTCTCACGTTGGATGATGCCTAGCAGAAGGAGGAAACAACCAAACCATTTGCATTTTAACAGATTTTAACTATAGAAAAAACGATATTCAATGATCACTACCACTAACAGCCATACAGGGCTAGCTACTCCGCCGCTGGCGCAGACGAGGCATTCTCCTCACTACCCTGTGAAGCGGATTCCTGTTCCTTCTTCTTGATGTCTGCCAGGCGGCGGGCCTCAGCGTGTACGTCGCTAGCATTCTTCACGATGCCGCTGTAGAAATCGCGCACCTTGGCTCCAGTTCCGGTATTCAACGCGCTATCAAAGTACTTTGTAAGCCTGGACTGTCCCTTCTGCAGGTTATCCGAGATACCGTATGCCTTGTCGGTCGCCTCAGTCTTGTCCTTAATGTGGTACTTCTCGTCCAGTCCGATTAAGAAGCTCGTGAACCGCGCTGAGATACCATGGTTGGCATCCAATTCCAACCCTCTAGCAACCACTTTATCGCCCAGGACATACCCGTGGCTCAGGTACTCCGCCAAAATCGTCGCTCGGGGCTTGTACTCCTGCTTGATATCCCCATCCTCATTGTCATCATCGCCCTCATCGTTGTGGCTCTCGTCATGGTTGCTGGCCTCAATGTTGACCTTGCTGCCTCCAATCTCAGAGTCCGTCAACAGAAGCGCAGTCTTAACCGCCGCAGACCGTTCAAACACAACCTTGGCGCTGTTTGTCCCTGACTCTGCAGGTGCAATGCTCACTGACGAGACCTTGCCGCAAAACGAAAAGAAGTCCTTAACCTGCGATTCGCTGACATCAGGCCCTAAACCCGTCACCGTGATATAACTAGACATAATTGGTTCCTTGGATTTCCTTGTTGAATCCTGTAATTTCCTGTTCCTGGTCAAAGATGCGTATTTTATCTATTGTCAGGTTTAAAAAAATCTCAGTAAATGCAACAAGAGACATGTGCGAGATGCCCCTTTTTATAGATACAAGGTCCCAGCCCCGTTATCACATCACATTTTTATGCGGCCGCACATCATTGCTACTTCCTTCCTCCTAACCTTTTTTCGCCACTTCTGCCGCTAGGATACTGTTTTCACTTCCTTTTTAGGCTTCCATATTGGCATTTTGAGGTTTTTAACATGGCTTCAACATGTAGAGCTTCATATTGACAATGCGAACGGGCTATATTTGTACGCTTATAGGATCCTTGGATTATACCCATGTATGCAAAGGGTTTAATCTAGTTGCATAATGCGGCTGAGTTTTACCGAGGTCCCCGGTATAAACCGATGCTGGCGTTCTAGTGCCTTCGGCATTGCGTGATAAGAAACATTGCCGGCTGTGCTGTCTGGTGGTATTATTTGAGAAAACCCGGGTTTGGTCCAATTGGATTTCACTGAGATAATACACGCCGTGGTACAAGGGAGATTAGATTATCCGGATTAACCTGGCTAAAAGTGTGCCCATGAGTGATCCCAACCCTAATAAAAGCATCACTGCCATCAAAAACGCGTTTCGTCACGACGCGCTTTTCTCTTATTTTACAAGTGGCAATTGCTTCGTCTGTAAGAGATGGGAAGGTGAAAGCTCAAAGATATGTCAGCTGACGACTTCGAAGGCTGATTGTTCGTTACAGGGAAGCCAATTATTTTCCGGCCGGTTTTTTAAATCCGGAGAGAAACACTCCAATGCGAGAATTGGGCTGAGCTGAGTGTCCAATGGGTGGTCTATAGAAGTTTCAGATTCTAGAGAGGTTGGGAAGTATACTGGTTGACTGTCTCATTATATACCATGCTTCTATATAAGGTGAGACTACGGACACAGCCCTCGGGAGGAGGCAGGAACTGCGTGATCCGGGGTTTGGGCCTGATAGGCGAGATTCACCGAAGTTCTAGGAGAGTGGTAGAATAGATTTTGATATTAATTTTGAAATGTATGCGAAACAATCACGATTCAGAAGCGATAGGATCTAAGAAGGTCCTGAAAATATGGGAGAAAAGGAGTTTGATCTTTCGCCTGGTAGGTTCTCGTTTTCAGGATTTGCCCGCATATGCAGAGCTGATGTCGCTGGTGTATAGCCATATATGGCGCTGTTTCTTGCGAGACTTCATCTACCTTTGTGAGTGAATTTTCAGTTTCGGAATCGGGTAAATAATGTCGATGCTGATGAATATTTGTGGTATTTTCCAGCAAGTCTGGGACTCTTGAGATTATGGCTTATCTGTTCAATGCAAATCGTGAGTCTTTGTAAGAAGTCGTATGATCTGGTATCCTGGGTTGTTGCTAGTCGTGTTCAATAAGAAAACCCGAGACAGGGAAGACAAGTGCAAGTACAGGTGGAGCTCGTCAAGAGCGTTTCATATTGCGATATTGTTTCACTCAAAGAAGGATCTCAGTATAGCCGACGGCGCTATCTACAGCCCTATCTGAAAAAGATGTTGATAAAGGTGGTAGCGAGTTGTAATGAATCTTCCGAAGGACTGTGGTCCTGCAGATTTGAGTTCTTTCTCGACTGTGCAGTTATATGCCGGAGAATGAAAGATGTTGATAAAGGTGGTAGCGAAGTTGCAATGAATCTTCCGAAGGACTGTGGTCCTGCAGATTTGAGCTTCTCTCTCGACTATACAGTTATATGGCGGAGAATGAAAGATGTTGATAAAGGTGGTAGCGAGTTGTAATGAATCTTCCGAAGGACTGTGGTCCTGCAGATTTGAGTTCTTTCTCGACTATGCAGTTATATGCCGGAGAATGATGGTAATCTGGGTATCCCAGAGACCTAATTCTGATTCTTGATAAAAAGTCTGGTTTCTTTAATTTATTTCAGTTTCGCCTTTCCGCTTCTACGAGGCGACATTAGATAATGCAGCGCAACTCTTCTACTTCAACGCATTGAATTCAAGATTCTGGAACATTACTGGAAAAGCGGGAAACTGAACAAGTGAAAGACGCCAAAGGAAGCCGCTCAGACCTAAGTCTGGCATCAGGTGCCAATAGACTGGAGACGGCAGACGCATAACTGGAGTATGCAACTAATCAGAAGCCAACTAACCGCAAACGCGATAATATACTCGGCTCTATACAAATCTCGATGCTCTTCTTTTAATAACAACCAATCAAATAAATAATTAAAACGATAACCAAAAATATCCATTCATTCAATCCATCATGACGTCTTCCTTACTCTGAAGAAAGTCTGCATCGCCAAAATCTTCCTGAGCGTCTACTGACGACTTTGTCTTAGCACTCAACGGGACGTAGAATATCTTCGACCTGGCTAGAGTTTCCGCTTGTGTCGGCAGCTCGCCGTCATTGTCGTCATCATCCCGCCACGTACGCTTATGCACAGCCTTCGCTGGTGTTGAGAATTCGCCTTCATCGCAATCAGTGCCAACAGATGATGTTCTGGAGGCCAAACCTCCTTGACCAGTCCCTTCTTGACCAAATCCGCAAAGCCCGCGATCAGAATCAAACGAAAACGCACCAGGAACAGTAGGCCCCGTGGTCTGACCCTTATATGACGGCAACGAGCCATGCTGTCGATAGCCATCGCTGACGCTCTTGCGCACTCTTTGTCCAACGCCCGCCAGCTGTTCCTGTAATTCATCGGGAATCTGGACCAAGCCTGTCTTACGAACTAGACTAGGCGCATTCGCCTTAGTGCTGTGAAAATAGTCCGTAATCAGAACCCGCTTTTCTATATGGTGGTATGCTGTACTCATTTTGGTTTGTTTCTAACCTTATAATATGAGTAGATGGAACAAACAACAAAACACAATAGTACTTATGGACTACTTAAGGCGTCACTGACCCAGTTAAAATTAAGTTAATATAGCGCTCCAAACGTTCGCGTGGTTGTGCTACCCCAACCCTCAGACTCCACTGACATCGTCGCCAGCTCTTGCCTATAGAGTGCGTAACTACTCGGAAAGCGGAGAAAATATACATACTTCCAGAAATACGATAGAGTTAATTTTTTTTGGCATTTCATTATAAATATCGGGCTAAGGAGCTCAAAGTAATCTTGCGATTTTCGTTTTGAAGCATAAAACCAAAATCTTAGAAGCTATATATACGATTACTATGTCTGCACATATCTCAACCCAAACTGCTATGCAGTACGAAGAAGAATACTCAGCTCATAACTACCATCCTCTGCCGGTTGTTCTATCCAAGGGCGAAGGCGCTAAGGTCTGGGATCCGGAGGGGAGGGAGTATCTGGACTTCCTATCTGCATACTCTGCGGTGAACCAGGGCCACTGCCATCCTAAGATCATCCAAGCATTGGTTGAGCAGGCGGGCAAGTTGACTCTCAGTTCACGGGCCTTCTATAATGACGTTTTCGGGAGATTTGCAAAATACGTCACTGAGTATTTTGGATATGAAATGGTGCTGCCTATGAATACTGGAGCCGAAGCGGTGGAAACTGCAATTAAACTTGCGCGAAAATGGGGGTACCTGAAAAAAGGTATTCCGCAGGATCAGGCAATTGTGCTGTGTGCAACTGAGAACTTTCACGGGAGAACACTAGCGATTGTTTCCATGTCCACTGATCCCGAGGCAAAGCAGAACTACGGCCCTTACCTGGATAAGGTCGGGCCTTATATCCCTGGGACTAACAAGCCTCTGCGCTACAACAACATCGAGGACCTCGAGGAAGCGTTCAATAACGCCGGGAAGTCAATTGCCGCATTCCTAGTCGAGCCTATCCAGGGTGAGGCTGGCATAGTTGTGCCTGATGCCGACTATCTATCGAGGGTCGCTGCGCTATGCAAAAAACACAATGTCCTGTTCATTGCGGACGAAATCCAAACGGGGATCGCCCGCACAGGTAAGATGCTGTGTGTTGAGCATTCCAACGTGAAACCCGATATGGTGCTCCTGGGAAAGGCTATCTCGGGAGGAGTGACACCTGTATCCGCAGTGCTATCTTCAAAGGAGATCATGCTCTGCATTGAGCCTGGAACCCACGGGTCTACTTATGGAGGTAACCCTCTGTCCTGCGCCGTAGCAATTGCTGCTCTGCAAGTGGTCAAAGATGAGAACCTTGTTGAACGAGCGGCCGCCCTTGGCGAGAAGTTCCGAAAGGGACTTGAACCTCTCCTGGAAAGTGGGATCATCACTGAGATTCGAGGCAAGGGCCTGCTGAATGCGATTATCGTAGATGAAAAGAAGGCCAATGGCCGAACCGCCTGGGATTTGTGCCTCTTATTGAAGGAACATGGGTTACTAGCCAAACCCACGCATGAACACATCATCCGCCTTGCACCTCCTTTGGTTATCTCTGAGGCCGATATCGAGCGGGGCATTGATATTATTATCAGCTGTGTTAACCAGTTGCCTTCGGCACCGCACGCTGCACACTAGATTTTATACTTTATTGACCAAAAGTAGTAACTTGAATGGGCTTTTTTTAGTTGGTATTTACTTTTTGTTTCCAAATCTCGATCGTTTCGTATTGAGCTGATCACCTTCACCGCCGAGCCGTTGTCATTCGTCGGTTGGGTGTATTGTTGAACCCCGATTAGGCAACCTCAATGGGGTTTCGACGTCGAAGGTTCACGACCCCGGATCGCCAAAGATACTACCTGACCATTTGAACCGTTGCCTTATTAGGCCAGAAGATTCGTGTAAAGGGTCCGCCAAGCTGGGATTCCCTGCGTTTGATGACGGTTTCGCAAAAGACGCCTCAAACATGAGACTCGGACCAAAGTGAATATAAATACCAGTCATATTCCTCGCAAACCTGCCATCATCCAGCCAGTAAACCAAACAGCTTCTTCAATAACATCTCTATCTCACAAATGACTGATTCTACCATCGCTCAACTCACTTCTTCCGTCAAGCCTGCAGAGGTTGAACTCCCCAAGGCGAACTCCAACCCCAACAGCCGTACGCATGCCTTCTTTACTCAACTCTCTCCGATATAAGCTAACCTGAACACAGCCAGTGTCCCTTTCCTCTGTGTCATCTCTTAGGTTGACCTATATGCGTGAACGGGTCTTCAGCTCGTCTGAACTAAACCGATAGGACATTTTCGCTTCGTTTGCCTTTCATTTTTTTTCTATAGTGGCCACTTTCAAATAAACTATAAAACAAACCCAGTTCCTTTCCACTATCCATTCTATAGCTTTCAAATAAGGCTGATCTGAGACAAGATTCGTTTAATGTTGTAAGCTGGCCAACTCAGGGGGAGCCGCACGTCTGTGAGGCGCAAAAGGGTTTGATAAACCTTAAATAAAAAGAAAGAAAAGTTGAACCATCCATCCCGAGTCCAGCACCCCTCCATGAGATGTCAATCAAATCTATTAGCACCAGGTCCGTTCAGTATAATGATCTTAGTTACACTGGGAACTTATCCTACCATATTAGACCTGCCAAAACTATGGTGCGGCGACGGTTGAAGATAATTAAGGTATGAGCCGCCTAACCTGAAGCGGGGACCTGCACTAACGACGTCATTGAAAATTTTGCAAGCATGTGAAGATTAGATTTCAAGATAAAATCGGGCGCTCTTAGATTCCTCTCCCACAAACCTATTCTATTCCACCTCATAACCTTTATCGCTTCTTTTTTTCTGCACATTTTCCCTTCCAACTTCCTCTTTCTTTAAAAATCGAAAAAATAATAATGGTGTCTGAAAAACAGTTATCTAGGAGAAGCGAGGACGATGAGAGACAAGTGCCCAAACACAAGGGACGTTCTCAGGATCTCACTTATGTGCATTCTCAAAGCATCAATAATCTAAGCGAGGCAGATAGGAAGCTCGAAGAAATGGGCTATAAGCCTGTTTTTCAGAGGGAATTCAGCATGTTCTCTGCGTTTTCGTTTGCAGTGTCCATCTCTGGTCTGTTCGCTACGGTGTGTACGACGTTCTCGTATCCATTATACGCAGGAGGTGGGTCAGCAGCGGTATGGTGCTGGGTTATCTCTGGAGCTGGATGTATGTGTATAGCATTATCCGTAGCAGAGCTAGTATCTGCGTACCCCACTTCAGGAGGGCTGTATTTCACCATAAATTATCTCGCCCCACGTAAATATGTTCCCATCATCAGCTGGATGGTAGGCTGGATGAACCTACTGGGACAAGTTGCTGGGGTGGCCTCAACCGAGTATGGCGCTGCGCAGTTACTGCTGGCGGCTGTTTCAATGGGCTCGAACGGTAAGTATACCCCTACGGATAATCAAACTGTCGGGGTTATGGCTGCGCTGCTTGTATTTCATGGTGCGTTCAATTCGCTGTCTACCAAAGCCCTGGAGAGGTTTACAAACTCCTATGTTATCTTCCATGTGGGGGTTTTGGTCAGTGCGTGTATCGCATTGCTTGTTATGCAACACGATAAGCATGATGCCAGCTATGTATTTACCCATGTTGAGTCGACCTCTGGCTGGTCGCCCCTTGGGTTTTCGTACCTTTTCGGATTCCTGTCGGTCTCTTGGACAATGACAGATTATGATGCTACTGCGCATATCTGTGAAGAAATGACTGAGCCCGAGAAAAAGGCGCCATGGGCCATTTCAAGTGCTATGGGCTTCACTTATGTTGCTGGGATTTTGCTTAACATTGTGCTTGTATTCTGCATGGGGGATCCAGCAGGGCTGACGACTCCTCTGGCTCAACCGGTTGCACAGCTGTTTTACAACGTCCTGGGCAAGTCAGGTGGAATCTTCTATACCGTTGCAGCGTTCATTATCATGAACTTTGTTGCCGTGACTGCATCTCATGCCTGTTCCCGAACCGTATGGGCCTTTTCAAGAGATAAAATGCTGCCTTTCTCGGGCACCTGGTACAAGATCAACGGCATTACTGGTACCCCAGTGAATGCAGTTTGGCTGACGATTATCTGCTGTATCCTCATCAACTTGATTGCATTGGGATCTTACACTGCGGTGTCTGCGGTTTTCAATGTCACCGCTATTGCGCTTGACTGGAGTTACTGCATCCCAATCATTTGCAAAATGCTGTTCAGCACTTTCCAACGCGGGCCCTGGCATCTAGGGAAATTCAGCTACTTTGTTAATCTATGGGCAGTGCTGTGGACTGCATTTGTTAGCATTATCTTTTTCATGCCTACTGTACTTCCAGTTACGCCTAGTAACATGAACTATGCAGTAGTGATATTCGCTGCCATTGCGGTGTTTTCGGCCATTTACTGGGTCATTTCTGGAAAGAAATATTACACTGGACCTCGTGCCAATACTGAACTTTTGGATAGCTCTTCGAGTACGAATAGCAGTAACTAGAATACATTCTTCATAGAACATACACCGACATATATATATATATGAAATGACACTTTTGCTTCCTTTTTTTAAGAAAACAAAGAAATCGTATATATACTACAGTTAAAGTCAAACCATGGATAAATAAATAAACTAAGCTTTACATGCTAAGGATTGTTCCTCCAGGAGTCATTGCTACCAGCAGGATAGTAGCCCTTGTATGTGGTGGACTGCGCTGGCGGGAATCCGGGAGACGCCACACGAGTAGGAGATTCAAACTCAGACGCGCTGTCATTTGGATATTCAGAAAAGGGGTTTTGCAGGCGATCGTTTTGTCGTGGTAGTCTAGCTTGAGGGAAGGACTCAATGTTTTTCTCTTGTGTTAATGAACTTCGCGACCCGAACAAATCACTGCCGGCGTCTTCTCCGTATGGGTTAGGTTGCAAACTACCAGAAGGCATATATCCATCGCGGGCAGTCATTCCTAAAGCATCAAGCTCAGTAGCATCTCGCTTCTCTACAGCGACATTGGGGTCTCTAATAAACGACTCACGGTCATCTCTCATCGGCTGGTACCTGTTATCAGGGTTCTTCGACACCAAGCCATAGATACACGACACAACAATCATAATCAGCAGCACCAAAGAAAACACTGCATTGATTATGAAAAATGCAATACCCATGATCGAGGCAACAACAGCTGGCTGTCCGAATATCGTAGAAAAAAACAAAAACAAGATTGAATTCACAAAGTTTATCGCGCCAATTGCAATGTTGAATCCGTTTGTAGTCTTGTCCATGTACGGCTTAATATACGAGATGGAGGCCAAGTAAGCAAGTTCAATAAGGAATATGGCCATCGCCTGCACTTTACCGACCGATTGTCCGAACGCAATGAAGCAGGCTTTGACAAACACATAGAGTAAGGCGGGCACAATGAAGTAGTAGGCGGTAGCTCTGAATTGCACATATAAAAACCCCCATCTGTTGAGTGCTGCGGGGTCAGAAAACAAGATGTACGCAGGATTCTTATAGATCTTCAGTGACTTTCGAGCAATTGAGATCACCTTGAAAGCCGCGAATCCAAGAATCCCGGCAACGATAAGATATGCCAAAACAGCGAGCGCAACAACAGCCGCTGAATCACGCTCAGTGATTTCCCACAGACACAATACAGACAGTTGTGGGAATGCCACCAACACCAATCTAAACAAAACTCCCTTGGTCACTACCCTCCACCCACTTCGATAATCGGTAAACCTACCAGGGTGCATAGTCCCGGTTTTGGCCAACAATTCGAGGACCCCCTTCACGATTGCAAAAATGATCACAATCAAGACACATAAGAATACAAAAAAGACAAACCCAGTTAAAAACAAGCTGCTGACTTCAATGTCGGACAGAAATGCCACTCGTTGTATACCACGCAAAATCAACGTAGTCGATCCCAGGTCAGAGCTGTTTTCATCCGTGGTAACGCTGTCGGCACGACGGGCCAATTTTGGGAATCCCTTAGAGGCTTCAATAGCCATTCGCTTGTAGAGGTTACGGGTCATTCCATTTTTAACGTGTTCGTTTGCGTATCCACCGATATCTGGAACTATACCAGTCAGATCTCTCTTTTCCACTTCAATCGAGATAATGTCCTTATTCGGCAGAATGTTTGTAGCTGTTCCGCCGGTTGACTGGATGTACCAGTTGAAGATCGTTTGCATAAACCCAACCCGCATTAGCCCCATGGTCCACTCGAAGTTCTGTGCCCAGGCAGCAGCAATTGGCGGTAAATCTTCGACGGCCATCATGCTAATAATAGCAACTGACTGGAAGTGTAGGAACAGCGAGACGGTATTTGAGGAAATATGCGCTGCGGTGTTGACGTACCCAGCCAGCGATGCTGCTCCTGCGCTGAGCAGTCCAATGGCGCACACTGCGCCGAGACCCCAGCTGGCATACTTTGTCTGGACGGTTTTACCGTTAGTGAGGGTCGCCTCGACGCATGCAATTTCGGTCGTAAGGTCCGTAGACTTGTACACCGTGACTTTAACGGTGGCATCCAAGTTCGGAATCGTATATGCAATCCCAGGGATATCCTTGACGATGCTATCCCCAATAACTACGTTCGAGCTGATATCGAACCGACCCGATGCAATAGGACACAGCTGTTTGAGATTCAGACTACATGCCGAAACCTCCTCATTCACGATAGAGAGCCCGTACGCAATAACCTCTATTTTGGCCGTAACATTCCCCTCGATCGTGGAAATAGCAGTGATATCAAAGCTCACGGATTTGTTACCAGGGAAGAACGTGACATCAAACGACGATGCCGTGAATTGTGAATTGTCCATGCATGTTAGCAGCGCGCTAGACTCAATCAAGTCTTCGCACGCTGCCTGGGTCCACAACAGGAACCCCATCAATGCTATTAAAACTGACCTGGCCATGACACACTTCTCGAGTTACACAGTCACTCTTTGCAATCTCGACTTATCAATCCTATAGGTCGTGTTGTTACGATGTTATGTTGTTTGGCCCTATTCCAAATTTAAACTGACAAGACAAGAAAGGGTATATTTAGAAACACGCGAACTTATTCCGAGACGAGCCGGAGAAATAGCAGTAATGACTCTATACCGAACCTTTCTCTGTCTATCTGGATATATAGTGCGATGCAGATGATTTGATGGTGACAATTGACGAGCCCCTTACCTTCAGTTTCGTTGTTATGTTGAAACTCCTATATATAAAACCAGAACAACTGCGATTGAGAGAAGAAAGAAAGTGACACCAAAACAATGGCTATGCAACTCCTTAGGAAGACCACTGCCAAATCAGGCCGAAATGGGAGAAATGCCAGCATTTGCAACTGCCACTTCTGGCCGCGGCGTATATGTGAGCATGAGCCGCACCTAGACTTTTTGGCTACGATTGGGATTTGCATACACTTCAAAATACTACTTATTTATATTTACATCAAGCTTGTTTGTTAGACGCCGGAAACAACAATTCTGGAGTTATTGAGATGGCATGCAAAAGGGGCGTGACCAGTGGGTGCGTTCCCTCGATAGAGGTATGTGGAGAGGCGTCAGATGACTGGAAGATGTTAACAAGAGGCAGTTGAAATCGAAACGAGCCAAGATCGAGCCGGTTCGAGATAGCGGGCAGCTGGTTACTCCAACAGAGACTATGAACAATCCGATAGAACAACAGGGCATGAGCATGGATAATAAGACTAACTACTTCGAAAAAGACTCGCTATATTTCCAGGATTCACTCAAGGAGGGCACTAATACGGCAGAAATACCAGATGCAAGCATGCATGATGACAAAAACACTGTTCCATACGAAGCGCCGCTGACACCTCCAGATTCCAGCATGTCAGAAGCCAGCATAAGCACGAGCGATGGTGTCTCACAGCCGGCTGTGAGATATACCATGGGATACCGTTCGGATTGCGCGAAGTGCCGCAACAGACTCCCCGGGCACTATTCGCATCTCACCAGAGACTCCTAAGCTTTCAATAACATTAATCTCGACTCAGTCCTACCTGACACATATAGCATCCAATACAAGGCATAAAAACTGGTGATTCGCTTTTGCAATCCTGCTGAAACAGGGTTGTAATTAGACGCCGGCGCATGTTGAAGTTATATTTCATTTTAAATATTTCATTAGGTCAGCCGCACGCGCTATTCCGATTTAGATGGTAGTGGAAACTCAATATGATTTTCACGCAAAACTGCTTTCAGAGACTCATTCTCCCTCATAAGCTCGCGAAGGTAATCTACCGCTTTCATCTGTTAGGACGCAGGAAGACGCAGGAAGACGAAGCAGACAGAAGATGGATGAGATTTGAACGTACTTTTGGCTAAGACAATAGTCTCACTTTTGCTCTGGCTCTCGTCTAGATTCGGCACAATCTGGGCAATGTTATCGAAGCCCTCTCGAATCGCATTCCTCCGCTTCTTCTCTGAAGCAATGTGATTTGCCTTCTTCTCTTCCTCAGTCAGCAGGTCTCGCTGGCCTGTGAGCTGATTGGCGGCAGGCGTCTGCACCGCGGGGGAAGCCATTCCGGCAGAGCCAATGACGCCTTCCTCTGCACTGATATCGTTATCTCCAGACATGCCCCGCCGGTAGTAAGACCAAAAGCAAAATTTAGTAGATGGCCCTACCTATTGTTGACGGTCTTGTGCACTGTACCTGGATTTTGTCCCCGGTCTGATATATACTGTGGTGATTTGTCAAGAGGCAGGATCGGTTGTTCCAACATGACTAAGGATTACCTAAGACGCTCGGAGTTGGCCCAGAAGACTCGAGAGAACTGATAAGCGTGGAAAAATGGTGTTACCTTGACCGAAATGAAATCTGCATATATATAGCCAAGATCCATCCTGGAAGAAACCAAAGCAAGTTGGAGGCATTATAGATGACTAAAGAAATTGTTATTCTTGGAGGAAACTTTGCTAGCCGGTTGGCAGCTAAAACGATCATTTCCTCTGTTCTGGAAAAATCGTCTGAGTACCACCTCACCATCATTGCAGCTAATGCAAGTGCGTTCTTCAATGTCGCTTCTCCTAGACTTCTGGTTGAGCCAGAGAGGATCTCTGAAACGGTTGTCCCTCTTGACAAGATCTACGCTAAGCAGATCATAAACGGGTCTGTCACCGTGATCCAGGGACTGGTGAACAGCCTTGATCTTGATGCCAATACCGTTAGCTACGAAGCCAACGATGGATCTGCTAATACTATTTCCTATAGTCAGGTTATCATTGCCACTGGGTGCAGGACTGAAGAGCTAGCTTTGAAGCTTGCAGGCTCAGAGGAAGAGACTCTTGACGAAGTTAGACGGCTGTCGAAGGCAATTGAGTCTGCCGAAACTATCGCCGTGGTCGGTGCAGGGCCCACTGGTGTTGAGATCAGTGGTGAAATTGCCACCAAATTCAAGGGCAAGAAGGTCGTTTTATATACAGGTTCGGAAGGACCACTTTATGACTTGTCTAAGAAGCTGTGCCTCAACGCCGTCAAGAGGTTGAATGATCTCAACGTGGAGATTGTCAACAAGCTCAGAGTTACTTCGACTGAAAAGACCAGCGATGGAAAGACTAAACTCACCTTCACTGACGGCTCGACGAGAAGTTTTGATCTGCACATTTCGTCGATAGGCAATACTCCAAACTCAGAGTTTATTGGCAACACAGAAGTCAAGGACAAAGCTGGGTATGTTGTTACAGATAAGCACTTCCGCGTTAAGGGTTATTCCAACGCATATGCCATCGGGGATGTTAATTCTATGACTCTCAACACTGTGATGGACTTGGAATATGGGACGACCGCCCCTTTCAAGAGTACGGTTGTGCATGATTTTATTAACTCTTCTGCACCGCTTAAGCCATACTCTTCTCCATCCTCACTCACAATTGTCGTTCCTATTGGCCCTTATGGAGGAGTCGGCTCTTTATACGGGTGGTCCGCTCCTAATTTTTTGGTAAAGTCGCTAAAGGCAAAGGACTTTTTTATTAGTAAGTTTATCTCGGGCCAGTTGAAATAGGAGCTTTCAAATTGAACGAATTAATACATTTATAAATAATAGAAATAATAATAACAATAACAATATTGATCGTTATCTGTTGGCTATCGCTTTAGGTGTAATGATAACTCACTAGGGGCATTGAAGATAAGGATGATCGTGGAAATTTTCAGAAAGGCCACCCTTTTTAACGCTGAACTCATGACGTAAGTATATCTTTGATAGCGACATGGCCTCTTCCTCTTTCACGAGAGATAGCCTCCCCAACCCGTCCAATAACGTGCCGTATGTACTCGGGGACGCCATTACCCTCAAAAAACACTAGCGGATCCCTCGAGGCTAAATCATATACATCAGATATCTTTACGAAGCAATCTCGTGCAACCTACTGTCTACCATATGCACCCATTACTGCTAACCCTTCAATAAAGTATGGGGAGAACTTCCTAAGCTTGGCTCCCAGACCATAAGCAACTGCGAAAGTGTTGTGCAAAAGACGCTTAGCCATATCCGGCGTTACTTTAGTGCACGAAAACCCAATCTCTCTCTCCAGTCTTGTCATCAACGACTCTTTATCTCCATCTCTCAGACCTCCAGGAAATTCTTCCAACACCTGCAATCCAGCATACTTTAAACTATGTCTTCATCAAAAGTCCCAACTTTCCAAAATAAACCAAGCACTTGTAATCAGTATGAAACCTCATCAACAAAAGTATCATCTGAATCGTGAGAAGATTGCATCGCCTCCCATAGCTTAATGTGCTTTACCATATTTTCTGAAAATGACTTTCTAATTCACATCTGCAACCGTGAACTATTTATTATAAGCTTTTCGTTGCCGGCATATCTCGCAACATTCAACATACGATGAAACACTCGCCTTAATGTTGGTCCATACATAATATCTGGCAACTTCTTCGTAAGTAGTTGACGACTCTAGGTGCCCACTAGGGTTAGATAAATGGGCCCTGGTTATAATTTCGCAAATGATGTCATCAACTTTATCGGGTAACAGTAGCTTCCCATTTTGGAGGATGAGTCCATGCCTGACAATTAAACCCGGTGATCGAGCAGCTTTAGGGGTCCTCAAAATGGTACTGCAAGCCTTATCATTAAGGTAAGCAGATTTCACGGCTGTAATTTCTTCATTAGTTAACCGATAATTATTTGCAAAAGAAGGGCTGCCAGTTATATCCCCCATTGATGAGATAACCGGAGTGCCAGTAGCTGCTGAAGATTCTGAAGAAACTGGCGAGGCAGGTAAAGAGGACGATAGAGGCGGCGTAGAAGGTGGTGCTGATTTTGAGTCAACCTTTAAATTCCACTCTTTCCCTTTAACTGCATTCTCAACGATAGATGGTAGATTGATAAATGTAAATCTCCGATAAACCAGCTCCGGAAGATCATTCGGACTAGTTTCTCCCGCAAACCTTTTATAAGGAAGCTCAAGGATAGCTTCAATAATCTCCTTTGAATTACTTTCAATATACAATGCAGAATGTATATAAATAAGGCCATTCTTCACTCTAATAGTTTTTGGCAAATCTTTCTCAGTGCTAGCCAATATTGCCTTTGCAGTTTCCGACTGGGAATATGCTACTTTCAGCTTATCAATAAGCTGGCGACTTAGGCCGTGGTACGGATCAGTTGCTGAAGGATCCTCTAGCACATATTCGTTATAGCGGCTTTCCAAGATACCCCACGAAAACACTTTTTGAAGCAGTTTTCGTAAGGCTGGCTCATTAAGGTCTCCAAGCTCAAGGGTATACCTTGATCTGGCTATAATCTCATCGATTGCCAGAAATGCTGATCGAGATATAAATAAGGCATCACGGATATAGATCAGGTCATTAATAACGCCATTGATATCTGAGAGCTGGAAGCTAGACAACGTTCCGACATAGTCCATCATTGCCTCTTCATCCGAATTATAGGCGTCTTTCAAGTCTCTTACAGCCCGTTCAGAGAGGTGAGGAGATGTTTCATCTCCAAACATCCCAAGCGGATGAAGATTCTGGTACTCAACAGTGGGTAAAAAGGCTGAAATTGTTCTGCTGATTTCTGCCGGAGTCAATGAAGGCTTGGAAGGAGGTTCACTGGAGACTTCATTATCAGAAATAGAAGAAGAATTAGTGAGGCCATTCTCACCATTCCGAACAGGACTAGAAGAAGTTATAATATCCCATCTGGCGCTTTCAATCTCTTTAAAAGGAATTATCTTAGGCAACGTGCTCAACACGCCATTAGATTGCTGTATGAGATGAAACAGCGAATTCACATCACGGGTAGGATCAACATACTCAGGATAACGATATGAGCAGGTAGACAGAAACATTTCAGAAGGAAACGCTAGGGTTGCCTGAGGAAGGTCCCCGCCGATGGAATCGTACTCTGGTACTGCACTAGACCTGCAATAAGCAGGGATTTTGACAAATCCAACCTGGAAATTCTTAATATTTTCAATCCATATTGTTTCTCGGGCAGATAGAATCCTAGGGTATGAATAGCATTTAATTTGACGCTCGTCCAGGAAAAACATGATCGGAATATCTCCTTCGGCTGCCAATTCTCCCCATGCCTCAACAGCATAATTCATACACTGCAGATATAGTTCATGAAGGGGTCTTGTTTCATCATAAAGATTGTAAATATATGTGAAGAAATCTATAGCCGTGTTCGGATGACCCTCCTCGCTTCTGGGGCTTAACAGTACAGCGCCCATTCCTTTCTTTGATGCTGTCAAAGCGATAAAGACAGCATCCTCACCATCGTAGTCATAGTCCAGAGGCTCAAAACTAACTGCTCTTGCCAATGTCCTAACATATTCTTGACACTCTTTATCTTCTATCAGCTCATCTTCTGGAGTATTCAAAACGAAGTCGCCTCCTATATGCTGGTCCAGGTAGCTATGAAAAAAATGAATAAATGCTTTTGCATCTTGAGCATTACGCACATCAGGCCAATCACCTATCCTTAGAAACTCGTTCGTGAATACATGCTTAATACCATTACTAGTGAACACCAACCCCGCAAAGGGCATTTCGTTTCGTTTATAGGGACACCGTTTCGCGACAATTGGCAATGAGTTACTTTTCAATATAGCCATTATCTCCCGAACAAGATCCTTATGTTCTTCCTCCGATGAAAATATCAGAACTTCGTCTCCGTAAACGTAACACCGCCTGTGAACATAATCCTTAAGTATTCTAGAAATGAAAAAATGGAATTGGACAGGCACCTTCCCAGGACCACCACATTCCTTTCCTTTGGCCACCGGAACCAAGTTAAATGCATCGCGTAAATCAAGCTTGGTATACACATCGCCAATGCGGCCAATGCTCGACCATCCAAACCGACCCATCTCATGCTCTGGATGACAAAACTCCGGAGTAGGACAGGGTCGCCGTTCAGTCTCACCTCTATAATCTATGTACCAAGTCGGAAGAGAAGTATAATTCCCAGGCTTTAGTCGTCCTCGTGTGTACCTGAACAACCGACGCTTAGTAGCTTCAGGACAATTCGACAGTGCATCCGCAGTCAAGTACCAAGGTCCCTCATATGGCACTCTTCTGCATAATGGACGATCCCCGAATACAGGGCTATATACATGACTAAAACCTGCCGCATCAAATGCATCTGGAATTTGTGGCATCTCTGTCTTCGTTTTGGACAACGTGGAGTGGAGTAGATTACTAGTTAAACAGTTGAGGCCGTGTATACTTCCCAACGAAAAATCGTGAGAACATTTCAGCATGAGAACATTTCTGCACGCGAAATTACCCTGAGGAAAACGTGAGAAATTATCTGCAACTAGCGCAAATTTTATAAACATGGCGAAACGCGCGCGTGTTTTGTCAAAAAACACGTATCGCCAACAAATCGTTACAACTAGCCTATTTTTACGAGCGAGAAGCCATGAGGACCAAGGAGTCGTTTGAGAGTGCATTGGAAGGGCTGATAAGACTAAATAACGCCTGTCCTCGTGACTGAATTGATGTACTCAGACGATTTAACGCTCGAAAATCATTTGGTCCTCAAATTACGAATTTTCCTTGCGAACTGGTTTCCATTATGGAACGGATGGGTATCGTAAGGTAATATATGAATAAACAGCACTTTATTTGCGTATGGGTCTCAATTGGCCGGGGTTGAGATCAGAATCTAAATTAAAGCCTCATAAGAACCCATAACATATAGATCACAAACACCTAGAGAACGTCTCTTAGTAGTATCTCTTAGCATTCTAGCGGGAGAATACTTTCTAACCCTTGTTATTGAGTTAGTGGGCCCATAAAGTGATTCATGGAAGACGGCCAAATTGTCAGGAAGTCACCCAATTCTGGACAGAACTCCACCAAAATCCGTCCTATAGCAGCTAGATCCCATTGAAGATATCTGATAACTCAAAGTTACTAAAACATTCCTTGTATTATCACCGAAAGACGGAAAAATATCGAATCAGGGTTAGGGTTACGGGTTTGCGTCAAGTAAAACCCAGCGATGGATTTTTCAGTTGTATGGGTGGTTAGTGTAGTGGTTATCATACTTGCCTTCCAAGCAAGTGACAGGGGTTCGATTCTCCTACCACTCATAGCTTTTTAATTTTTTTCAGTTCTCGTAAACGGTTATAAGAGAGACAGCACGTATGGTAGAAGCCTAAAGCACTTCATTGGTGCAATTTCTCTATCTTTTATACCTAGAGCTGGCGCATCTTGTACTATCGAAAAGTCCCAGTTATAGATGTTAGCAAGGCGATCTAATGCAGCCACACCACCATACACAAAAACAACTCTGCGACTAAATATACGAAAACCTATCTAAGAATAAGGCAACAATGAAACTCTCGTTACCGCCACTGACCAGAATATGCCTTGTGACTCTTATAAGCCTATCAGCGGTCAATTTTCTTCTACGGTACAAAACATACCGGCATTTAGCAGATTTATCTAAGGCGGGCGGAGAAACTGTGGACCACGGTGCTGATCATACACCTCAAAACACACTATTGAGTGACGTGAACATACCGTACATGACGTTTGTTCCTAGTCTATCGATCAATTATCCATGGACCTTAGTCACTACCTCCTTTGTGGAACAGAGCGTAGTAGGATTTGCTCTTACGTCTGCTACGTTGGCATATGCGGGGAGATACTGTGAACGAATATGGACAAGCCGAGAGCTTACGAAATTTCTAGCTGTGCAGAGCGTAATCCCTAATTTCCTCACTGCTATCGTTATTACGCTACTATTTGCAATCTCTGGGCAGGAGAGCGTTCTGCTGTCTGTTGTTAATGGAGGCATTGCAATCCAAGCCGGGTTCCTGGTAGCGTTCAAACAGCTAGTGCCGGAGCATTCCATTGTTTTATTCCATGGAGTCATCAAGGCGCAGGTAAAGCACCTGGTCATTCCGGCGTTGAGTGTCTACTCAGTGGCTGGATTGATTCTGAAGGATCCCGTAGTAGTGATACTGCCATGGATCGGATTCTACACGGCGTGGGTTTATTTACGCTTTTATCGAGTTTCATATGTTGATTCGATTTTACCGTTAAGCAACTCGTTAACTTCCGGCGAATCGGAGCGCAATAAGATTAGAGGCGACGCTAGTGATACATTTGCGCTGGCGAAGTTTTTCTATCCTGTCGCTCTAAGTAACGTTGTTTCCGCCGTATCGGACCCAGTATACGCCAGTGCTGTGGCGTTGAAGATATGCACGCCGTTCCAGCAAGATGAGATCGAGGCAGGAAACGTGCAGGCGTCCATGAGGAGCCAAGGGGTTCAAAGAAGCGCGACGGCGCAAGATACTGAGGCCGATAGAAGGAGAACGTTGGCAATGAAGGCGTTGCAGGAGAGGTTAGATAGTAGCGCTAATAGCAACAAATAGCAAGGAGCATTGTTGACAAAAGTGGATTATTAACATTAATATAACGTGAATCATGATATGATAAAACAAAACTTAAAAAAATTGTCGTTTCAATTGAACATCTGTTTAATCCTACCACGATGGTCCCAAAACTTCTGGAACTCCTTCATGCAGTCCAGCGAGTCGGACTCACAAGAGAAGGTAGCAACAAAGTCGTTATCGGTGTACTTGAGTTCTTTATCGAGATCTGTCTTCCCGGTAGCTGGAGCAGCAACTGCGGCCAGTTTCTTTGTAGGAATCACTGCCATTTTCGCTAGCAGCGCTGGATGCCACTGTGCTATGTGGTTCAAGGCGGAGGACTCCGCATCTTCAAAAGCCTGGTATGTCTTATACCCGCTGTCGTTCCAGAACTCTAGCAGCGTCACTGCGAACGGGGAGTTCTCAAAGATAAACGACTTAGCTGACAGGCCGTAGTGGTCCTGGACCAGGATCAGCTTCACATACTCAGGGGCTGTGAACTTGTACGTCTTGATGTACGGCAGGTCCCGCACCACAGTGATGTCTCTTTTGATCAGCGCCGCCAACGCCTTGGGGCTGAGAATGTCCTTCTCGAGGTCCACTAGCGGGTTCATAATCAGCGCATCTTGGTCCAGATACCAGAAGTACTTCGCATTGGGGAACGCCAGGATCGCAGCCCTTGAAATTGCGAGCTTGGCCCACGACGCACGGGACTCGTACGAGCTGACGTACTCCTCCTTGAAATCCTGAACGTACCGGGCGTACACTCCATACCCGTGGGCCCTTGCGTACTCGACTCTGTTTTCCAGTATCTTCTTCAGGTACTCGACGCTGTAGTGGTCATAGTCCAGCGACACTATTAGCACAATCGGCGGCTGGTGAGATCCGCTTCCCGAGTACACCACCGAGGCGTGCTGTTGGGTCGCTGAGTCCTCTGATCCTGCAGAAGCAGCCGCTTGACCCTCATCCTCCATCTTCGAGTGGTCGCCTGGTGCCTTCTTGGGCACGCTATCCCGCACGAACGGCAGGTTCGCGAGACTCGGTATAATTATTGCATCGGTAGTATGGACCACGTTTGGCGACAGCCCCTTAATGGGAATATGCCCGCTATTCGGCCAGATCGACCCTGAAAACACATATACCACCACCACAACCAGCATCACAAGAACAGCCACATTGCTTGCGAGCTCCGTTCGCCAGTCGTGCTTCTCGCCGCTCTCATCGGGATGCCTGAAGCTGTTTGAGAGCGTCCTAACATGATTCACAAAGGACGGCAGTGTCACAGACGACTGTTTCCGGGGCCTGAAGTTCAGCCTTGGACGAGATGCGCTCATTTAGACCTACAATCGCCAATCTGACTGCGATGCGACCTTTGGACTGAGCTTGGACCGTAATCTAAGTTTTTCTGGTGGGTATTTTTTTCTTTTAATTTAACCTTTATGCAAAATGCACTGTCATGAAACCCCTCCAGCACTAATTTGGATCCTTAACGCCTCTTTCGGTTGGCCTGTGTAGCGCGTGAAGAAACTTTTTTCAGAGAATGCTGGCGTTTAGCACGTTTGTCGTTCGTGAAAATCCACATCGTGACATTTTCCGAATCCTCCGGTTGATAACCATCCTTTTTTACCGGTCTCGCGTCATAACAATAGATTATCCTTTTTCATCGATAAAAACGCCTTTTTGTTATTACCCGTTTAGGTGCAAAAAGTCACGTGCTGCAAACAGATAGTTGCTGTAGCAACCATCATGCATTGCATTGCACCGCATACTGAACCGAGATCGGCTGACCTGGGGAAGAAGCCTCCCCCCGCCAATTGCGTCTTTACCCCATATCCGCACACTGAAGTTAATGAGGAGCAAAAAAAGCCTCCTTATGCCCGGCGATCGACAAAATTTATATAAAAGCCGTCTAAGGTCGCATCAGGAGTTAGCATCCCCACACACACTTAATAACGTAATAAGGAGGTAATAAGGAGTTCAATATTGAGATTGTATTGAAGAAAGTAGTACTGAATCGCGTATGAGTAACATAGCTGTAAATGAAGTGCAGGCAACGCAGGCAACGCCTGTGGTGATTGAGGCCCACAATGTGGAGCTGCGACAGCCGCCAAAGGAGTATCATGAAAAGCATCCTGGCAAGGCGCATCTGAGCTCGATCGAGCACTACCACGAGATGTACGAGCAGTCTATCAAGGAGCCGGAGGCGTTTTTTGGCAAGCTCGGCAGGGAGCTGCTGGATTGGGATCGTGATTTCACGACGGTGAAGAGCGGAGGGTTCAAAGAAGGAGACGCGGCGTGGTTTTTGGAGGGCCGGCTGAATGCCAGCTATAATGCGGTGGATCGGCATGCATTCAAGAACCCTGACAAGCCTGCGATCATCTACGAGGCCGACGAGCCGGGCGAGGGACGAATTTTGACGTACGGGGAGCTGCTTAGGGAGGTGTCGCGGGTGGCAGCGGTGCTGGACTCGTTTGGGGTCAAAAAGGGCGATACTGTAGCGATCTATCTGCCGATGATTCCTGAGACTATAATCACGCTGTTGGCGGTGACGCGGATTGGCGCAGTCCACTCGGTTGTCTTTGCGGGGTTCTCTGCGGGCTCGCTGAAGGACCGGATTTTGGACGCGGACTCAAAGGTGGTTGTGACGGCAGACCAATCGTACCGGGGCGGCAAGGTGATTGAAACGAAGAAAATCGTGGACGAGGCGCTGAAATCGACTCCACACGTTACACACACACTTGTGTTTCGACGCACCGGGAAGAAGGATCTGCCCTGGGTCGATGGAAGAGACTACTGGTGGCACGAGGAGGTGTCGAAGCATAGGCCGTACTTCCCCCCGGTCCCGGTATCTGCTGAAGACCCTATCTTCCTACTGTACACATCAGGCTCCACCGGCAAGCCTAAGGGCGTGGTGCATGCCACCGCGGGGTACTTGCTAGGCGCAGCCGCTACTACGAAGTACGTGTTTGACTTGCACCCCACCGATGTGCTGTTCACCGCTGGAGACGTAGGCTGGATTACTGGGCACACCTATGTACTATACGGGCCATTGCTGTTGGGATCAACGACAGTGGTGTTTGAGGGCACGCCCGCGTACCCGAATTTCTCAAGATACTGGGATATTGTCGATAAGCACAAGATCACGCACTTCTACGTGGCGCCCACCGCGTTAAGACTGCTGAAACGCGCGGGGCTCGACCACATTCATCACGATCTGTCCTCGCTAAGAACTCTAGGGTCAGTGGGCGAGCCAATTGCTCCCGACGTGTGGACGTGGTACAATGAAAATATTGGAAAGGGTAAGGCACACATCTGTGACACATACTGGCAAACAGAGACTGGATCGCATGTGATCACTCCAATGGCAGGCGTGACGCCCACTAAGCCCGGTAGTGCGTCCTTGCCGATGTTTGGAATTGACCCTATGATTATCGATCCTGTCAACGGCCATGAGCTAAAGGGTAACGATGTCGAGGGAGTCTTGGCAATCAGAGACGCCTGGCCCTCAATGGCCCGTACGGTATGGAATGCGCACGAAAGATATATGGATACTTACTTAAGACCATATCCCGGTGTTTATTTCACTGGTGACGGCGCGGGCCGTGATCATGATGGTTACTATTGGATCCGGGGCAGAGTCGACGACGTCGTTAATGTTTCTGGCCATCGTCTCTCAACCGCCGAGATCGAGGCTGCATTGATTGAGCATCCTGCGGTTGCAGAATCTGCTGTAGTTGGCATCAATGATGATCTTACAGGTCAAGCAGTGAATGCATTTGTTTCTTTAAAGACTCCTAGCAGTGATCCGGCAGCGACCAAGAAGGAGCTAATCCTGCAGGTGCGGAAATCAATCGGGCCATTTGCGGCGCCAAAGAACATTTTGCTGGTTGACGACCTGCCAAAGACAAGGTCTGGCAAGATCATGCGTCGGATCTTACGAAAAGTGCTGAGCGGGGAAGAAGATTCTCTTGGAGATGTTTCCACTCTTTCGAACCCGGATGTTGTTCAGCATATTCTTGAAGTGGTTCACAAATCGAGACGTTAGTGTGTTAGTAGCCTAATATTGGAAGTTTAGTTCTAATAATTTATTCGCTATCTTTGGCATAACAGTTGTTATTGACTTGGTTCTTTCAGCCTGTTTCAGGTGTAGTAAGTTACTAGTACTCCTCCCAAACGCACGTAAGTCATTAATCGATTAATTAACTAATTAATTCTACTCTTGAGCCTCACATCTTCAAATCAGCGATCATCGGATCTGATGGCGCCCCTTCACAATACCTCGAAACAGCTGCTGACCCATAAATTCAGCAGTGAAGAGGGGAAGGAGTATGAAAGCACGGAGTTTGGGGGATTTGGCCAGTACTTTGCCAACAAGGCTCTTAAACTGCAGAACCAAGCGCAGGAAACAGTTGATCAGTCTACAGAAAATAAAACTGAGATATTCAAATCCTGTGTAATCTATGTTACGGGGTATACGAAGCCGTCGCTGCCAGAGCTCAGGCGTTTGATTACTTTGAATGGCGGGGTCTTGACAATGTATCTAGGTGGCAAGACGTTTGCGACTCATATTGTGGCAAACACCTTGACTGCGAGGAAAAGGCAGGAGTACGCAAAATATAAAGTAGTCAAGCCCGATTGGATATTGGATAGTATTAGAGAGGGCAGACTGCTGCCGTGGACGGATTATATGACCATTACGCCGGTTGCAGGCCAGTCTTTTGTTGTGCCTCCTCGGTTTGTAGTTAAACAGACGCCTGATCCAAAGCTTGAGAAGCCATCACCCAAGGCGGAATCAGAGCCTGAGAAAGAGACACAATCAGCAGCAGGGTCTGGGCCAGAGAAAGGCGCTGAGACCCCGGAGATTTCAGAGATTGATGCAAAGATTGAAACAGAAAGAGCCCCCGAGGAATTGAACGAAATTAACGAATCAGATGGACGACCGATCAGCTGTCTTGACCCGGACTTTATTTCAAAGTTCTACAAATGCTCGCGCCTACATCACCTAAGTATATGGAAACATGATTTAAAACGGAAATACCAACTACTAGCAAGCAAGCAGAACTCTCAACGAACGAAGTCGCAAAGTGACCACAAAACTATATTCCATGTCGACTACGACAGTTTTTTCGTATCTGTATCTTTGTTGAAGCGTCCCGACTTAAAAAACAAGCCGGTATGTGTTAGCTATGGTGTGAAAGCTGGCAGCTCGGATGTCGCTAGCGCCAATTACGTTGCGAGGAAATTCGGAATAAGAAATGGAATGTGGATGTCTCATGCCAAGAAAAAGTGCCCTCAGTTGGTATCTTTGCCGTACGACTTTGAGGCATACGAGAAAGCGTCGAATGCCTTATATCAGATATTGCTGGATTTAAATCCTGATGCCCTGTATCCTGTGTCAGTAGATGAAGCGTTAGTGGACGTGACGTCGTTAGTGCAATACAAGAGTATACCAGATCTCGCCTACGAGCTCCGGAATAAGATTAGGACCGCATCGGGTATCGAGGCTAGCATAGGTGCAGGAAGCAATGTGATGATTGCCAAAATGGCTCTTCGATTAGCCAAACCTTCTGGGCAACGGTACATATCCGATGAAAACGTCTATGAGGAACTGGATGAGACGTTGATTGGGGATCTACCGGGTATAGGCGATTATGCATCTGCTAAGCTAGGTGCTAGGAATATCCGGACATTTGGAGAGCTTCGAAATAACATATCGTTATCGGAGTTGGAATCACTTGTAGGAGACAAGCTAGGGAAAAGGCTTTATGAGTATTCGCGAGGGATTGATAATTTTCATGATATTTCTGTAATTCCTCCTGCAAAGTCAGTTGGGGTCGAGATTGCATGGGGTGTACGAGTTAATAGTCAACAAGAACAAGAACAGTTTGTTCAAAATATGGCGAGTGAGTTGTGCAGTCGGATGGTGAGAAATGAATACCTGGGGAAGGTCTTGACTGTGAAGGTTCTCCAGCGATCAAAGGATGCGCCTATAAATCCACCCAAGTACATGGGATGTGGGCAATGTGATAGTTATTCAAAATCGATGACTTTGAAAACTCCAACGAATAACGCGGATGAGGTTAAGGAGGCAGCTATTGCATTGGTGCGGAATTTCAGGTGTCCGCCTAAGGATTTTAGAGGACTCGGGATACAGATGAAGCTGGATGATGAACCTGAACCAGATGCTAATCAAACCAGAATCCCTTTGAAGAGACCTTCTGAAACGGTGCGAAGGGTAATTCCTCGTAAACGAGCAAGGAATACCCTGACCCAGCAGCTAAAACCGAAACTGGACCCCAGCGTACTTGCCGAGCTTCCGACCCAGCTAAGGAATGAAGTAATAAACGACTTTGAATACTATCCCCAGGAAACTATTCGAAAGCCAGTAGTTCGAACATCACTTTCACTTGGCTGCTACGAACCAGTGAAATTTAATGGTGTCTCGAATTTCCAGAAAATACGAGAAATGTCCAGTAAGTGGATTGAAGCTACGCTGAGCACTGGACCCCATTATGATGACGTCTCTAACATGGAGACATATCTTCTGCGAGTAGTCGAGAACGACCGTGATTGGTCTAAGGCAGTATCTCTGCTTGAATGGATGCGTTATTGCATTCTCAATGTCTACCCAGCTAGTGAAAAGTCAGGTGAATGGTTAACATTAGTAGACATTTATATGGATTTAGTCCGTAGTTTGTTAGCTGATAACGGGATCCGCATTTCGTAGCTTTGGTTAGACTTATTTATTTTTAATGTATGCACTAGGGTAAACCCTTAACCGATTGCACTTTCAATAAGGCCATGATGCCGCTCCACAAACTTCCACCTCATGTAAGTAAAATGGTGGCAACTACAATGAAAGCTGTCGTTATTCATCAAGCCGGTGGTCCCTCAGTTTTGAAAGTCCAGGAATGGCCTAAGCCTACTGCCAAACCTGGCCAGGTGCTTATCAAAGTGAAGGCATTTGGGTTGAACAGGTCTGAGATGTTCACAAGACAGGGCCATTCGCCTGGAGTCAAATTCCCTAGAGTTCTAGGCATAGAAGCCACTGGGGTTGTTGAAGAAGCTCCCGGGAAAGAATTTGATAAGGGCGATGTTGTTATTACTGCCATGGGTGGTATTGGTCGTGATTTTGATGGTGGATATGCCGAATATACCTGTGTTCCAAGCAACCAGATTAAAAAAATCGAACACGGCGATAATCCTATATCATGGGATGTGCTGGGCGCACTTCCTGAGATGTATCAAACAGCGTGGGGCAGTTTGTACAAGGGGTTGAATCTCCAGCCTGGAGACAAACTGTTAATCAGAGGTGCTACTAGCAGTGTTGGACTTGCTGCCGCGTCGATTGCGAAATCCAATGGCCATTATGTCGCAGGCACTACGAGAAACCCCGGACGAGAGGACATCCTAAGGGACGCAGGGTTTGATGAGGTATTCATTGATAAAGATGGCAACGTTTCTGAAGCGGTTCGGCTTGGCCATCCTCAGGGGTTTCAAAAAGTCCTAGAGCTGGTTGGCATCACATCCCTAGCCGATTCGCTGAAGTGCGCTTCAGCACAGGGCATTGTTTGTCTCACCGGGATACTCGGTGGTAAATGGGTGTACCCTGAGTTCAGCCCTATGGAGGTAATTCCCACGTCGGTATGTTTAACAGTTTACGGAGGAGGGACTGCTGAGTTTCTTGCAACGCCATTTGACGAGATTCTACACAAGATTTCTGTCGGGGAGATGAAAGCTCCTGGCATCAAGACGTTTAGGCTGGATGAGATTGTAGAAGCTCATGAGTGTATGGATAATAATGAAGCCCAAGGCAAAATAGTGGTTCTGGTTTAGTTTTGCTTTATGCATGCAAGTGTTATCAACGCCGACGGAAAAACCCGGATGAATGTTTTTCCGAGATGAGCCACAAGCGGCGCCCCCAATTTACAAATGTAGATATGCAAACAAAAACAAAAACTAATAAAAGTCAAATATACATAACAAAGTTACAGTAAAACTTTTGTATAAATCGCTAAATCGCTAATCTAAAGAGCTTCAAGGACCCTCAAAGTGTTGGAGTGACCCAAACCGCCGGTCCAGCCCTGAATAGCGACAACGGTATCACCCTTGCTCAGGATTCCTAAGGCGATAGCCTGGTCCATTCCCCACTTGAGACGTTGCTCAACGTCCTGTTGCCACTCGGCAGCATTGCTGGCACGAGGAACATCGTAGACAAATGGGTAGACACCTCTGTACAAGTGAGAATATCGTGCAGCAGTATCATTTCTGGTAACCATAAGGATGGGGCAGTTGGGGCGGTACTTGGAGCACAGTCGTGCAGTTGATCCTGAGGTACTAAGAACAATAATAGCCTTTGCCTGTTGTTCAAAAGATGCGCTTACGGCAGCAATTGCAACGGTTTCACCAGTCTTGGTGGGTAACGGAGCCAAAGAACGAATTTCATTAAATAGTGGCTGGTAGGCAATTGCCTTTTCTGCAACAAGACAAGTCTCGTGCATCATCTTGACGGATTCAACTGGGTACTTACCCTTTGCGGTTTCGCCCGACAACATGACACAGTCAGCACCGTCCAAAACAGCGTTTCCAACATCAGAGACCTCAGCTCGGGTAGGGCGAGGGTTGTAAGTCATAGACTCGAGCATTTGGGTAGCACAGATGACTGGCTTACCGGCGAGGTTGCACTTTGCGATCATCTGCTTTTGAACAATGAACACCTTGGGAGCGGGAATCTCGATACCCAAGTCACCACGGGCCACCATGACACCGTCAGTCTCGGCGAGAATCTCGTCGAAGTTGTTAACACCTTGCTGGTTTTCAATCTTGACGATGATTTGGATATCTTTGCCCTCTTCGCCGAGGACCTTGCGGATCTCCCTGACGTCATCACCTGATCGGATAAACGAGGCAAAAATCATGTCGACCTTGTTCTTGACACCGAACAGCAAGTCGTTCTTGTCCTTCTCCGACAGGGCTGGCAAGTCAACGTCGGTGCCAGGCAGGTTGACACCCTTGTGCGAAGAGATGTTACCGTTGTTGACAGTTTGGACCTTGATGTTCTTGTCGTCAACGACCTCCAACACCTTGAACGAGAGAACACCGTCATCGACGTAGATGATGCGTCCCTCCTTGATCACCTTGGTGATGTTCTTGTAGTCAAGGTACATGACCTTATCGTCGCACTTGGTCGCATACGCGTCGTCAGTGGTCAGTATCATTTCGTGGCCAGCCGACACGGGGTAGTCCTTGCCTTCCACAGTGGTACCAGTTCGGATCTCAGGTCCCTTTGTATCCAAGGCAATGGCCAGCGGGCGGCCTGGGTACTGCCGCGCAGATTCACGTGCGTTATCAATGACAGATTGGTGGTACGAGTACTCGCCGTGCGAGAAGTTCATTCTCACAATGTTCAATCCCGCCTTTCTCAACGCTGTAAGCATCTCAACATTGTTGGTCTTAGGCCCTAGCAATTGAGTTAGCTGTTATCCTTATCTTGATCGCTACCAGACAATCCGTTCAAATTCCCTTCGCTGCACTTACCGATTGTTCCGATAATGGAGGAGCGACGGTGGCTCTTGACCGGGACCTCATTGGTATCCAAGGTCGTGAGCCATTGGAGATTGGAGTTAGGGCTAGAATAGATCATTGGTCGACTGTAAAAGATGAAAGCGTAGAGTCCAAAAGTTGTACTTTTCCTTCAAAAGATAGAGAAAATTTTTGTTGGCAAACAAAGGAGGGAGGGGAATTATAAAGGAAAAATTATTGTTGAGCGATCGTTCCGGAACAGACGTCACTGAAAATAAAGTTGTTGTGGGCGGGGGTTGACCCCAAAGCAGCCATAGAGGCTAACTTTAAACGGGGCTGAAATAGCCTGATCTTTGGAATTAGCGTCATTTCGCAGCAAATGCCAATTGAGTGAGCGTATAAGTGTATATCAGCATGATCAGACCATAAAAGCCACTTGCTAATGTGCCTCACAAGGTTATCGCAAATGCTATATAACCTTTGACAACTTTTATCCGGTTACGGGGCCATTCTGCATTCTGCATTACGTACTGTAATGCAGGAATCGTTAACCAGTCACCTGACCAGGAGCACCACGTGACGTACCGATGTTGGGGTTAGGTTAGCACGTTCCCAGTCCCACTTTTACGCGGAGCTTACCCCGGTGTTGGAAGCTCGGAGTTCGTTAGGAAGTTCCAAAATTTGAAAGATTATCCGAATCAGTACAATTTAGTGAGCCTCAATAACGAGAGCTCTCACGGCGATTTCGAAGTGTATATTTATAGTTTCTGAATGCATTTTATGGCGTTTTTGGACCATTTTGTTATCTTACCTAGTCGTCGAGATATTCCGCTATGAAGTCCCAACCCCGATATGGTAATTCTGAAATAATTTCAAAGCCACTGATTGGTTGTATTCTGCATGGCCAGCACAGCTACCCGGTAGTGAATTGTTTGGCGGTGTTTTTTGCTGGGAGCAATGATTTACCTAACAAACAAACTTTACTGATCCCAAAGGTCTCTGGTAACGCTTATAAAAAGCAGATTGGAATTTTTTTCTCCTTTTTTCAATTCACAGAACATTAAACTATGGCTGACGAACAAACTTTCATTGCAATCAAGGTAACTACAAAACTTAGCATAGCCGCTTTGTGATAGTAAGGCTAACGTTTATCAAGCCCGATGGTGTCCAAAGAGGACTTATTGCCCCTATTATGTCTCGTTTCGAGCAACGTGGCTATAAGCTGGTCGCTATCAAGTTGTGCCAGCCTTCTGAGGAATTGCTGAAGGAGCACTACTCGGATCTCCAATCCAAGCCATTTTTCCCTGGTTTGCTCAAGTACATGAGATCTGGCCCTGTTTTGGCTACGGTCTGGGAAGGCAAGGACGTTGTCAAGCAGGGACGGGTCATCCTCGGCGCTACCAACCCCTTGCAGTCCGCTCCCGGCTCTATCCGTGGAGACTACGCCATTGACGTTGGCCGAAACGTCTGTCACGGTTCTGACAGCGTTGAGTCTGCCAAGCGCGAGATTGGTCTCTGGTTCAAGAAGGAGGAGGTTGTAGAGTACAAGCCTACAGTTTTCTCTTGGATCTACGAGTAAGCCGCTTTTGCAGCGGCGTCGGGGTCTTTGTCGGAGATGGCCGAAGCGTTTATGGCTTATCCGAGGGCACACGCTCATAAAAGTCGGTTTGTAGATAAGACACTAGTAAGATAGTAACAATAAAAGGGTTTTCTTGCAACCATATAAATATCATCTGATCCGTCTTTTATTTTCTATCTTTTTCGGTTATCAGGGCTAATATTTTCGATAAAGCTTATCTTGATACTATGGAGAAATTAACTTCCGGCCGCTACGGCAAAGACAACGTCAGGGTCCTTAAAGTGGTCAAGGACGAACAGGACCCTAAGAAGCAAACCGTCATCGAGCTGACGGTCTGCGTTCTGCTCGAAGGTGAGATTGACCAATCATACACCGCGGCAGACAACGCCCCAATCGTGCCTACTGACACTGTGAAGAATACGGTATATATCCTTGCCAGGAAGAACGAGGGGCTATGGGCCATTGAAGAGTTTGGCGCTATTCTAGCGCACCATTTCATTGACAAGTACAGTCATATTCATGCTACTCATGTTGACATTGTCCAGCACAAATGGACCAGGTACGAGGTCGACGGCGCGCCTCATCCCCATTCGTTCCTGAGAGACGGTGCGGATGTTCGCACTGCATCAGTCAAGTATCGTCGGTCAGGAGAGTTCAGCGTAGTTTCAGGCCTGAAAGGGCTCAAGGTGCTGAAGTCCACCGGATCGATGTTCTATGGGTTCAACAAGTGCGATTATACCACGCTCAAAGAAACTACTGACAGGATCCTGTCTACTAACGTCGATGCGACCTGGACCTGGGCCAAGTCCAAAATCTCGTCGTTATCAGACATCAGACGGCTCAAGTTTGACGATGCCTTCAAAACTGTGACTAAAGTCACACTGGACAGGTTCGCGAAGGAGAACAGTCCGTCTGTACAGGCGACAATGTACAACATGGCCTCAGATATCTTGAAGCTTGTCCCAGACCTAAGCGACGTCTCCTATACACTACCTAATATTCACTATTTCGAGATCGATCTCTCGTGGCATCACGGATTGAAGAATACAGGACCAAACGCACAGGTATATGCGCCTCAAAGCGATCCCAACGGACTGATCCATTGCACGGTATCGCGGACTAGTTCTAAGCTCTAGTTTTAATATCTAAATTCTCTTATCTATAAAGTTGAATGTTTAACTATGATGTCTAAGGTTAAGGTTAGTCAATTTGAACTTTAAATGCCCTACTACAGTTTATTACTATTGATTCAGTTTGCACCGACGTAAATGTGGTACCGGGTATAACCCGAAGAAAGTATAGACCGAGTAATCTCCGCTTGACATTATACTATGGACACTGAGCCTGCGGGGACGAAGTCTAGGCGCAGACTTAACGAGGGGACCGAAAACGAGGTTCTGACGACTGGTGATGATGTGCCATACCGGATAATCGACAAGCACAGTCTTGACTACGTCGTGCGGAGCGGGATCGCAGGTGGGGTTGCGGGATGTGCAGCAAAGACGCTGATAGCCCCACTAGATCGGGTGAAAATTCTATTTCAAACCTCGAATCCAGAGTTTAGAAGGTTCGCTGGGTCTTGGTTGGGATTCTATAGGGCTGGGAGGCAGATTGTGAGCAGCGAGGGCAGTGTTGGGCTGTTCAGAGGGCATTCTGCAACGCTGCTACGAATCTTCCCCTATGCAGCAATTAAGTTTGTTGCCTATGAACAGGTTAGACATGTCCTGATACCGAATAAGGACTACGAGACGACTATGCGGAGGTTGTTGGCGGGGTCCCTTTCGGGGGTGATGTCTGTGTTTTGCACATATCCGCTTGATCTCGTGCGAGTACGATTAGCATACGATACGAAAAGTATCAATAATGACAGTAGAGCCGTCAGCGGGAGGCTGAGAGGGCTCGTGAGGCAGGTTTATAATGAAAACGGCGTAAGGTCGCTGTCGAACTTCTATCGTGGGTTTACACCCACGATACTCGGTATGATCCCGTATGCGGGTGTTTCATTCGGGGCTCACGACTTATTTCATGATATATTCCGGTCGAAGCTGCTGTCGAGGTATAGTGTAGACTACGATATAACACCCAGTCCAGGCAGACGGAGGCCGCTGAAGGTGTGGGCTGAGCTTATTGCGGGTGGGCTATCAGGCATGTGTGCCCAAACCGCTTCCTATCCGCTGGAGGTGATTAGAAGACGGATGCAGGTGAGCGGTGCGGTTGGAGACGGCCAGAGAGTCACAATGATAAACACTGCCAAGAAGATAGCCTCTCAGAGGGGTGCCAAGGGGTTTTTTGTAGGATTAAGTATAGGGTACATCAAGGTGATACCCATGTTTGCATGTTCATTTTTCGTTTACGAAAGAGCTAAGTTATTAGTTGGTATATAATAATAGCATTTATTCTGTTTTATTATTATTGTTACCTGAATTGTTGGTACCACTCGTCCAGTTCGAGTCTCTTTTGTACATGTTGCAATATCTCAGGCGAATATAACTCGCTTAATTTTTCAGGGCAACGGGGCTTTAGTATCTTTTCTTCATGCAGGAGCTGCTGCTCTTTATTCATCGGTACCACGTTATCGATTGTGATCCCTTTAGTTGGATCCCACACCGACAGCGTTAAACGGTTACACTGGCCGGTGATTGACTTTGAGTTCCAAACTTCTTCAATAACGTACTCAACATCGTTAAGATTGAACGGGATTTTTTGAGACTCCGGCCATCCCAATCGGGTCGCCTGTCCAACAAAGCTCTGCAGTGCACTATCGTAGACCTTAGTGCGGGACTTGCCTGCTAGTGAATACCCGCCTTGCACAGGGTCATAAACATGGTCATAACCTCCCAACAGAGTTAGCAAATGAGTAGTAATGAACAGACCAAAGATAGCTGGCAAAGGTCCCAGGACTGGTAGAATGCGCACTCTGAAATCCTTCAATACCGAGAGCTCATCAACTTTACCTCGCTGGAACTCACTTTCGTCCAACTCCAGAAGCTGGGCTTTGTCTTTACCAGGCTTCTCGGCAGAGAACACTACAGGGATTCCAGTTGTAATGCCTTTCAGCTTTAGTCTTCGGCGTGTACTTCGTGACAACGGGTCCTCAATCGTTTGGCTTATGTCTGCGATACGGACCCTAGTAGGATCAGCCTTGCATCCAGCGCCCATAGAGCTTATGACCGGGATCTTGTTCAGGTAGCAGTGCTCCAGCAAGTCGACTTTCGTGTTGATATTATCAATGCAATCAATCACATACGTAGCATTTTCAAGATAGCCGGTACCGGTAGACTTCTCCCACAGGGCATTGACAGTTTCAATCTGAACCCAGGGCGCAACTTCACGAAGGTACTTCGCGAGACATGCAACCTTTGACGTACCCACATCTGCCAAAGTGGCACACGCGTGGCGATTCAGAGATGATAGTGTAACTTGGTCAAAATCAATTATCCTTAGACGCCCAACTCCACTTCGCACTAGCATTGTAGCCACCCACGATCCAACCCCTCCAAGACCCACAACAACAACAAAGGAATCCTTAACCTTTTGAACACCAGCGTCTCCTAAAAAGGCTCTATTCCGCGCGAGCTGTTCGTCTATCAAGCTTTCGTCATGCTCCATCCCCGTCACGGGATCAATCATATGGTGATCTCGAGACTTCAGCGCTTCGGCCTTAGCGACCCTCGCCAAATCCCGCTGCCGGCGATAGCCAGCATACTTCTGGACTCCTAGCGTCCCTAGGATTCCGACAGTAGCAGATACTGCCACCACTATCCCAGTGAACCGTATTGATCTATCCATGCAAAGCTAACTTGAAATAGTCACAGGTCAGAAAGTCGATGCTCTCCGAACCGTTGATATATATTACTGTTGAGGGCTACTTGGCCTGGTACCAAAGTTACAGGGGCAATGCTCTCGAAGGTACGCGAGTAGCTAGAACACGAATATCAAGTAAAAGTAAAGTAAATAGGTTAAAGTATAAACTATTACAACATCAAATATATAGTAATAATAACAAGAAAAGAAACACACGTGACGGTAATACAGAGTTACCCTAAACACGACTTTTGCCTCAACAATTACTACTCTCTACTTTTCCATTACTCGTTTATAAGCTTATAAGGACTGGCTTTCTGCCACTCATATAATCTCAGGCTGATATATACGCTATTACGTTCGAATCAGCTCGATTGCAGCTAGACAATGTAATTGAGCTTGTATTGATGCCATATCTTCAATACTCCAGTCTCAAGACACATAGCGTTCATGGAACCCTCTAATTCCCATGCCCGTAGCACGCAGGCCAACTATATGGTAGATCTCGTTCACTCTAGACTCTAGAGTCGTTTTTCGCCACATCCAATATTCAATATGCATCCATTAGACTAATCCCAAGCCAGTGCTGGCGTCAAGAACGAAACCCCTCACTTGTAGTAGTTTGGATCGTACGGCGGCCGCGACGAGGACGGCCCCGGGTAGTTATACTGCGCAAACTGGTCCTGATAGTATGCATGCTGGTTGTTATGAGAAGGATACTGCGGAGTGGTCTCTGTTTCTGCCTGCAGTGGTGGACCCTGAGGAATGTACAGTGGGTGAGCCCGCGATTGCAGCTGCGATTGATAGTCGTACTCATACAGAGGCTGTGAAAACGAAGGAGCGCTGCCGTTGTCTTTTATAGCATTCGGAGGGAAATATGACTCCCGCATAGGCCTTTGCTGCTGCTGTGTACTAGCTGCGCCCTCCTTGGCCTGTCTATTTAGAGCCTTTTTGACGTCTGTGAACTCGGCCTGCGTCCTTCTGGGGCCGTGCCCCTGCATTGCGACGTGCGCATTAAGATGGTTTAGCGTGCCGTATGCCTTTTGGCAGTTTTCAAAGTTGCAGTTGAATATTCTATTGATCTGGTGGTGTTTGCGCCGGTGTCGTTTCTGTCGAGCCTTAGCCTCGAGCGGCACAAATGCGAATACTGGCGATGTTTGCTGAACATCGACCTGGGGCTGTTGCAGAGATGGCCCCGGAACGTCTGGAGACTCCAGCGGCGATCGCTGCGCAAAATACGAGTTTACGTGCTTTGGCGATGTCGACATTGGCGTCAGCACCTCAGACACGAGCGGCTGGAACCCCTGTGGGCCTACTTTCCGGGGCAGGCATGTTGTCGACGATGACGAAGAAGACAGCGGAGGAGACGGCGGGATGGGGATTCCTGCATTGTTAGCTACAACCTTCAAGAAATATCCAAAGGGGTGCCCTTGTTTTCCGTTCTACTTACTTGAAACCGCTGAGCCGTTCTGAAACTCCTGAGCAGGAAACGGGACCGCTCTGCTGTTCCACACCGGGCTGGTGTTATTGGGAGGTGACGATGTCCATGCCGGTGCGTGCGGTGACTGGGGGTATCCCTGCTGTTGTGGTGCAGGAACGTAAAGACGGCTTTGGCCAAATCTCGATCCTGCCGCCGCTGCTGCTGCTGCTGCAGCCGCCGCCGCCTCAGAGTCGCGTGGTGGTCCCATAAACTTTAGCTGGATCTCAAAACGAAAAACGAGGCAATTACTCCCTTTCTGTTATCAAGCGATAACGACCAATGTACGCTGGTCCTTACCGGGAGGTCTTGGAAATGTGTCGTAAACTAGAATCGGAAACGCAATTACACTGCAATCGCCTGAAACCAACGCTTTGGATTTCGCTTTTTCCTGCTGTCGAAACCACAACGGGTCAATTGTAGCAGAGAAAATACAAAGGAATAATAAACAATCGCAATTGTTAGGCTCTAAGTGATTGTGACCGCGATATATGCCCTCCCCCTCCACTGCGATGAAACGAAGCTCGGTAAGAGAGTTTGAAACTGAATAAAAAAGACTCAAGAAGATAGAAAAAGAAGAAGGAAAGGTTTTCGTCGTTTCCTAATTTAGTATCGTCGTCGTCGTCCTTCTCCGTACTCGACTTCGTTGTCTGTCTTTTTCTTTTTTAGTCGATTTTTTTTTTTGCTCTCCTTTAGGCCCGCTAGCTATTAATTACTTTGTAAGCTTGTGCTGCTCACGGCCTGCATATAATCTGTGGAGGACGCCCCAAAATGAATAGGAGAGAGAAAAAAGAAAAAAAGAACAGATCTCACGTGCTTTTTCGGGCTCGGGGCGTGTTCAGCCGTGTGACCAAGTATACGTATCCCGGAGTTAAAGGAGATAGCATAGCATATATGCGATACAATATAAATATAAACGTTATCAGCCATCACAATGAATATGTAATCAGAACGAACGGGTAGATAGAAAGTTAGAAAGTCACAAACAAACAAACAAACAAACGAACAAACAAAGAAAGAAAAAGATATGGTGAGCTCTAAAATATTTTATTTACCAGGTCCGAGCCAATAGTGGCACCGGCGCCGAATATGGCAGCGTTTCCCAGCTTGCTGCCGAACTTTCGCAGTTGGTCATGGGATTGGCTTTGCTGCTGTTGAGGTTGTTGTTGTTCCATCATGACCTGAGGCACCACAGGGGTTGACGCTGGTCCTGGCTGGTAGTAGGGGACGGGGGGATAGTACTGCTGTGGTGGTGGCGGTGGCGCGCCAGCACCGTAGTAGGGGGGCGCGTCTACCACGACTTTGACGTAGTTACTGGGGAAGATGCCCTCTCTGTTGTTGTTGAGATCGCGGCCGCGCCACCAGTCGTAGTTGAGGCGCTCCAGGACAATGACACGGGAGCCTTTGAACAGGGGCAAATCGGTGGGATCACGAGGTTGGTAGTCGTATAGCGCCTCAGCGATTTCCTGG
Organism: Diddensiella caesifluorescens; assembly: GCA_030558955.1. Taxonomy (NCBI): domain Eukaryota; kingdom Fungi; phylum Ascomycota; class Dipodascomycetes; order Dipodascales; family Trichomonascaceae; genus Diddensiella; species Diddensiella caesifluorescens. Next base: position 185,272 of record JAKTQR010000011.1, read on the forward strand.
CCTGGAGATGGGGCGGGTGGTGCGGGCGGTGCAGGCGGTGCAGGCGATGGGGACGCGTGCTGGTTATGATGGTATTCAGACTTTTCCGAAGGTGGTTGTTGTAATGCTTTGTTGTCGATGCTGATGGCGTCTATCGGATCGGATCCGGGCGTATATTTCCGTGGCAGGTGTTCGGATAGTTGGTTGTATAAAGCCTCAGTCACGACCCCGGAGTCTTTCAGAAACTCGAGCTCGTTGAAAATGCTCGTTAACGATCTGTTTATAAACGGAACGTTCGACATGTTTTGGTGTGGTTAGGCTGATGGAAGAGTGGTGGTTTGCAATTGATTGTACTAAATACGACTTTATATATACGACTGTCTACGATACGTTGACCCGGAGTTACACAGTTATTATAATAGTACAGACATCACTACAGGGTAATTTTCACTCGAGTCACGTGACCGATCGATGCATGTGGCTTACATAAGCGGGATCTAATTGGCGTAGATATTTGAATAGACTATCCAGATGCGTTGTAGGGCGTCGTTCTGGCGTTTAGTGCCGAGGGCGGTGTTCTCGACCTGTTGAATGTCGCTGGCGAATTGTTTATATCTGGCCTTGGAGAGGAGGCCTTTAGCCAGACTCCGCAGCAGTCGTGTTTCGCAGAGCAGCAGCCCAAACTGCTTGTAGTCGAGCGAATCTGCGCTCGAGGAGTTGAAGATCTCCTGTAGGTTGCCTAGGGTTATGGCGATTTTTCTTTTCAGTTGCGACTGGCCTCGCACCTGGCGGGATTTGCCCTCGATTACGTCGTAGACGAACTGCCCGCCCCACCAGGTGAACGCAATCGCAGGCAGCGCCGCCACGAGTCCGAATACCAGCTGCTGGCTCTTGAGCAGTTTGTCGATCCCGTTCATGGCGACCTCGACGTCGACTTTGGTCTTCTGGACCTGGATCAGCAGCGACTGGATTAGCTGGCCCCGCAGGACGGATTTTATTGGCGTTTGAAGCTCGCGCTCGTATGGCCTCAGCACCGAGCTCAGGTCCCCCTGCTGGACCTGCTGTCTGATGAGCTCTGGGTTCTTGTTGTCGTCTTTGATGAAGTCGATGACCATTCTCTCCAGCGACCGCATGTCCGAGTCCAAGCTCTGCTTCGTCATTAGCGCCACTTGGGCATTTTCCTCGTGTCGAATGGTCTGGTAGACCTTCGTGAGAGGCTCAACTATCCAGTTGAGCCACAGCGACGCCATTGTCTCGAGCACCTGGTTCTGCAGCCAGTCGACGATCCCGCTCCAGTTGCCAATCACTCTGTACCCGCCGTAGACCCCCATCAGGATCAGCGGCCAGTACCGTTTCCAGAAGCTAGGCTTGCCGTACTTCCTCAGCTCCTTCTGGTACTGGCTCGTATCGTTTAGGCTCTCAATGACATCAACCAGCGCCCTCGCTGCGTCCTGGGCCGTCACGATTTCAATCTCCTCCTGGCCCTGAACGCTCCGCAGCACTCTAATCCCCTGCAGTATGCTCTCCTGGATATCGTCGCACACCTTGAACCCCTCGCTGACCACTTTCCCCAGCCGCTCCGCGGCCTGGTCTCTGGTCCGCTGCAGTGCGTCTCGCTTGCTCTTGATTACTCCCCGCAAATAGGCCCCGGGCGTGTTATTCAACAGATACGCAACCCCGATCCGCGGCGACGTTCTATTGACCGTCACCATGAACCGCTTAATCGAATCCCATCTCACCTTGTAGCTCTGCAGCCCCACAAACGGCAGCCGCTGCAGTCCATACACGTACTCCCCGCCGGTCTGATCGATAACATCGTCCCAGTAAAGTATGCTTTGCGATATCGGCAGCGTCTGATCCACCAGACGCTCCACAGTGTGTCCATACACCGACAACCCCGCCAATGCCAATATCCTCCAGTCATTACTACTGCCACCACCGCCACTGTCCGACTTCGCGTGCACAAACTCCTGCAGCGAATCATAAACTAACTGCTTGGCCTTAAACCTGGACCCTTCGAACCGCAGAATCGACTCAATCGATTTCCCAGTCACATCGCCCTGATCCTCAATCCCGTCACCTGATACAAGCCCATCCAGCGCCTCCTTGAATCGATTAACGCTATCCTCCATAGTTCACCAACCTCCGACAATCAAGCCTTCCATATATACCGATTGGGACAAAGAAAAACAATGCTTCGATGCGCTTCTATTCGGAACCGGAACCCTTCCATAGCCGGAGCCGCAGCGACCGCCGGCACTTCCCACATGCGAGATGATGTATGGCAAGTTTGCTCTTTGTTAAACCCCGATGATGTACGCCCCATTTTTCTTTGTAAAATAAAATAAGCCCAATATCCACCTTGTCTTGTTCCTTCTTCCCTTTCACAACATCACTTTTTATATTTTCAATTTCCGGCGTCTAGCAAGTTATTTCACCAACAAAACAAGGTTTCTCGACGAATCTCAGCACTATTAGAAATGGCAGCTTTTATTGACCCCATCTTGAGAGGAGTTCTCTTTGTGTTCTTAGTAATCTCACTAGGGCTGGTGGGCTCGCTGATTGCTACGCAGACCAACGTCAACCCTCAGGTGAACTTTGGCATCTTCGCAGCAGCGTTCGGACTGGTGTTTGGAGTAATCTACGGGCTGCTGGCCGCGTTCATAGAGGCTCTGGCGTTCCCGATTATCATTGCAGTTCTTGACTTTCTGAACTTTGTGTTTCTATTCTCGGCCGCAACTGCGATTGCAGTGGCGCTTAGATGCCACTCGTGTGGTAATCATGATTACGTTAAGCATAACGCCGTTACGCAGGATTCCTCGGCTCGCTGCCACAAGGCGCAAGCGCTTGTGGCGTTTCTGTACTTCTCGTTCTTCACCATCATCGCTATCATGGTTTACTCTATAAGCAACGTTCTCAGCCACGGCGCCTTCTCTTTGCCATCGTCAAGACGGCCCAACGTGCCTAGAACAGGAGTCCCGTCGATGTCTCAGGTCTAAGCCGAAGATATGTCTTCGCAAATTCAAGAGTGCTGAACATGTGGTTTTAATGCTACTACTACTATACACCTTTCTACAATACTAATCCATCTCACTCCACTACTTTTTTTTCTCTTCTTATCCTAATATATATTATTATATTATATCCTCGTTAATAATACCTATTATTTATCTTATTAGTATACTAATACAATATCGACGTGCGTATGTATTCCGATCCTCAACTTTGATGTTGACTTTGTTTGTTTTGATCGATTGCATGATATATTTGAGGGCGCCTCAGTACAGGCGGATGTTTGATTTGCCGATCATTGCCAGGAACGGCAATTTTCAGGAAACAAAAACAATCGCCGCCAAACGGCGAAGTTGAAGAAAAGAGACGGATAGATAGTGGAAGCATGACCAGAGTAGGCTAGAGACCATGCTCGGGGCTGGCCGGGGTCGAGATGATCCGGGTTGGAACGAAGTTCGTTGCGCAGCGCTTGAGACGAGGTTAAAACTTCAAACGTCGCTAAGACGAAGCTGAAGAAACGATACGGATAGATACTAGAGAACTCTACCAGAGTAGGCCAGGGACCACGCTCGGGACCGACCGGGGTCGAGGTGATCCGGGTTCAAGTTTGCAACGAAGTTCATTGCGTAGCGCTTGAGATGAGATGAGGTAGGTTAGAAGCTTCAAAACCCTGCAAACGCGAAATTGAAGAAAAGAAACAAAGCGGAGTAGGCTAGCGACTGTCCGGGTCGAGATGATCCGGGTTGAAGTTAGGAACGAAGTTCGTTTGCAGCGCTTGAGATGAGGTAGGCTATAAACTTCAAACCCCCGCAGACGGCGAAATTGAAGGAACGAAGATACTAGAGAACACCCCCGGAGTAGGCCAGAGACCAGGCTCGGGACTGGCCGGGGTCAAGGTGATCCGGGTTGAAGTTCTTGCTGGAAAAGAACTTCAGCGAAGCGTTGGGGTCGAATAGTGCCCTGTTCAGCTCGAGAATGCCCCTCCAGCCGTCTTGCAGGGTAGGCACGATAGGCGCCAGTAGCTGGTCCCACTCCTCCTTGACAAACTGCGGAGTTCGGATATACGAGGATATGGGCGTTATTGGTATCATGTGTATCCCGTGGATATACTCTAGGTTGTTGCCAAACCACGTAGTATACGAGATCATGTTCTCGTTCAGAATCCCAGACACCTTGTGCGCAGTGATCTGAGCAGGGTAGATCTTGTTACTGCTGGAGTACAGCATGTACGAGTTGATTGATCTTCGCATGACCGCCAGCATCAGATTGGCCCTTGCTACCATTGCTGCATCCTGGATGATCTGCGCCCAGAGCTTCATGCCGTATGCGAAATGGTAGTCTTCGCTGGATGACTCCTCGTCTCTGCCGTTAGGAGATGCAAAAAGCCCTCTGGCCCATGAGTGGCCCATGTACCAGTCAAACGAGCGCCACACCGGGAAGTACTGGTCTTCGTGTGAGGGATTTGCGACGTCCCGGATTAACGCATTGATGTAGTCTCGGTTCGCAGGCGCCGCGGCCCAGCTCGCATCACACGCTCCAATCAGTGCCGCAGCATGGATAAAGTATCCGTAATGGAAGTGGTGGTCGTTGTAGAAAGTGTTGCCGAAGTCGGCCTGGGCGTCGCCGTGTAGCCCTGCAGTGGAGATTATCCCTCGCCAAGTGGTATCGTATGCCAATGGATGTGGCTGCTTATTGTCTGTATAAACCTTAAACATCGCCTTGAACTTGGCCAGGCCCTTTCGGTACTGCTCGTCATCTCGGGCAATGAACTTGGCCACGAATACCAGGTACGCAACCTTGTCTAACGACTTGCCGCTGAAGTACATGGACTGGCCCTCACCCCCATCAATCTCCGCTTCATCAATCTCATCTTCTAGCGACTCGCTGATTTGGGCAATAAGGTGGTCGGAGTACTTATCGTGCCGGAACTCCTGATCGTTGTTCACCGCTTTTGAAGTAGTGGACTGGGGAATTGACGACCACGGATAAAAGCCGATACTCGTGGGTAGCTTCTCTTGCATGACCAACGCATTGGTCATGCAGCCCTGCATGCTCCCCAGCACTGTTGAGTCTAGATTTATATTGACCTTGTATTGATTCATGTCTTGCGTGAAGGATTCAGTTTGGTGTGGAAGTGCGAACGCAAGAATGTAATCTCCTCCATTCACCTGGTATCCTAACTGGTAGATTGCCATGTTCTGCGTGATTCGTGCACTGACCTGCAGGCCAGTTGCATAGACTCCGGCAACCTGGTCATAAATGCCTATACTATTCGGTGGCATCACAGCAACCTGAACAACTGCGCCATTGGTCTTGAGGTCGCCCACAAATGTATGTGCATCTCTAAGCTGGAACTTGGGTTTGGCAAGGTTCTTTCCCGGTGGCCGGACGTACATTACCCAGTCTATCCCATTCTGGAGATGGATGATGTATTTATCAATAACGTGCGAATCCCGTGAAACAAACCTCTCAATTGACTTGAACCCAACTTGGCTATGGATGTGTGGGGTCAGATCATGGTATATCCCCGTCACGAATCCCATTCCATAAACAAATGGCATCTCAATGTTACCGCCTGCACTATGAAGCCTTGTCACTACAGACAGATGATTGTGGTTCTCGGTGGTCAGCCGTACACTGTTGGGGTCGCCAAACTCCTTTGCGCCAAACGTTAAACTTTGGACCGTCCCGGTTGCCAGGAACATTGCATTTTGTTCTATATCTCTTTCCTGGTTCTCATCACTTGTTGAGTTGATATCTCGCTTGGAGAATGGTTGCTGAGACTGGGTGTTATGCGACACCGCCATGCCCACCAAGTTAGCCGTCTGACTCCACCAAATCTCATACGGCTGAGTCCAAACCGGAAGGTTCTGACCATCTCCCATCAGCAGGTTGGTGTAGAATTTGTTTGTATGGCCCGGTCCTTGAACCGGATTCGGTATTGGATGGGTTGTCTTGCGGAAGACTGATGGAGGTTCAGATGTAGAAATTGGACTATTGAAACAATCTCCAGAATATAGGTTAGCCATAACCGCGATTTGGGGACTCTCATATCTGGCCTGTCGTTTATGGAATTCGTGCCGGTGTCGCTGTCTGACATGGCTTCCATGACCAGCACCGGCCATCAGTACCACCAGCACGAATACAATGAAGAGCACGCTCCTACTAACACTTACTAGCCTGTACATTGATTTATTTATGTGCCTATGTTACAGTTACATACCCGAGAGGATTAATTCTTTTAACTAGGTTTTTCTTGGTACATTTGGAATTGGTTATGGTTAATCTACTGATTAAGGAATGATTTAAACTTCTCTGATTATTGAACTTGCCTAATACAAGCAGAAAATCTCCAAAAAGAACACAAAACTAAAATTAATATTTATATTATTAATAACAAGTTATAAGAAGGAAAAAACATACATAAGCAGATAAAATAAAGGAAACTTCATAAAAAAGAAAGGGATAATTAAAAATTAAGATCGGCTAAAAAGTTTCTTGAAAATCCCTTTCCTTGGCGATTTCTTTCGTTCCTCTCCGTCTCTTAGGCTGGGAATTGACCGTGGTGACTTGTCTGAACCAATAGGTCCACTTGCAGCGGATACTGGAGATTCAGCACCCGTTGGCGATGCTGCCGACGTCGCTGCCGCGTGCGCAGTGGGTGTGTGGGTATGCTCGGTAGGAACTGCGGCAGGGACCGGTTCAGATTGGTGTGAGGAGATCGCAGCAGGTAGGCTGGAGTCCCGCAATGTTGGGGCCCCATTGACGATAGAAAGTTGATGATGTTTATCGGATCTCATGCTGGCTTCACGTACCAGCTCGCTGGATTGATTGCGATGTTCTTTCGTCTGCGGTTGCTCGACTGTTAAAGACTCCGGTTCTTTAGAGACAGTTTCACTTGGCTCAGTCATATTCTCTCTAAATGTGGTAGTGAGTTTTTCAGCGGCATGGTGTATCTGATCCACCACATTCCCGGATGCTGCTCCAGCTGGTTCGACAGCCGTTTGCTCAGGTACTGTAGCCGGCTCTGACTCGGGTAAATCCGCTGGCGCATCGTCTCCTGTAAGTCCAACAGAATGGACATTTTCGTCCTGTACAGGTGCAACCACCGTCTCTTTGGCAGTAACTTCCAAAGGCTGCGACTCAGAAACAACAGCCACAGGTGACTCTGTCGCATGTTCAGAAGGAGCTACGAAATAGTGATTCTGAATCCCATTGTCATCTGTAGTGATCGGTTCCGAGTCATTGGTAATCCATTCCCCATCTACCACGTATTTGTACTGGTAGGTACTTCCTGGCTCGAGTCCCTTGACCTCGACTTCATATACAGCCCCGTCTACTGACTCCCTAAGACTCATTTCAACCGGAGTCCATCCATTAAAGCTCCCTGCAACCGAGACGTTTTCGTGACTCCGCTTGCCGTCATCGGTGAATGTAATCACTTTCGTTACAAATCCCATTTTATACCCCAGCTGAGAATCGAAACAGTATCCTTCGTAGATATACAAGGCAAATTGCTATTTCTTAATACTACTGTTGCTACCGCTTACCGTTCAGTTCGTTTTTCTAGGTATAGGTCTTGCCTTCATATACCAGAGGGCCTTATTCCGTCTGCATTAATTTTTTCTGGTTGCGGAATATCTCTTTCTACTTCAGGGTGAGCTCGTTCGATTACGTAAGCGCCTATACGCGCGATGACATATACGCATGCATGCATGCAATCAATTATATAGCCCCACATATAAAGTGTACAATTACCGAACTCGTAGTAAGCAAAAGTGATTCGGTTCTAATGGGAGAAAAAATGAACCAATTGGAGTTCTTTCAGTTACAGTAATCATTTTGAAGTAGTATTAGTATTGTGATATGTCATTTTTAGTACTATCTAAGCCATTGCAGCCTATATGTTGTAGCCTCATTTCTTCGCTAGCGTTGACAGCTCAACGACGAGAAAGGAACTTACTGCTCGGATAAGTGTTTCTAAAGATGATCTTTCTGAGGTCACAAATATCATCAAGGTCCTTCAACAATTGCTCATGCAGATGCTGTACCTCTCGATCTTTTGGCGCGGTACCTGTGACAGAGCTTTCGTCTCGAATCTGCTTCAAGCGTTGTCTTTTCTTGTCGACTTCCCGTTCCAGTCTCTGTATCTGGAAGTCAATGCTCGCGAGCTGATCCTTTGATAGATTTACCATGTATTTGTATTGTTTATTTCAGAGGACAGGTTCTTATGATAGAGATAAGAGTGTGTTGTGATAACTTGGTGGATGCACAGGATGTATCATATTTATACTCGGCCACACCAACAAGCTGTTCCACTTGGTCCCTCACTCAGTTGAACAGCTCTCTGTGTGTGCATACATTATACCCTCCTAGTTGTATGAATTAGGCTATACTCAAGCAATATATAATAACAACAGTAGTCAGATCGATCAAAATGAAGAGCCTCATCAGATGCGGCCCCATTAAGGTTTTAAATTGCATGTACGTATCGAAGCTACAGGGGGTGCATAGTAGCATCACGATGCAACAGATAGTTTGTTACACAATTTATTTACATTATTATAGATATAGATATAGATATAGATATAGATATAGATATAGACGATATAGAAGAAGACTACTACTTGCGAATAACGCGAATCTGTTCCTTCAGCTTTGTAATCTCAAGCTCATGATTGCGGATCTTATCATCCAATCTTAATACCTCAACCTTGGCATCGCTAGAGTTGTATCTCACAAGGTCTGAGCGACGGCTCCTCAACTTGTTGAGGTCATCTTGCACATTTCTGATGCGTTTAATCAAATTTCCTGCGTCCATTTTTCAATATAGTTCAAATAGGAGAAAAAGAGAATTGAAATACAATAGAAAAGAGGGAAAAAGAAGAGGGGAACCTGCCTATTTATATACGAAAAGCCATGCCTCAAAAAAAAAAGAAAAAAGAAAAAGATCTATCATAATGCACTAGGCCGGCTCCTCAAACTCACTCCCCATTCAGTGCTCAAGTTACTTTTTATCGTTTCAATATCTTCGTTAGTCAATCCGCAATACTCTTTCACGTAGCCCACAGCCCCGCCATAATCCCGGTTGATCATGGCAATGCTCCCCATCATCGCCTCGTACTTGGAGGAAAGCATGTTGAGCATTCCTTCGGGGTTATCCCAGTTCCTCCGTTCATGTTCCAGAGCCGCAAATATCCTTGGAATCTCATCCACTAGTCCAAATGTAGTCAGCTCATATTCCCGGCAAATCGTATCAGCATCGACCCCCAGCAATAGCAAAATCAATGCACAGATCACCCCGGTGCGGTCTTTACCCGCAGTACAATGAACAACGAATCCATCTTCAGGTCGATCCCGGATATGCAAAAAGATCTCTCGATAGCTATCCTTGCCCTTGTTAAGAATATCTCGATATGCCTCTTCAAACCCTTTAACAGGGTCAAAGTAGTTCTTGTATCGCTCGGCTAGAACTTCAGGAGATAGATCCTGGCTTTTGAAAACCGGCACTCGACGAGTTTCAATCCCCGGGATGTTTGCAACCCCAGCCCTTTGGCATTCGGGATCTGACCGCAAGTCGAAAATCGTCTTGATGTTCAGCTTCACTCTCATAGTATGTCTCCCTGCCTCAGTGATCTTGGAAAGGTTGGCACACCTGAACAGTATGTCGCTGCGAACATGCTTCCCATTCACAGTTCTGAACCCACCAAAGTCCCTGAAGTTAGAGACACCATCAACCTGCTTCCATCGGTCCACAACTCCCGCATATTGATGCGTAGCCATGAATCGGCTGCGCTCCGACTCAGGCGTGAACCATTCTAGGATCTTTTCAACCACGAGTGGATTATAGTTATCCGCTTTGCTCTCACCGTAGAAGTTGTGATCCGCATTGGGGATAAGCTCAAGATGGTGTCTGCCACTCAAATGATTGGCATACAATGCAGCATCCTTCAGAGGAACAATCTGATCCTCAATGCCATAAATACTCAGAACTGAAATCGTTGGTTCCAGTGTCTTTACCCGTGACATGTCGATATTGCTATCGGCCTGTATCGCTTCATAGTGTATCCATACCTCCTTCCACTCTCCTAGCCTGTAAGCTTTTAGCCTGTAACCTGAATCCTCTTCGACTGTGGGGTATCCAGCGATAACCATTTCCCGAAGCCCTTCCGAACGGAATCTCCCCGAACAATTCACAATACTTGGGATCGTGAAAGTATTCTGATGCTTCAACGCCCACTGGAATAATGCAACTGAGCCCCTTGAATGGCCCACGAGACCTACCAACACGAATTTACGCTGGCCAACCAAATATTTCAAAATAGCCGTATCCAAATTATCAACATCGTTTCCAACTATGGTTCGAAACCCCTTGTGCTCTGAGCCAACCTCTGCACTATCACCGCATCCTCTAAAGTCGAATCTAAACGTATAGTATCCTCGTTTGCTCGCCAATTCCCGACCAAGTTCCTTCTGATAGCAGTAGTCCTTATGGCCCCCTAGTCCGTGAACAATAACGACAACCCTCCCCGGCCGATCATGGTTAACGTTCAGTGGAATAGTCAATACTCCAACAATGCCATCCACCTCTACTCTTTCCTCGACGTAGTTCACATCCATCGGGGTATTATTCCCACTATTCTCCGGGGTGATTATCGGCTCGCCCATATGTGGTCAAGATAAAGTATCGTCGTAAGTTTGTCTGAAGTGAAATAAATTCCGGCCGCGGCGGCGGGCTTTTCGCGCCGCCCGAAGCAAAGCACGTGATTGATTGTTTAAATGTCAAAATTCTAATTAAAATCGGTGCTATAGCAACCAATAATCACAATGATCACATTATCATATGATAAGTCTAGTAAGTCTATTTAGATAGTTTCTGTGGTGGTATTTTAATGCAAGCCAAACCTCCTTCACGACAAATTGTTTTATTTATTTACTAAATGCCGCGACCACGACAAGCAAGAAAACGAGACGCTGACAGTTCGACGTCCCCCAGAAAACGACCGCAGCTGGATTCTACTGGGTCTCCTGATCCTTTCGGGTTTGATGAGGTCCTCGATGTGAAACGAACCCATCCTGCTCCCCCTCAGCCACAAAATGAGCCAATACAGATATACGAAGATTACTCGCCGGTGTTCTCGTCGCCCGTTTCGATACAGTTAGAAGGTGACTCAGGTACGCCACGGTCTTCACCACAGAAGCAGTCTCACCGTTCTCCGTTAAAACCGATATCAGCTACTGAGCTAATGCTACGAATGCCGCTGCGGAAGGAGAGGCACAACGACTCTGCAGAGGAAGATTCTGGAACAGATGATTCAGATGCAGAGAATAACCACGGGAAGCCAAAGCGTAGGATACGGAGGATACCGTTGACCTCTAGTCCTAATAAAGAGTTCGTCAAGGAGATAAAGGACAAGTTTAACGAGATTGATGAGTGGGTTTTAGACGAGGAAAGTGTATCTAGCTAGTTTTTTACGTAATGAATACGATTGAGTTCGAAAATTAAGATAACAATGGTAATATATGGACAAAATTAGAAAAATGAGATTAAATGCAAAATACCAAAAAAGGCAGGAGATTACGACTCAATAGCAAGTCCATAGACGGGTGTATCGTCAGTTTTTAAATTTTCCAACTTCTTCAAAGTATCACCACTCACTGAAGTCTCTAGAGACGATGACGGCGGCGAACAGGGAGGCTCAGATAGGGTTGAAGAGCCTGCGGTGGTTTCACCGGCCTCGTCATCCTCTTCATCCTCGTCTCCCTCTTCTTCTCCTTCCTCCGGCTCTTCTTCCTCGGCCGGCGCAGAAGATCTCAAATCGTACGAGGGTTGGTATCGAGACTGCTGATCTGCTGCTGCAGCCGCTGCCGCTGCTGCTATCGCAGCAGCATACATGTACTGCTCATGATGAGCCTGTGCAAGGTACTGCGCCAACACATGGGTCGTTACTGGAGGGTTCCCCATCGGGCTAGTAAAGCCATTGGTAGCGGCAGCAGAAGAAGGTCCGTCCTGGATTGGACTAGACACAACAACCTCGTTGGACAAAGGAGAATCCGCGTTTTGAGGATAACTTGAAAGGCTATTCATATTAATATTATTCATGCCAGCAAGGTCTTTGAATTGCGCTCTTGGAGGATTCCCGCATCGATCCTTGCCGAAGTTGATTTTGAATTGTTTATACTCCTCCTTTTCCTTGATTCCGTCAATTGCCTTGATTGCATTCGTAATATCAGTGAAATTTACAAACGCACAGGACTTTTCCGGCAAGAAATTGATCTGTTCAGTCTCACCGAATTCGGCAAAGTCTTGTCTTAGTTTTGCTTCTGGCCAGTTATCATCGATATTCCCAATATAAACATTTCGACTTGCACCGGCGGTGACTGCCAACGAGATTGCATTTAGCAATGGCCCAGAGTGTTTCCCCCAGCCAACTTTCAGTCTTCGGTTATGAATTGCCAACCCTTGTAAATGGGCAATTGCAAAGAACTGCGCTGCTGCAGTTGGATCCACAAATGTAACAAAGCAAATGTGCTTTTCAGGAATGTATCGAATCTGATGCAACAGCCCTCCCCGAACAACGTTGCAAATCTCCTCAATTGTTGTTTCAGGGTGGATATTCCCCAAATAAACTGTCCGGTTTCCCGCGTTGCTGGCGCCCCCCGCGGCAGTGGCCACTGCCACTGCTGCTGCCGACTGTTGAGTTAGGGCGTTTGTTAGGATCTCTCGATCTGCGTTTGCGACGATATGTTCATAACCGGGCGAAATCCCCAAGTACTGCGCGGCATTTTGTTGTTGCGTTTTGGATATGTATGCACATCGATCCTTGCCGTAGTAAACCTTACGATGCTGCCAGCCCTCTTCGAATGGCAGCTGCAAAACAACTTTTATAGCAGTTGATATACTCAAAAAATGAACAAATCCAATATTCTTTTCCTTCAAGAGCTTGATGGTATCGATAGGCCCAAACTTGCCGAGATCATTGCGAATATCCTCTTCGGTGATATCATCGGGTAGATTCCCCAAGTACACATTTCTGGACGCTCCCTCGTGGGATACTGCCAACGATACGTTGGCAGGTATACTTGTTGGTCTCCCCCACCCAATTTTGATATCCTGCGAGTTTATAGACAGCTTCTTCAGAATAGCGTCAGAATGGAAGTGTGCCGCGGATCCGTGATCCAAAAACGAGATAAATGCGCAATTCTTGTCGGGGATCAGCTTGAACGCCTCAATGACCCCCGACCGAACGTGGTTCAGAATCTCGTCAGCCGTGGTTTCGGCGGGCACGTTCCCGAGATACACGGTGCGCGAATTAGACGACTCCAGATCAATTGACCCGTGGTTGTAGTACTGTTGTCCCATTAGGTACGACGGGTGCGGTCCATGCTGGTATCCAGGGGTAGGGGGTCCAGGGGCTGATCCCGGGAACGACCCAAACTGGCCCATTGCAGGCGTTCCGGGCTGAAATGGAGATCCAAGCAGCAGCTGCGATGGCAGCAGAGGAGTGAACATCTCATACTGTGCCATTGGTGAGTAGGTAGCAGAGTTCAGCATTCTCTCGTGTGTATCCTTTCTCGCGAAAAGCAAAACCCTTATAACTTGGGTATAAGGGGTCCTCGGCCTTGCAGTGTAGATGTAGTAGCTTGTTCAAGATGTAACTCTCTCGTATAGCGAATGACAACAACAAAAAACGCGCCAACCAACTTGGAGTATCAAGTCCTAGTCAAAATATCCAATAAATACAACCTGTGAACAAAAAACGAGCGTGAAATAGTTGGCTGCAGAACGTGAACTCAACGAATGAAATCAATACCCGTGACCCCGTAGACTTATTCGCCTTCTAGGAGTATCGCGCGAGAATAATAATAACACAATCCGCTTCGCGCTATCAACTTCGCCGAGTGAAAACGAGACCTCAACCAAACGAAATGAAACACCTCAAACGAACGATGGTAATTCCAGGCCGATTCTGATATCGGTCAGAGCAACAAGTCCCTGAATTAAGCAAACGAGAGAAGGAAAAAACAACAAAAACAACAAAAAGGGCTGGTATAACCTTATATATATATCCACAGACACAAGAAAGAGAAGGAGAAAAGAAGAAAAAAGCCCTAGGAGGAGAATAGAAAGCTAAGAACGAAAAAATGAAAGAGCTAAATTAGCTGGTTCGTGTTTTTTTTCAGTTTGCAATAAGAAAGTGAAAGGAAAAGAAGTTAAAAAGTGTCCACACAAACTAAAACAAATGCTCGATACCAAAAATAGGGGGGAATGGAAAGGGGTGGGAATACGAGTAGTGGGAAATATTTATATTTTGGTGAAACCTTCACAGTGTGAGTGTTTGTATGTGGTAAATTGGCGGTGGGTCTATATTTGGTGGGGGACAACATTTAGCACTGTTTGATAATCACAGTGAAAAGTTACTGAAAGCTAAAAGAACGGGCAATTTGGTAATCAACAGTAGTAAATGATAAATGAGTTTAAGCAATAAATAGCGCGTTGCGATGGTAGACCTTCTGGATTCTATTCGCTTTGAGTTTCGTCGTCATCGTCAGGCTCTGGGGTTGTGGCTTCTTCTTGCGATTCTGGTTCAGAATCTGTTTGGGGCTGTTGTGATTCCTCTTGTTTGATTGAGGCTTCGGAAGGAGTTGAGGGTGTTCTAGCCCGTTTGGTACGGGTCTGAGAGGGTGAAGAGGAGCGCTTGACGGCCGTATTGGTATAAGGTTGTTGCAGCTGCGCTATCTTTTCCGCCTTGGAGTTGTTGAGCAGGACGAATTTGGCAAGCAGTTGGTGCTCGTGGTCCTGTTTGGCAGCTATAAGCTCTTGCATCTGAGCCTCAAGCTTTGAAATTTGCGAAGCTTGGTTTTGGCCCATATATCTGTCCTTCAACGCTATGGCATGGGCCCTGTTGAGTAACTCAGATCGACTGAGGTTTCCTGATTTCGACTCTAAGTCAATCCGGCCCAGTTGGAGGACCAGTTTTTGGCCTGGGTACCTTTGGCTAATGAGCAGCTGCCAGTCATTGCCATCCGACATGCACTCCAGCTCAATCCCTTCGTAGTCCTCGAGGGAGTTATGTGCGAAGTCCCCGAGCAGGACGTAGTTAAGAATGTCTAGCCATTGGCGCTTGTCCATGGAGTTGCTTTTATGCTTAAGCGCCAGCACATCATCGCGGGTCTCACTAAGCCTGAACTCAAGCTTATTGTCCCCAGAAACGGTACCCTCTACTTCAACATCCAATGGACCTGTTCTGCCCCGTGAACTGAACACTGCTGGTTGTGCGTTTTTGCAACTCGCAGTAAATATCCACTCCATCGTATGTTGAGGAATGACGATAGGTGGGGTGGTGGTTGGTTCCCCACCCCAACCCTAATTTACTATTGAATGAGGTAGATGTATGAGAAGTATAGAAAACTAGTAGATATCTCCAAAAGTGCCACCAAAGCTCAATGGATCAGCAGAGGCATTGCGAACCTGTTTCCTGTTCATTTTGAAATGCTTCTTGCCGTTTCCAGACTGTTTTGGCTGCTTATGAAACGGCAGCTTGGAAACGCCTCGGACATTATCTAGCGCGAAGAAGTCTCTGTCAAGGTTACTCCCTGCTGAAGAGACTGCTAGAGATAAGTTCGACTGGGCGTACGATACGTTTCCTTGCGCGCCGTGCTGTGAGAATTTCAGCTTGTCCAGCTCTTTAGACAAGTCAATGGTGTCGTAGTCGATTTTTTCATCCGGCGGTCGGATCGCCTTGATGGCAGCTATAATCTGGTTTCGTCGCACTTCTGGAAGCGCGCTCAGTCTATACAGCTGCTTGTTGAAATCCTCTGCAGCTCCTTCGTAGTCAGGTGGTGGCTCACAGTACAGTAGTTTGGCATTAACATAGTCCTTCAGAATATACCTGGCGGCACGTGACTCATCAGGATTCCCCTGACCAGCTCTCATAAATCCTCTAGCTCTGGCGTAGGCCACTAGTAATTCCGAGGCAGTTGGTACACCAGTACCGCCTTCATCGAGCGGCCTGGTGAAGATCGTGATACCATAGACGGCTTCCAAGAAGTACTTGGGGATCCGGTTACACACAAGCTGCACCGGGCCAGTGATTTCCCGTAGCTGGTCAATGGGCAGAACGCCATTACACACGAGGGCCGCGTTTGTCTGGACGAAATTCGGGAATACCAGACCGGGGCAGTCACATAGCACGACAGAAGGGGTCAGCATGATGGTCTGGAAATGCTTGGTTTTGCCCGGAGTCGAAGAAACAGATACCTTTTTGGCGCCTATCAGGGCATTGATTGTTGAGGATTTACCCACATTGGGGTATCCCACTAACCCAATTTGCAAGATGGCAGCCCTGTCTTTGGAGGCAGGGGTAAACATGGGCTCGGGGGCCTCTGCGAGAAATAGCGATTCAAGCTCGTCAACCGACAAGATCCGCGAAGGATCTCTTTCGACAATTGCGTAGTTATCTTTCTCGGCACCTTCTCGCTCTTCTTCTTCTTCTTCTTCTTCTTCGACTTCGTCCTCCTCTCCCTCTTCGTCTTCTTCGTCTCCCTCTCCTTCTCCCTCCTCCTCCTCCTCCTCCTCTCCCTCCTCTTCCTCTCCGTCTTCCTCTTCGTCGTCCTCTTCTTGCTCTCTTAGAGCAGTAGATGCAGAAAAGAAAGCGAAACGAATATTCTGCTTCTTAAAATAATTAACCCACATGTTCCTCTGTTCCAGCGTCATCAGATCTGCCTTGTTTATCAGCAACAGGTTTCTCTTTCTGGAGTCCAACTCTTTAACGTAAGCCTCCAGATCGTTCGATCTAAACAGGAGTGGATTCCTGGCATCGACAATCTGCACGACCAAATCAGAACGGTCCACAACCCTCCAGAGCTGTCTCCAAACCTCGACATTTCTCTCAAACGGCGTCAACAGCAAGTCGTCGTTCTCCTGCAGCTGGGCTAGCCCTCTCCTCCAGTCTAAAAATGCATCTCTCTCTAATTTATCGAGTTCGTTTGCGGACATTTCTGAAGTCCACCTGGGCCTACGAGGCACAGTCAGGTTACCCGCAAACTCTGACTGCTTGACAGATAGCTCCTCCTCCTGTTCCTTGGTCAATAAATATGGGTTCTGGATACTTCCATTTCTAGCTTTTGTCGCAGAGCTAGGCTGACTTATAATCCGTATATTGGCGGTTCTCTCTGTTGTGAAGTCGGTATCTGCAAGCTCTGCAGTTGACAGAAACTCGTCTATTGGTCGCTCCTGCGTAACTGATCTCAGCTTGACCCACCCGGGATCACTTGATGCCGGCTCCATGTCCGTTGTGTACCTTGCCTCCCCGTCATCGTTGACAAATTTGCTTGCACTTCGAGCCTTTTGCTTTTGGTTGATCAACGCTCTCCCGAGTCCAGTAAGATTCTTAGCCTTAGCCTTCGTGCCTGGCTTAGGACCCTGTGGAGGACCCGAGTATCCTTTAGGCTGCCATACTATTAGTTCCGTCTCGTTAACTTCATCTCTGATTTGCATACCATATTGTTCTTGTTTTCGATGGGATGTTAGTAGGAGGATTTACTATTTTTTTTTTTTTGATTTTCCAATTTTGTGGTGTATAACAATAGTAAGTGTTTATTAGGGATTAGGGACTTAATACCACTGTAGTACGTCATCCGTCTGGAGAATATGGAAAACTTTCAACTTACTCGGCTGTTCACGTATCTAGACGCCGAGACTGCCAGACTAGAACAGGAGCATCTAGACGCCGGTCAGGACCGAGATGCGATCTTTCTGGTTTCTCTGGAGCTGGAGAAATTGACCGCTAATATGGATAAAGCGAGGAGCATACTGCTGGATATTGAGTCTTCGCAGTCTAGTAATCTAAATAGCAAAAGGACGCCGTCTCCATTTGGAGGCCAGGCTGGGGTATCACATCGAACGCACTTGAAGCGGCTGAATGACCGGATTCAGGATATTCAGCATTCTGTTCGGGTGACCCAGGAACATGAGATCGAATCGTACAATGCCTATCTGAAACAAGAGGAAGAACAGGCGGCACGACTTGCAGAATCCGCTTCGTCTCCTAAGACGTCGCTTCACCAGCGGCGTACTTCTGTAGTGCATGCTGCGGAGGACGGGAAGAGGAAAATGTCTACGGATAGCAAGTTGGCCATTCAAGGTGAAATCCAGGAATCTCTTAGCCACGATATCCTTGGAATGGTATCTGCAATGAAGGCCAATGCGATCACGCTCGCTGAGAAACTAGCTCAGGACAATGACGTTGTTCAGACCACGTCAGATGCGTTGCAGAAGTCTGCCGGTAACCTTGATAAAGTCGGGTCACGTCTGTCTAGATACAGGTCTTCGACAGCGATTGGATGGTGGTTTTACATATGGGCAGTTGTGTTTATGATTGTGGCAGTGGCCGGGGGCATGATAGTAGTACGACTATTCCCAAAATGGTAGAACATACATTTGACTAAGAAAAGGTGAATAAATATCTGTGCCATGCGGTTAGATCAAGAGATCGAGCCATTGAGTTTCGGTTTTGGAGGACGCAGTGGTATCGAAAGTCCCGAGAATGAAATCATCAAAGTTCCAGTTGTCCAGTAAGGTGTCTGCGGCCGCCGCTGACGGGGCGTCTGGTTCGGTTTTCACGGAGATAGCCTCATCCTTTACCTCTGGCTTGATGAGCATTTCGTTGATTGCCAGGAGGTCTGTTATAGATTTCGATCGGAGTGCCTCCGCGTCGTGGTGCTGCTGCTGCGAAGGAGCAGTCTCCCGAGGAGGAGATTTCTTTTTTGGCTTGCTGCTGGTGTCTCGACAGTTCAAAATAGCATCACAGGCCTGCTCCATCCATTCGTAGCCCTGGTGGTCTATTGCGCCGGGCTTCCCGGTCTGAACGTCGTGGTAGATGTATCCCAGTGCGCTTGTTATGATCTTTCGGACATCCTTCAAGAGGGCTCCGCCTTTAGAATAGTCCATAGCCCCGTAGAGCACCACGGCGCCAAACATTAGATTGCTTCTGAATGCGTTCAGCGAGATGGTCGGAGTGACGTTTCGCGCCCTTAAGTAGTTTGAGATTTGGATGTATGTCTTGGCCGACTGCATCACCGCTACATTTGAGCCGCTGCCCCTAGTAGTGTTGTTTTCATCAATAGGCGCAGTTAGGGCAGGCAGATGGATAAGGATCCGAGCGTAGTGGTACATCATTAGTAGGACCGGCGATTTCTGGTGCACAGGAGATAGTGAAGCCACAGGAGCGCCATTGTTGAATCCAAACTTGAGATTGGACGGTAGCTCTCGATACCAATTCTCTAGCTGATCTTCCAGGACTAGGATCGCCTTGTACGACTGATTCTGCTTCGTGCACGAATAAACATTATCAACAATTGTTGCCAAAACTTTAGCGAAATGCATTACACTCAAAGGACACGACATGGACGATTGGCCATGCGGGGAAGATGCAGGCGGCGTTATAATGGAAGAATCCAACGACCTCAGTAGCAGCTCGTCGTCAATATTAGAAGGCAGAGCGCACTCAATATCGTCATCATGTAGCAACCGAGGCGACCCCAAGAGCGCACTGGCAAAGCAATCAAGAGTGTGCACGACCCAGAAGACCCTTCGCCTCATCTCTTGCTCGTAGAACCCTAAATGGCTGCCATTTACCTTTCGCAGCGATCTGTGGCACCGATGCAGCCCCAGTCTCTGCGACATGTTCACCGACATCATTCGATAATGCCACACGTTTTCCATATCGCCAACGTGGAGCGAGTACAGTTCGGCCAGTGCAAGGGCCTGCACTGTAGCCAAGCTTGGCTTCGTTTGCAACTGCGACGTGAAGAGCCTTTTCCATTCCCGTTCAATGCACCAGGACTCCTGTATTCTCAGTTTCGACTGGTCCTTAGTGACCATCGCCGCAAGCGAGCATACTAGCAGCATGGTCACCGCGAATAGCTCCCGATCTTTAGATTCGTCCTCGTCGTTCATGAACCTCTGGTAGTCCTTTAAAAACGAGATCTGATCGAGAACTGCGAACACGGAATGCCACTCCTGGAAGTACACCGCAACCAGCTCGTCGGTGGTCAGCCTCGAAGGGATATAATGCGGTGACTCTGATTCTTCTGCGCCGAAAGATGGCGTGGGGCTTGCCATCATCACCATCGTCGTCGATTTGTGATTCTGCCCCTTTACATGGGGGCTTTCGTCCATATATTTTACCAGTTTCGTTATAGAGTCAAATGCAGCGGGTATTTTTTCCTTCAGTTTATTAACAAACGCCGATACAAACACTCCGCCCGCGGACGCGCCCCGATAACTGGAATCGCAAGATAGCGTATTTATCTGCTTGACAATATAGTCATACTCGTCGTCTTCATCTTCGGCGTCTGCGGTGCTGCTGCCGCTGCTCTTAACTGAGGACGCGCCGGCCACCGAAGGAATGCTGTAGATACTTGTACTGGCGCTATTACTCAGAGTGTTCTCTACCCGCGATATCATCTCAAGCTGCTCGTCCTTGATATCCAGCAGATTGATGAGCTTGTTGTTTTCCGTCTCCAGCTGCCTTATCCTATCTTCAAGCGACTCAGTATAACCTCTTGGAAACGCCCGCCGCGTCAGCTTATCAGAGATCTTGCACTCGAACCCTACCGTCCGGCACTGAGAACAACAAGGCCTCAACCCGTCGCACCGCACCTTCTTCGAACGACATCTATCACAAGCCTGCGCAATCCTGTCGGCGTTACTGCCGGGAGTCTTAATCATCTTCCATGCCTGAGCACCGTCTGGCATTTTGCAATAATACTATTATAGATAAAATGACACTTTTTGCGGGGGATAAGAAAGCTTAAATACAAATCCTACAAGGGTGCAAAGTGTATATGGAGAACTCAAACCAGGTTAATAAAAAAAACTGGTGATCCAAACAAGTGAGGGTAAATGCGGAATCTGGGGGAAGATGGGGAGAAGCCATTTCCTAATTCGATACGATCCAATGAAGATCTTTCCGCTCCTCCGGGCACAGGGGGTTCTGTCCAATCACAAGCCAAGGATACCAGCTCAACCAAAGATCGGCAGGGTAACTGCCTATTTAGCCTTTACCGTGAAGCGAGTTTAGTCCGGGCTATTTTCGCGTCGTTTTCTAATTGGGTAATGCCGATAAGTGCTATCGAAACATTCAATCGCCCCATTGGTTTCGGAACCGGAACAAATATAGTTGCCTAAATCCGTCTGTACCCCACGCTACGATAACCTAAAGTGCCGGATCAACAAGTATAAGTTTCCAGGTAGGTGCAATGCTCATCGGACCCTAAATGCCCCAATGTGTATACGTAGTACTAATCCCACGCCGCATTGGTGCTCTATTATACGCAAGTTCTGAGAATTACTTCAGCTTATATATTTTGTTTCTGCATTTTGTATGATTGATATACACTTCAGTATTTAATCATTCGTGTCGTTGTTGCATTATACTTCAGCTCAGAGTCCGTACTATATTTCCCGTTTAGGCTTACGGACTAGGAGACCAGACCCTAGCCCACTGGCGGTCTAGGCCTTCTTGTTTATCGAAACGGCACGCGCGGCGCGAGCGCGGCGCGTATATATTGAGCCTCAACAGTCAGAAGTAGCCAGCCTCATTCCACAAGGCCTCAATGACGAAGCCGTGGTTGTAGATGGGCGCGGCGACTGGTCAACAGGAGGTGAGTACAACTTCTATATAAGTGTCAAAGGTGATGCTTTCGCAGCAGCACCCGCATCTTGCGGCCTTGCACTTACCACTGGTTGGACCGGTACTTTTCATAACCCTTTACGCATTGATAACTGCATCGAGTGTTGTATATATATACCGGGCGGATGATGCTAAGAATAGGAACGCGGTTTGGATGTTTAGCACTGTTGCACTATGCTGCTGCTATGTATTCCGCAGATCGCACTTTTTATTCTACATTCTGTGATATCTGCTACATTGTTTGAAGTTCTTCAGTAGTATAAGAATCCCTCGCTATAGCACTATTATTTTCAGTATACCCCTGCTCAAAGATATTATTAGTAAGTTGGAATGCCTCTGGTATTGGAATGCATTGACTTTATGTCACGTTATATTTATTTAGCTATGAGACCTTGAATGCCCCCTTCGAGAGTAATAGGAGGTAGATCTCAAGCAAACAGACAGTAACGAGTCTTCAACCCTCCTGCAAATTGCTGCAATTATCTTGAGATGGCATAAAACTGATTCCATCTTGTAAACAAACTCCTCCTGCCTTCCAGAGACCCTCAAAACCATTCCACGGTGGGGATTCAAGTCATAGGCACCCTTGGCGCTGCAAGCCCTGAACATTGTTGAAGGCTTTACCGATTTATAGGCTCTGTACGTTGATCTCATTGCAGTAAACCAACCGGGATCTTCCTGCTGTAACTCTGTTGCAGCTTTCTCTCTCCTGGTGGCTTGCGCGTACTCGTGCTCTAAAAAAACCTATCACTCCTCGTAAAAGAGTCTCTAGATTGTGGGGTTCGACGCTTGAATTCATTACCGTGTTCGCGGGACAGCCACAATCTTTGAATGAGTTGATACCTTCTTTCAACTGATCTCCGGGCTCCCTTGCGATACGCTTTCTCCAAGGAGCCATTTTCCTTATACAGTCGGACTTTCTTCTTTGACAATCCTTCCCAAATCTTCGATCCCCATTATGCGTCTTGCAAAAGATAAACCTGCCTAGCTTCGGGAATAGTTCCTATCCAGTTGATGAAGCTGGAGAATAAAAACCTATAATCGTCGATAGGGCTCAAAAAGCCCTGGTCCCTTAATGACAGGACAAACGCCGATATCAAACGAATAACAGATCCTGATGCCGACGTTAGGTTAAATGATACAATCTGATAAACGACCACCCGTATATCATCTGGATTGTTCAAGGTACCATATTTAATCAACTGGTGTACAAAGTCAATTGTACTGTTTGTAGCATGCAATCTTGACAAAGCGGATCGGCCTATTGACCTGACTTCTGCATTGTCTGACGTCAGAGTTCTTCGAAATGCGGTCTCACTCACCCAGTTAAATGGCTCCAAACACTCCAAATCGACCTTGGTGCCTATACCATCCACTAACCGAGAAATGCGACTTTTCAGTTCTTCGGACTGATACTCATCGTCTTCGTATTTTGAGTGCATGGATTTAAGCTCATCCATAGGAGACAAAAGCACCTGCTCGATTTCATCATCGAGAAACCACTGGTTTTTTAGGCAGCCCCGAACTCTTTCCTTTTCCTGCAGCGAGAATTGAGCTTTTGGTAGCTTCTCTAATGATGCAAACGTGCAATGTTTAAGCTTATCATGATCCTCGCGAATAATCAATGGTACGATAGAGTCATAGTAATAACGACTAGCCAGAACGTAAAGAAATGGGTTTGTTTCCAGACTACTGAAATGCCTGTAGATCCCATATTCACATATTTGCCTGAGTTTGGAGCTATCGATATCCAATCCCTGATACAAAGTAGTGCAAGCGTCAAAAGCATCGACGTCTTTTGCAGTCGTTGAGTCCAGTCGAGAATATATTGAGTCAAGGCTTTCTACGGAGTATTCCTCGACTAGATTCGCTATACGATTTACCCATAGCTGTTTCTCGTCGGCAGGTCTAGTCATACGCAGGTACAACTTAAGTACTTGCCACTATCAAATACGAAGCAAACTTCACCATCGCGGCTGGAAAAATAAGTACTACAGGGCACCTTTATCTGTAGAAAACTCAGAGATTACGAAATCAGACTATAAATCAAATGAGATATCTTCCCTTAATAAGGATTTTTTACATAAAAAAGACATTATATTGTAGCATATAGTTTATGACGAAGGAGATGGGTTTGACTTTCTCTTTCCGTTGGTCAAAGTGACATTAACAAATCGGCCTGTTCTGTGTTAGTTTCCGTCAACCACTTCTCTTCGTTTCCGAGCATTATCCATCACATACGAGTATACAAAAGTCTCTTCTTAGCACGTCCCTTAGGAACCTTCTTCTTTTCAGTCTTTTCAACTTTAGGAGTCATGGCCTTGACACGACCAGCACGAGCGAGAGATCCGTGAACTTTTCCCTGCGACCGTTAGCTCCACGTTCATTCCTACTCGATGTACCTCTTCGTTCATTCCAAACCGTAACGTACCATTTTCGGTTATTATAAATCTGTCGATGTTGTTAAGTTCAAGTTAGTGAAGGTCACTCTTTGGTTTTGGTCAAATTGGGACACCGTAGGTTTTTAGGACTGTTTTCTTACTAATTGGGTAATTTACTGTTGCCGCGAAAACGCCAGAAGGCACGAAAATTTAGGGCTCAAGCCCTAAATATGTGGGGTCAACGTGCATTTATTCTGTACCTAGACGAAGTAATATGGAAAATGTTATAACAATCAGCTAAGATTGCAGTTAGTGAAGAAATCATATGATGAGAACATAGATAGACTTACTGAGAATGCCACTGCAAAAGCGATACTGACAATGGCACGACTTGCAGGGAACTTATCTCTCTGGAGATAGGACTGAGTTGCAAAATACCGAACAAGGCCAAAAATCATTATTAATATGCCCGCAGCAACAAATAGCCCTCCTAGGATCGTGCTCATTTGTTTTGCCTGAGGCACATCTGTAATATCATTATCATCTTTAGTCTGTAATCTGAAAAACTGTGTCAGTGCTACTCCGATACTGGCGAACGTGAGGCTGGTTCGGAGCCATGCCAGGAACGTTCGTTCATTTGCCAGCTTTTACAGCTCATTAGTACTACGTCCTAGAAATGTATACAAACATAAGATAAGCCGTACATGGTCTCTGGCTACGGATCCCTTATTCTCTAATTTCAGAGATCTTATATTCTTGAGGTAACTGGCCATTCCATAGAAAGAACCAGGACCTAAACACAACCTTAAATAAAAACTCCCATTTAGAGTGAGATCTGCACTGAAAACTTGACATATACCGTTTTCAATATGGCAGACGACGAAATTATCGATACTGGTTTATTCCAGGAACCAGAAGGATTCTATAAGCCGCCACCGGAGCCGACGTTCGAAATATACGAACGAAACCCGCAATGCGTCGCTGCGGGCGAACCAACCAGTATCAAGCTGAGGCTCGTTGGTAAATCTCCATTATGGGGTCATCTTCTATGGAACGCAGGAAAGGTCACTGCGGACTATGTCGATATGTATCGTAGAGACTGGATTAATAATAAAAGCGTGCTTGAACTAGGCGCTGCTGCTGCATTGCCCTCGTTATTGGCAGCCTTGACTGCCAAGAACGTTGTGATCACAGACTATCCAGATAATGATCTGATAGAAAATATTGAAGCAAACGTAAAACTCCTGAAGAATAGTATGCAGGGAGTAGAATTGCCTGTGGCCATTGAAGGGTACATCTGGGGGAATCCTGTAGACGATATCCTCAAGGCGAACAATAACGAGAAGTTTGATTTCATCATACTCTCAGACCTAATCTTCAATCACACTGAACACACGAAGCTCGTTAAAGCCTGTGATCTATGTCTCAAAGATACTGGCATAATCTTTGTTGTTTTCACACACCATAGACCGAAGCTGGCGCATAAAGACTTGGAGTTCTTTGAAACCGCCATGGAACAAGCTAACTTCAAGGCAGAGCTAATCGTCGAGAAACTCATGTCTCCAATGTTCGAAGAAGACGAAGAAACGAAAGTCATCCGCAGCATGGTCTATGGATACGTCTTAACCCGATAAGATATAAGTAGAAAGAAAGAAAATTTCAAACCGTTGGTCTCATGCTAATCATAACTACTATACAAAAAAAATATCATAATATTGGAGCTTTCAGTTCCTTTCATCGCCAGCTGGAAAGGAAGTTTAATGCTTGTTATGCTTGTGTCGAGGTCGGAAACCTTCAACTTGTCTTTTTTGATTGGATTGTGCATATCCACATGATGCGCCATCTTGTCCCTCAATGCATACTGTTCCAGCGGGGCATTCAAATAACACCCAAGAGCCATAGTCGCAAACTGCGTACTTACCACTTATGCAGGTGCTGACGTCTGTTGAACAAGTGCCAGACGCTGATTGAGAAGTGGCGGCAGGTGTAGCGGCAGCAACATCCTTTGCAATAGGTGTCAAGGCGTCTACTCCTGATGCAGTTGCGAAGCTTGCAGATAGTGAAGTGGGAAGTGATCCGGTGGCTGTAACAGTAGTGTAGCTAGTGAGCTTGTTGCCGTTTCCGGAGCCAGATGTGACCACCGCGGCGCTAACTGCACTGGAAGCTGCGACCGCTGCTGACTGAGGAGCACTTGACGTCGGCACTGCTTCTGGTTGAGATACCGAACTCGCCGACTGAGGAGAGCTCAAATCTACAACCGCAACAGGCGAGACTGAAGCAATTGGACTTATAGCAGCTGAACCTGCAGCCACTGAAGTTGCAGCTGGTGTGCTCGCAGCCGGCGAGCTCACCACAGATGCAGAAGAGCTGCTTCCGGAGTCATCCAGAATATTCTGCATGGTCTGGGCAAACGAAACACCGTTGACGATGTTGCTGAACCCTTGAGAGGCATCCCAGAGCATTATCCCGGCAAAGTTCGAGGAAGAAGAAATCTGCTGGACTGCTGTTTGAACGTCGGACGGTTGGGTGTAGCCGGAGCCTGCTGCGGTGCTTGAACCAGGAAGGCCCAGGAATAACTTAATGTCCTTGTTTGGAGACTGGTTCTGGGCAAAGTTTTGCCATGTGTCCCAGTTGAACTGGCCGTTGATATCGCAATAATTGTTGTAGAATTGAATGAAGGCAAAGTCAACATCGGCATTGGCCAGTACGTCACCGACGTTGGCATCAGGGAAGGGGCATTGAGGGGCTGTGGATATATAGTACTGCTTGCTTGCCCCAGAGAAGAGTTGTCTGAGCTGAGTGACCAGCGCAACGTATCCAGTCTCGTTGCCATTCTCGATATCCAGGTCAAACCCATCGACCACCGCGTCGTCGAACGGCCTGGTGCTTGAGGTGCCTCCTCCGAATAGGTCCCAGAGGGTACTGGCAAATGTCTCTGCCTCAGAGTCGCTTGTGAATCCGTACGACCCGACGGCCCCTCCGAGAGATAACAGCACCTTCTTCCCCAGTGCCTGACAAGCCTGGATATCAGCACCGATTGAAGGGCAGTGCAGCAGGGTTGAGCCACTGAATGTCTCGGTGCAGCTGTCGATATTTAATGAGGGAGTACCAGACCCGAACTCATATAGGAATGACAGAACATAGATGTCTCCAGCCGTCTGCTGGCAATAGTCGCCTAGCGATTGTTCTGAGCCTGCTGATGATTGTCCCCAGTAGAGCACGACGTTGTCATGCCCATCGGCATTATATGCAGCCCTCACTAGTGTGACCAGGGCTAATAGGCTTAACAGTGCGAAATGCATGGTTTTCTGTTGCAAGGAAATGTCAGATAAATGCTGGTATAGGATGTAATGAACGCGTTGTTTTATAGTATTCGAAAGGAGTGAGAATGTATAAAACTACCAGCAGCAGAAGTCTCTGGAGAACTTATATTTTCCTGCGTGTAAATGAAATGAAATGATAGAACACAAATTTGCGGTGAAAAGGGCATTTTGGTGATATATATACTTGTAGATCAAAGGGGGATCTGCAAAGATATGCAATGCAATGTTGTGACATCGATTTTTCACCACGCACGCACGGCAGAGGACCAGGATATCGCGCCCCAATTTGGGTTTAATAGAATGAATGAAAAAGAGCCCTTTTTCATATAAGCATAAATTGAGCTGACGGTTCTAATTGGTCTGAGCTAGGATTCTATCTGTGTCTATATCGTTCTCTATCTATGACCTGGTCTTCTTCTCTCGACATGATCGGTCGATGCTGAATGCCCCTGCCGGTTAAACTGGTGGTTATGAAACGTGCCCCTGCTTTGGTGTCGTTCTCTCCTCTCTTCGGATGTTACCAAAGATCATGCCTCGTTCAACTCCACAACTACCCTATCGCGTAATGTTCTGACTCCACCACCAGCGATTGCGATCGTGCAAATCAATCCTCAAGATGAAATTTACATCATAACAACGAGCTCATCGAACAATCGATGGGGGATAGCCATTGTTTGTGCTCAAAATCAGTCTGGTGATTTCCTGTAACTGAGATCAATGTCCTGCCATTTTAATTTTTCATTAATCTTCAGTGCACCAACCAACCTTATTTGTTTCACAAACGCTCGATCTACGAAGAAAGAAAAAAGTAAATATAACCGGTGTATGATATTATTTGGCGGGTTACTCCTTGAGTGTGTATTATTACGTATAGTTTTTTGTATCTAGATCTGACGTGGGTCGCGCATGCAATGCGGGTTTTTATCAGAGACATGCGACATTCCCTGTTTCAAGATGCCATTGAAACCGGTTGATATAGGATTATGGTTTGCATAGAGTTAAGCTTAAGCTGGCGAAGAATGCCGGTGCTTGGTTCATTTGCAGAAGTTTATTTGAAGGTTGAGATTGTCAGGTTAATATTGGACCCAGCCATAATGTTAATCAGTAGATGGATCATCGTGGAGATTCCCGATTTGGGACAAGTTACGCAGCCGCCCGTCCCCCTTCGACGCGGTCTCTTTCGCCTAACATTCTTCAAATTCTTTACAAACCCCCTTCATCTCAGTGGCAGAGCTACGCGGTTTTATTTGGGGTGATTTGAGGCCGCGGTTAAAGCTGTGTTTTGAGGTTACGTCTGATTGTTGATCTATTGATGTGACATTATGCCAGAATCCTTATTGCGTCATGGTAGGGATTCATGTTCGTTTGTCTATGCATGCGAAATTGTTTCAAGCCAGTGCGGGTGGGTCAAACCACGCTAAGGGTTAACAATCCATGTGATAGGGTAGCGGTTTGCGGTAGTGAGCCTGGATAGTTATATGCGCGCTAGTGCCACCATGACTGCATGATGGTGCCTCATATATGCCTGTTTGTACATTAAGATTTGACGTCCCGCGTATATTCGCCGGTGCATATACGGACTTACCCGACCTCAGGCCTTCTAGCGGCTAGTTTATGAAATTACACTCTCGATGCCTTTCGTATAGTATGAGAATCTCGGAATCGGTAGTCTGGGCCGATTCGATTAGTTGTGTTTGAAATTGAGTGGGTCGTTCATGCACCTTGCGTAGCATAACCAGCTACAAGCCTATGGCATATGCTATAGGTGGTCTGGCAAATTTTTGATATGCCATCTTCGTAGTAGTAGTTAGATTGGCTGGATATTACGTTCTTATCTATAAAATCAGTAGATGAATGCAGACTCTGTGCGAACTTGGATATCAGAATTCAGGGAAAAGTTGGAAAACTGTATTCTTCATTTATGTGTCCTAGTTAGAAAGTCCCACGCCCCGTTAAATTGATAATTCATAATCTCCAAATATTCGACAAATAAGCGCAATTGGCAACGGATAACAAGTAGATATCACTAGAAAACCGAAGATACGGTACTCTTTCCACTCAATATCTGCAGAGAACTGGCGAAGTGGCTGTAAGCTCAAGGCTACGCGGAACCAGCGCGAGCCGGCCGAGAGGGGCGCCGCACGCCATCCCACGCGTTGGCACACTAGTGCAGTGCAGGCCTTCGATTACTAGAGTCCTTGCAGCGACGGATTGCCAATAATTTGAAACGATCTCTTCAAGGGGAGGATCAATGTCAATAAAACGAAAGAATCGACGGCGAAAGGCACTTTACGGAAACAGCAGATTGCATATTCAAGGATAGCACGCCCTTATCTCACTAACGAGAAGGATCTATATGTATGTCATTCTGCTTAAAGCGTCTTCAGATAGCACTATATTTGTTCAGGAGACTAAAGAGAACAATTTGGGTTCATACACAAAAGACGGAAGGTTGAAA
The DNA here is from genome assembly GCA_030558955.1 of Diddensiella caesifluorescens. Taxonomy (NCBI): domain Eukaryota; kingdom Fungi; phylum Ascomycota; class Dipodascomycetes; order Dipodascales; family Trichomonascaceae; genus Diddensiella; species Diddensiella caesifluorescens. Next base: position 215,123 of record JAKTQR010000011.1, read on the forward strand.
ACCGGTATAAAAACTTGACTTTGCTACCTTCGGTATAAACCCGGAACGATGCCAAAACATCCAATTCGAAATAGCATTGGCTCGATCCTTGGCTGCCTCACGGTCACAATCCACACTTGAAATGAGCAGTTTCAAAGCAGAATTCTGGGCTATTTACCGTTTCATCAGACAACACCGCTACGTTCACTGAAAAGATTATCCTGACTTGACAGGAAAGGTCTATAAACACGGGAGCATCATCGGGTGTTGGTAAAGCTTGGGCTAAGCTGCTGCTTGAGAGGAATGCTATAGTCTGGTTTGGAGTAAGAAATCAGTCTCAAGCAGAGCCAATCATCGAGTAGATCCGGAGCGAGATCCCTGGCACAAGAGTCGCCTATTTCTTAATGGGGTACAACGATCTCTCAATAATCAAACCCGGTGTACGAATATTTCTTGACAAGGACACCAGACTGGATGTTGCCATAAACTTCCCTCCTTCAGGTGCCAGAACAGTACAAGTACTTGAGCCACGAATTGGAACAAACTGTGTTACACCACAGTCATTGCAGCACCTTTGAACGATTTGATAATTCAAATTGCAAGGCCGGAACTCGGTTCAAATAGGCTGGGGCGTCTTCAGGCTCACATTATTCACCGCTTTATAAAGGCTCGGTCAATTGGAATGGTCTTGGAAATGAGCACACCTGGTGCAGAATGGCGGTGGGGCTATATGGGCAGAATAGAGCTATGAATATCTACCAAAGGATTATCTGGCCAACAAAGGATGGTGTGCATTTTGGAATAGCTTCTGCCTCAACATATCCGGTCTCGTCTTTTCCTCGCTTCATCGTGGCCTGGGTTCCTTTTCAAACTGGGCCATTCAAAAGGTTGCCAGCTCTCCTACCATACAAGGCGCCTATTCTGTTTTATTCCCTCTGCTGTCCCCAGATGTCCCCAACAATGGCAACGGAGCAGATTATATACCATTCGGGGCTAAGGTACCCATAGCGATGTGGTTGCTAACGCAAAAGGCGAAAAGGGTGAACTTCTATGGAATTGGATTGCAGAGCAACGCGCTCCTTATTATTAAACTCTCCCATTATTAAAGTATATCCAGAACTAATTTACATATCTTCCTTCTCTTCGAGTTCAATGGTTCGCTTCCCAGAAAGGCGCATGCCTGCGTATGTCTGTTTCGCCACCTGCTGACTAACTTTGGCCTCCATCCTAGCAATCTCTTCTTCTGCATTAGGAGCCTCAGCTTCTGCGTACTCCATGACGAGCCGTCTACCAAGTAAATGTGTTCCTTGCAGTGCCTTCATCGCATTTTCAGCCTCTTTGGTAGTCACGAACTCAGCAAATGCAAACCCTCTAGCAGATTTATTGAACTTTTTCGGAACCCGCACAGAACGTAGCTGTCCAAACGTACCAAATAACTTCTGAATGTCTTTTTTAGTAGCTTCGAAAGGTATGTTTTTGATGAGAATCTTATTTTTAGGTTTCTTGACTATGCCCGCGGTTGAAGCATCGTTTTCTTTCCCTCTATGCGAAATTTTCAATTGTAGCCTGTGACCGTCTAGAACATGACCATCCATAGCCCTAATAGCAACGTCTGCAAGTTCCTTAGATTTGAATTCCACAAACCCAAAACCCATGCTCAGTGTCTTGCCAGGGTTTTTACTGTCCGGCTTCGTCTTGACCTGGGCCACAGTAAACCCTTCAAGTGGCTTAAATGCATTACTCAACTCTGCAGAGGTTGTTTTGAAATTGAGGTTTTTAACAAACACTGAGGTCTGCTCCCCAGCTTGCTCTTCATCTCCCGTGGTTCCCAGAACCTCAGTGGCAGAAAGCTTAGCCTCCTTTGCGGCTACCTTAACTTCTGCAATTCCATCTTCGTTGTCGTTATCATCGTCATCAAAGAGACCCTTTGGACCTTTTTCCAAATAAAGGATCGACGTCTTGAATCTCTTATATGCAAGCTTAGTAAATGCTGCACGTGCCTGAGGAGCGTTCTTAAAAACCACCATTGCAATACCTCCATTGGGTGGCATCAGCACCCTTTTTAGATCACCGAATGGGGTGAATAAATCGGAAAGCTCTTCCAGAGATGTATTAAATGGAAAATTCTTCACCAGGATAACATTATCACTTTTCTCCTTTCGATTGAATGATAGCAAGTCCACTCCCTTGGACTCGAAGTACTGCCTTACGTTGCCGATAACAGATGCTTCTGCAAGCGCTTGCTGGACAGCTGAATCAGCCGATTCCGGATTAATTAGCTCCGATTTAGAAACACCTAGCTGGTTCGCAACCGAATCCATCACAGTGTTGGTATTCATATATAAAGAGTTCCAGCTGAACTGTTGCTTCGACGCAGCAGCTTTCCGGCGAAGCTCATTTTGTTTTTTTAGCGGCAGATTCTTGAGATCAAATTCATCTAGCTGGTGATCCTTTTTTGGCTGGCCCGGTAAAACATGCAATAATCGGCCCTGAAACACCGTCCCATCCAGATCCTGGTATGCAGATACAGCATCTTCACCCGACCGAAACAGTACATAAGCGAACCCCTTTGATTTACCAGATTTTGGATCAACAGGGATGTGGACTTCTTCCAAAACACCGTATTTTGAGAATAGTTCTCGAAAATCGTCCTCAGAAGATGTGTATGAAAGATTACGCAGAAATAGCCGCTTGCTTTCCGTAATTTGATTGAGAATGTTTTCCTCCTCAGTGGGTTCTGGCAATGGCTCTTCTGGTGGAGTCAGTACCTGGCTCTGAGGTTTCGCATTCCCTTGTCCCTCAACCATCCTTTGCTGACGCATTCGTAACCATTCCATATCGGATATGTTATCGTCCTTAGCAAGCCCATCGTCTTGGTTCAACGTTATCATCACTTCTTCTTCCTCCGGCTCAGCAGCCTCGGGGTTGGCCGTACTGGGTATATTCTCATATTCATTATCGCTTTCATGGTCCGCAGCAACCGCAACAGGAACCACTGGACCCGTACTAGCTTCGCCCTCTATAGCGTCATTTGCCCATGATTTCGTTGATGAGCGGGGCTTCATGACTTCTAAATACTCCTTCAATTTAGGGTTTTCCTCTTCTTCGTCTAGCCCTTGTCTGGCTCTTTTGCGATGCTCTGGTTCGGGGCCGTCATCTTCATCATTTTCAGCAGGTCGTTTCGCTCTTTCATCTCTCTGAGTCACTGCGATATCCACAAACAACTTCGCAGTATCTATGAAACTGCCATTGAAATATTTTACAGCCGCCACTGCATCGTCCTCCGACTTGTACCCTATAAATCCGAATCGTCGGGATCGTCCATCTCGAGTCCTCATCAGCTTTACATCTGTAGCTGCCGAAAACTGTGAAAAATGCTTCTGCAGACGGTCCTCACTCAAATATAGAGGCAGGTTTTTCACTATTATACGTGACCTATAAATTAGCCTATATCCATAGCATTATACCTACTTTACTTACATGTTTGTGCTTTTGCTAAAAAAAAAAAAAAAAAAAAGTTGTCAACCTCCTATTTTAGTAGTTGGGAGATTTAACCTTCTTATCTTGAATCGTGATATTAAATATTGGACGCTAGAAGTATCAGGGTTCTCATTTACATGCTATTAGTATACCCTAACACTGCCGTTAACTACGAGCATCTTGCCCCCGTAACTTTGGTACCAGGACAAGTGCTGCGGCGCCTCAATAATAAATTTAAATATTGATCTGATAACAGAGTTGTGAGCCTTTTAACCAGTGGTCTATGGTGAAAGACAAGATTGACAAAAACAAGCCCAAAGGACTCCCACGAGGACGAAGGAGGGACAGAGACTGCTTTGTTTGTAAGGCACGTCAAGTGAAATGTGATCTCAATAGGCCTTCATGTGAACCATGCCGCGAAGCAGGCATCAAATGTGAAGGCTACCCGAGTCGCATAAAGTGGGATTCTCCAAAGGGGATCAAGCTTCCAGTAAATGAGAACTCTATGCAGGAACGTGTCAGCGATTCTCCAAAGGGAGCGTTTATGATTAAGTTCGACGAGATGTCTGCGCCGGATGACTCAGACACAATGGAAGAAGATACAACTAGATTTGAAGACCCTTTGAAAGTCAAGAACTTTCTATGGGGGATCAAAGCAGTCCTAACGGCATATAACCATGCAAAGAAGGGGAAGAATAGACTTACCGGCAGTGAAGAGCTTGAAAGATCGCGAACGTTGTCGACTATATGGAAGTTTGTATCTTTATCTTTGGAGCACAACAATAACGCAAATGGAAAGTCATCTGAGCTATCAGCGCTTCAACTTCGGGCGACGGCGATCGAAGAGCTGCAAACTTTTATCAAGAAGGGTATAATCGAAGCAATATTTTCGGTGCTGGCGTTTACGCATTTTGACGTTTGCCAGTCTTCGTTTGGGGAATGGCATCGGCATCTTTACGGGGCTAGATCACTTTTAGATCTCCACTGCACGAACAAGCACGAACTCGTCGAGGCTTTCAACCGTACTCCTGGGTTACAACATGCAGTTACGCTGTTGAACTGGTATGATGTAATGGGGGTCTTGGTGGTCCGCGATCGGGCGCTAATATTTGAAGACTGGCATAGGGACGGTATTGATGATGCATTTTTTGATATTGTAGGATGCCCCAAGGAGATTTTTGTTTTGTTCGCCACGCTGTGTTCAGGAGATAAGGCTACTATTGAGGGAGCTTTACTGCGGTCTCTGAACCATGTACTGGCGATGAGGCCCGCTAGTACGTTCGCTGAACATGCCTCAGCGGCGTGGCGGTATGGATGCTTATTGGTGGCGCTAGAACAAGGCTATTTTGAGAATATCTTGGAGGTTGAGTCCACAATCGAGACAATTGTTGATAACATCTGCAGGGCGTTACTGGTGATTCCCTTTGATTCAGGGTTGTCGCTCCACCTAGCCAGCATTGTTTATATAACTGCAATGCATGCTGTATATCCCCACCATCGAGATCCGATACGCAAGTATTGGCTATATTGGAGGTCTGCGAAGTTTCCTATTTACACTAGTGCACTGTGGAAGTGTGAGGAGGCTTGGAGCTCTGTCGATTTAAAGGAAGCTTGATCTATTTTGCTTCGATTTATAGGTCTCAGCCTCTCAATTTGCATTGAATTTTGTTTCCATTCTAGTTAAACAGAGTACAAGTTCTCGACTGGAATGGGACGCAACAGAGACGATTAACAAACATTGGAACTACATCATCAGTAATGTCCTTTTAGCCCGTCCATTTCGGACGATATTTACTACGATTTAATAACGGGGATAGTTCCTTCTTGCAATCATTGGTATCGTCAAATTTCGACTTGATTCCACCTGTAGAAGTCGTGTGCTTCGATCTGAGGCGGCAAGTCGCATATCTTGCTATATGTATACGCTGCGAGCTCTCTTTACTTTTCATCTATCTACTCATGTTTCTGTTGAAGTACATGCCCGGACCGTACTTGATGGCTTGAATTCCGTGATATCATATATATTGAATCAATTGAGCCTCATAAAACAGTAAATGTCAGAACAAACGTGCAATGCAAGTTAGACGCACGACCAACATGAAATTGAGAGGCTACAAGAGAAACTTACAGGTATCAGCCTTCCTGGCATACGTTGGCATTTTGATAGTCTTACATAATGTATTTGTTCTTCCTATAGCTAGATTATTACCGGAGGTACTCAAAATAAAAGTGAAATCAATCTCAGCGCATTTCATCTGGAGTGCCATAAGTATCATCGAGGTATAACGCAAGCCACCTCCGCAGTTGCAGAAAGAGGGATATCTAATAAATAGAAAGTTGAAGGATTCTCAATTGAAGTGGTTGGAGATGAAATCAAGCCAAGGGATCCTGCTTTAGTGATTTGTAACCATTTGTCTAGCATCGACTATGCATTACTTGGGCGCTTAAGCGAATCCAACGAGATTAACGGGAAATGCTACTATTTCAGTTGGACCAAATACATCCAAGTACCTGATTTTAGACTGTTATACCTGAAGATTCATAATAGCGTGAATTGGCGCTTGTCCAGGCAGAAGCTAGCAGCTGAATTTGACCCCGTACTGAACAGAGGATATACCTTTTGTAACCGATCTTCTTTCGCAAATCCTGATCTGCAAAGAGAGACAGTGTCTAACTAATGATAGGGACTGTACTATTTCCGGAGGTTGATTCGCTATCTCCTGGATTGGTGGAAAAACATATCCGGACATGTCAATCAAACGATGCCCCAGTATTCTTCAATGTATTATACCCCAGGTTTGGTACGTTTATAGATACAGTGACGTTTCTAAGAAGGAACGGGGTTTCTGAGGTCTACGATGTCACAGTTAGCTATTGGTCCAAACTGGACGAAAAAAGAACTGCCAAAGTTCCGAGTATATGGGATTTGATATTTGTAAACGAGAAGCAGCACTGGATAGCTCAGATACACGTCAGAAGGTTCCCCATGAGATCTTTACCTCACAGATCAAGAAGGCTAGAGAAGTGGCTTGAAAGGGCTTGGATCCGTAAGGAGTCATTTCTAAAAGACTTGCAACTGGGCAAAACAGACCAACATGCTCATTGGCATTTGAGATCTAAAAAAGCCTAACTAAAGTTCGTCAAAGTCTTTCGTATCAAAATCTAGCTTGCCATTATTATTATTATTACTATTATTGTTAACCGGTTATCATTATATACCAGTCTTTGAAATCCTGTCAGTGAGCTCATCCACTTCTTTACTTGACTCAGGAGCGACGTTCTGGTCCTCCTCTTCCTCAGCGTCTTCAAGTATATCTGCCTCCTCCTCTTCCTCTTCGCTCTCTTCTTCCTCCTCCTCGTCAGTCTCCTCTTCCATGTCGTCTAACTCGTCGAGCTCACCAAAGCCGCGGTCTTGGAAGATTTGCGCAATCTCATCGATGTACTCATGATCTTCAGCGAATCTATTACCATTGAGCTCCAGCAATTTCAAGTTAGGGAGGTTCTCCTTGATGGCTCTCTTGAGCAGCTCTAGTCCCACCGCGTCAATCTCATTGTACTGGAGTCTTAATGTCTCCAGATGAGGAAACTCTCCCGCGTCCAATAGGGCCTTTGCAAATATCTCACCGCCCTTTGCAGACAGCAAACAGTCAGCGACTTGGAGCTCTTTGAGTTTGGGCCAAGTGGTCATGACCCTGCTAAGCGCGGCAGCGCCCTTAAGCGTGAAGGTGTTATCCTGAAGATCAAGTCTCTCTAGATGAGGAGACTTCGATAATCCGTGGAGAAACAAATGCTCGATGCCTTCTTGGCGGATTCCGTTCTGGTAGAGGCGCAGCTCCTTCAAGCTGCCGTGCGCCGCCAGAAGCTTTGCCCAGGCCTCCATGGACCCGTTTTCAAGCCGGTTTCTCCCGCATACAACTGTGACCAACTTAGAATCGTCCCCGGCTTCCTTCTTCGCAGATGCAAGTTTCTCCAGAGCCTGCGCGACTCGGGTGCCAGCCAGGGGCCCAAACCCATTATTGGCCAAGATCAAGTGTTCCAATGGGGTGTGCTTGGCCAAAAACGATTCCAAGGGGTCTATAGTGGCAATACCAAACGCGTTATCGGAGAGGTCTATAGTATGCAAGTGTTTACACGACAACAGCGCAGTCAGAATCAAGTCCAACGAAGTGGGAATCTCCTCCCGCAGCCTTCCCGTAAATATATCCGATAGATTGGCCACCTCTAAACTGGAGATCTCCTTTAGCGCCTCTGCCAGGGCTCTTGATGCTTCGATCCCATAAGTATTACCACCCAACTTGATCTCACTAATCTCGTTGCTCTCCTTCAGCTTCTCTAGATGAGGCCTAATGTCCTCAGCACTATCTAGCTTCAGCCCTTTGCCCTGAAGTGAGAAAACGTTGCCTGCCATCCGGATATTCTTTCAGTGTTTTTGCTATTTTTCAGTGTGGATATTGATAGATTAGGTGGTGAAAATTGTAAAAGCCACATTGGGATTATTTAGTACTCCAACATGGCTAGCTGAAATTCAGCCAATATCAACATGTGACCTCAACTGTACGCAGAATTTGACGAAATCTAAATAAATATTATTCTGCTAGCTAGTTATTTACATTGGTAACGATATGCCCTTACTTCTTCTTGGGCCCGCCTAGAGGCGACCCGATATCCTTGCCTCGAAGCTTGACACCAATGACTCGCTCGATCTTGCCCAGAAGCATCTGGTTAGGAACCGCACGGCCAGCCTCGTAGTCGTTGATGACGTTCGGCTTCTCGTTCACTCGCGTAGCGAGTTCCTTCTGGGTGAGACCCTTATCCTGGCGGCCCTTCTGGATCGCCTTTCCAACGTTCATATCGATTTTAGGAGGTGGGGCTACCTCGTTCTCGCGGTCGACCTTCGTCAGCCTCTGGCCCTCAGACGACTGCACCTTGTTGCCACCGGCCCCGTACTTCTTGTCGGTAGAAACAACGTTCCCGCTGCGTCTAGCAGCATTGATTTCAGCCTGGGTCCGGGCTACGGTCGCTCTAGGACCACCACCACCGATTCTGGCCTTTGATCCAATAACAGTCACACTATCCCAGTCCTCACTCATGATGTTCAAGTGTTTTTCGCCTTCTTTTGTGGTTTTTCGGTCCAAAGTCTGCAAAGGTTCCCTTTATAAGTGTTGGGTAGTGATGAAGAATACAATAGAAGGTTGAACTTCGTCATCATGAATCTTAGTGACAGTGATTACGCAGGACTCAAATGTGCGCAGCCTTCTGAATTTGTGTGTACTCGTAAGCGCCGGAGGGATATTTGGAAACATAAACCAATGCCATCAGAAGAGAACAGGGCTTCTGATGATGTTCTTAGTGTGCATGTTTTTGAGAACAGGGTAGAGATCTCTGATGCAGGATTCATTGATGGTGATAGTGCCAAACTGCGTTCGTCTGTGTTTTACGATGAAACTATAGCGATTTACGTTCAGCTGCAGTCTGGAAGCAGGAATCTACAAGAACTGGATTCGAGTCTGTCGATAGCGGTTGATCTCAGAGTTACGGGGTTCGTGAGCGGCGAGGCGAACAACTATGCAGCACAGAAATCGTTTATGATCCATTCGGAGGTTTTGCGCTCGCATAACTTGGTGCATCGATCTCGCGAGATTGCAATATGGAAGGTTGATTTGCCAATCAAGCACCCCAGGATACGGCTGGTGCGTCCCAGGCTGGTAATTGAAGCCGTAGCCAACCTGAGCGTCCACGGAGACAGGCAGAAGAACGCCCATCGGTCGCACAAGAGCAGCGTGCTGGAGGACCTAGAACCCATCATGGGCGCTAGCCTGTTTGAGCCCTTGAATCACGACAACAGCCACAACAAGACAAGGTACCATTACCACAATGAGTCTCAGGACGAAGAGGCACTGGAGGGTGCCGACACTAATGAACCTAACGATAGACTAGCATCTGCAGAGTTCAGCTCTGCCATATACCCCGCGGTGACGCTTCGACTGCGATGCGCCAAACCAGCAGGCGAAACCGATACCATAATTGCAATTCTGGATATAAGCGCCAGCGAAGAGTCCGCTACCAGGGTGAAGATCGTCTCGGCGTGCATTGAGCTGCTAAACGGCTCAGTCGAGCCGCTAGGGCCCCTAGAATTCCCGCTATGGCTCTCGCCGGACGAAGCCTTTGCGCTTAGCTATAACCTCAAACACTCGGATGTATCCCTGATAGGGGGCAATCGCGTGAAACCGATATCAATCCAGGTGGAGAGCAGTCCGGTCTTGGACGGCTTCGAAGGAGAAGAGGCCGGGCCTGTGATCCACACCAAATGGGACACAGTAGTGGATTTCGATATTCCATCTTCGGACCTGGCCTCTGCGTCAGCCGCTCAACGTCGCGTTCTGCGCAATGCAAGCAATGCGTCCAGCTCGTCACTGCGGTCCAGGGCAGTTAACGGCATCTCGTTAACATTCTCTGGACCCAGCGTAGTCCAGGTCGGCAAGCCTTTCAAATGGAACCTGTTTGCAATCAACAAAACCGCAACGGCCAAAAACCTGTCGCTCTTTTTCAAGGTAAGCAGCAAGGCTAACGATATTGTGCCCCAGGCGTTGCCTGATATTGGCATTATCAGTCTCGTGAACGACGTTCGGATCGGCCCATTACCCCCGCAGGCATGCTACGAGATCACAATTGACCTTTTTGCATTATCGGAAGGTCTTCATACTCTTGGTGGAGTTGCACTAGTCGATCTAGCAACCGGCGAGACACATGAATGCGGCAGACTATTCGAAGTTGTAGTAAACGACTGGGACCAAACTCCATCACGAACTAAACCCCACTTAGATTTATCCTAATTCCATATCAACATCAAAAATATGGCTGTTGAGGTTCACGACCAAAACAATCTCGACACCTGCGTAAGCCTATGTCTATAGTGTAAAACCTAGCATCCATGCTAATTGAGTAATCCTAGCCACTGTCTAGTGAGAAACTAAAGACAATTGTGTCTAGCGTATGTGCACTGCGTTGCGTACAGCTAGTGGAGGTCTAACTAATGAAAGGCATGCTCAGAGGTATTAAAGTCCGAGTATTCGCACGAAGAGAGCTCGGCATGGAACAACGAGATCATAGTATGCTCCTTTTTCTATGTGCAATGCAATGAGATCTAACCATAGACCAAAATCGTCAACGACTTAAGAGAAGAGTCCAAAAACTACAAGTTCATAGTGTACCTAACTCTAATCGATCAGAACCAGAGTGGGCCAAAGGGTATTAGAACCTCCAGCGGCGCTCTACTGAACAAAGAGAAAGACGGAGTGTGGAACTATAAATGGTCCGGAAACGGCACCGATGCGGTTATCAGTATAGCATGGATAGCCAGCTCATTGTAATGTTTCATTATATTATTGGGTATATACCAGTAAGTATATAGATATATATATGGCAAGAATTATCTGAGATGAGCAGCTGCGTTTTTAAACAGCGACTGCCACATGAAGGCCTCGCTAAGGAGTAGCTCGACGTCCTTCTCTTGCCAATCCTTCGTTGGCAGTGCCTGTAAGAACATCATGATCTCTTGAAAGTCCATTTGCTGTATCTGGCCCGACCACTTCACCAGGAATGCTGCACACACATACACGTGGAACTCTGAAAATCCATCCGAGCCTTCGGCCATGTAGGTATCCCACATCCGAATGGTATTCTTTACGCTAACTTCGCGCATCAGTAGACAATTCATCCACCGGAAGCTGAACTGCATAAACTCCACGTTTTCCTTCTTGAGGTGCTTGAACAGAGTGATGTCAATGCGTTGCGTTAGATCCCGTAGCTCGGCTACCTGCCGTTGGATGCCTGGCTGGGCATGAATGTAGTTGTCCTGAATGCCGTCCAGCAACTTCGTCAGGCACCAGAAGCTGTCAGCCTCGACCACGTCCAAGACCTCCTTAGGTAGTTTCCCAGGGTCGTAGCATTCTGGGTCGGTATCGATATATGCAGAGAGGAAGGATTGGAAAAATGGCGTGACTAGATCGTTTATACCTTGGACGTACCCACTGGCGGGATGCCGTATTGCCCATAGATACAGGATTCTTTCCAGAGCTCTTTGCGATGTTTCGTATCCATATAATTTAATGTGCGGGTTCGTTCGGGGCACGTCAATCGATATCTGATGCCACATTACCTGGTCCAATCCGCTCGCAAAGGCCTGATTGACCCCGTCGAGGTATTCCTTTCGCTTCCGAGCAAGAGTAGCCACTCTTCGCTCGGCGTTGGTCGGCAGATATCCCAGCAGCAACTGCCACGACATAGGTCGCAGTTCCTCAGGTATACCTGACCATGCAAGTTTCTTCAATGCATCTAGATCGACGTTACTAGCCTGTAGTATCTTTTTGAATCGATTTATCCTGAAAAACCTCGAGTTTATCTCGTCGACCTCTGCTTTTGTCTTTTTGTCAATGCTCAGTCGTTCTGTCGACGATCCTGGCGTGTGATGAACAGAGTACAGCGAATTAGCTGGATCCCGTATAATCCCGTCGAATTGCAGCTTCAGCCCACTGGGGTTCTTGCTATGCGAGTTAGACCCACCTCCGCTAGACAGAGAGTATAGGTCCTTGGTGGAGCTGAATTCGTTCGTACTAGGCAGGTTCTCAATGGACTTCTGCACTTTATTCGTGATCACTAGGTTATGCTCGATGTTGGCATCCCAGTCTTCGTCAAAGTCGAATGCACTATCCGTCCGGCTCGGAGACCGGTTGACCGATTCCTGAGGCGACGGTGCCGTTGATCTAACCATTAGCATGTCTCAAGATGCTCAATCCCCGCTCTGACCAAATGAAACCTACAATTGTTCTAGCCGTAGAGCATCTGCATGAGAGTAGGCAGCCCCAATGACCTTCTGATCCCCTTCCTGAGATGCGCTGCTGTTGTCGCGATGCGCCAGCCGCTTGAAGAACGTGGACGCTGGAGTTCCTCGGCCTCCATTCTCGTCAAACACATATTCATTATTATCTGATATTGGAGCTCCGCTCGACGACGACGACGGGGCATTCGAATATGTACCTATTTGGACCATTTCCTTTTTGATCATTAGCCCACATGCATCACACAGACAACGACCAACACGAAATGCTTACCGGCCGCTTCTGAGGACTGTTCCGTGACATTATCGTCATCAGCCTCGTACCATCAGTTGACCAGATATTGGGATCGTGAGTTTGGTTCGGTTGGGGTTGATTTAGCACTTCAAGCTTGTAGGCGTATATTTTGGTCCTGTCAAAGTCTTTTTAATCAAACCTCCAAATATTATCATATCGTATCGACCGGACCCAATTAAGCGACCAATGAGTGCGTGTAGAACTGTTTTGGCAAGTACAATTGCAAAGCCGTTTGTGGAAGAGCTCCGCGAAGGCGTGAGCCAGCTGAACAGAAAACCCACTTTGGTGGGTTTTCTCGCCAATACCGATCCGGCGGCTAAGATGTATGCGGAATGGACTCGTAAAACGTCCGAAGAGATCGGATTTAGTTATGAGCTTCGAATCGTAGATAAAGAGGAGCTCGAGGAGGCAGTTCTTCAGGCAAATGACGACGACGCCGTCGACGGGATCATGATATACTTCCCAGTTTTCGGCAACAGACAGGATCAATATCTTCAGCAGGTTCTGTCTGACGAGAAGGACGTAGAGGGATTGAGCCATCTATATATACAGAATATGTACCATAACATCAGGTTTCTGGATAAGGCGCATACCCAGAAGAGCATCCTGCCGTGTACGCCTCTGGCTTCAGTCAAGATTCTGGAGTATCTAGGCGTTTACAATAACGTCCTGCCGTACGGGAACCGCCTGTACGGCAAGACGATTACTATCGTCAATAGGAGCGAGATCGTGGGCCGGCCACTGGCGGCGCTGCTTGCCAATGACGGTGCTACAGTGTACTCGGTAGACGTGACTGGAATCCAGAAGTTCACTCGAGGCGAAGGCATCAAGCAGATCAAGCACCACGTAACTGACACCGACATCGATCTCAGAAGTGCGGCTGCTTCGTCAGATGTCATTATAACCGGTGTGCCTAGCGCTGAATACAAGTTCCCTATAGATTACATCAAGGACGGCGCGGTGTGCATCAACTTCTCAAGCGAAAAGAACTTCTCTCCCGAGGTCAAGGAACGGGCTGCGCTATACGTTCCCTCGATCGGGAAAGTGACGATTGCAATGCTTCTGCGGAACCTTCTACGGCTGATAAATAACAGGGAACAGAGGCTGCAGCAGACTGTATAGATATAGAACGCACGAATGAATGGAAAAGGAAATAAAATTGAACCTTGTTATCTAGTCTACCCGCTGTTTTTTTGAGGGAAGCTCGGTTTCCTCGGTCTGGTCGTAATGCTTCTTGAGCCCCTTCATCTTCCTAGTTTGAAGCTGGCCAAGGTCTTGTTTTCCAACATGGATACGGCCGACCTTGTCGCCAAGGATATCAGTTTCAATGTTCTTTTTGGTTTTACCCTCGATCTGCTTGGATACTTTGAATGCCTCTTTCTCAAGCTCCGCGGTAGCATGCTGGAACCTGCCAACTCTGAAGTCAAAGCGAGGCCCAATCTCGTCGAGCTCGACTCTTGGCAGCTTGGGATTCGAGCTCTTCAAGGTCTTTAGCAGGTACACCCTGAAGTGGACAACAGGCAGCGGCTTCGACTCTTCGACCTCAGCCGCTGAGATGGAAATTACATGCTGGAGACCAGCGACATCCAAAGTATCAGTGACCTGACCTCTGAAGAAATCCAGAAACAGAGACTTGATCTGCATGTAAACAGGGTGCGTCTCGAATGCAGGACCCACGAAGTTGAACATGGGCTTGAGGCCAACGTTAAATGTGGCTTTTTTGAAATCTTTAAGGAACTTAAAGCTCTCCAGCTTAAGTTCAATCATGTCGTACAGCTGGTAGTCAAACGTTCGGGCAAACGTCAGATTATTAGGTCTTTTCTTGTTACTGGATCCAAAACACAGTAATGAGCAGTCGTTTTTCTCAGAGAAGAACTCAAACGACACCGGGTCCTCGAACGGCTTTATATCGTTCTTCTTCTGGAATCGCTTCGCATCTGGCTTTTTCAGAGCATTAAGGTCGACCATGGCATCGTGAAGGATCTGGTTACAGTTTGCACCAGGAATAAATAACGCCTGCTTGGTATTTTCCACCAGCTTGGCTTCTTTCTTGTCCAATGCTCGTTTCGAACGAGCGTTCTTTGGTTTGACTGTTCTCAACATTTTTATTCAGATATTAAAAAGTCTTCATAAAAAATATAATGTTGGAAAAGCACTTATAAGAAAAAAATCCAGCTTTCTGATAAATTTTGATTTCTCGTTGCCTAGCAACGGCCCAATTTGCATTGTTTCATCTAGATCTTATCTTATCTCTTTCTCCATCTCAGTTCAACCACCACCCTTTGATAGACTTGAACGAGGAACTTTGAAGAACAAGGGCTGTAGAGCGGTAATACGCAACAAAGCTAGTGGGATGGGTACACTTTGTGGCATTACCTCCATATCCATTGTTCGGTCGAGCTTAAGAAAGCATAGGATTTCATCTCATACATTCGGCTTGAGATAATATGAGCTGCTGAGCAAACAACTGCTGCCAAAGGGAATGATATAATTACTTAAGTCTTATACTTAAGTCTTATAAGAATGCTCCTTATGAGGTATCGCAGCGGTATGGAAGGTATTGCATTGGATATTGAACTAACAGCGAGGAAATGAATTTAAAGGGCACAGTGAGCGGTATATTCAGGGCCGGACCTGGAAGTGCACAACAAGTTCATAATGGCGATATCTCAGATTTAACCAAACGGCATAACATCGGACAACGCAAAAGAGTTTGAATTAGGCCCATTCAATTGATACGTGACGTGTTTCGAGAGAGTCACTTCATTGCGAGCCAGTTTGCAAGTTTATCTGTTCTCCTACCCGTGGAAGATGCCTTGCAAAATGATACCATACTGGCTGTATCGCCAGAGAATGATGTGTATTTAGTCAATGCACAATTAGAACATGGTTCATTATCAAATATAATTCAGAAAAGTCTCATTATCAGATTAGAAATAGTGGTAAAACGACTAATGTTGTAAAACAGGCATATATGTGGTAATAGTGGTAAACTAACTACAACGTCAACAAAAAGGTCAGCATTGAAACCTCCCAAAATTTCACGATCGTGAAGTTTTGTTTTGATCATAACCAACTGAATATAATAATGGACTCATCCATTCGACAGATCCGGCAGTCGTCGTTTAGGAAGTCGAGCAGAAGCAGGCATCAACATAGCCGGACACTGGATTCTGGACCGGATTCTATGCCGAGCATATCCGAGTACAAGGATGGGGTTGTCGAACTGACGAAAAACGCGAGGTATTGTGCGTCTAAGTTGCCAGCGATTCCGAATATATTAGATCGACCGAACCAAAGAGACGAGGTTTCGTTTGAAGGGTTCGGTGACCAGTCCACGCACTATGCAGTGATTGTTACGTCACGAACTGTATACGTATGGGACTACTCGTCTCCAGATCATCTGCCGAATACAATGTCATTTCCGTGTGAAACTGGCGCCCTGGCGGCCTTGGTATCTGCGTCACCTGGTAACAAAGAGCCTGGATTACTCATTGTTAATCACAGTAGTGGCGTTGTTACGTTTTGGGAAGCAGTAGGAGGTGCTCTCGCGGAGGAGTTTGTTAGTCGGCGAAGAACTAAAGAGGAGTTTAAGATTAGTTTGCATGGATCTGAAAGAATTGAGCATATTACAAATGTAGAACCGGCTGGTATCATTTTGGTGACTAGTACGGGACGGTTCATATTGCTGAATCTTCGTAACCAATCCGGTAAACTGGAGATTAGTACTGCTCGTATGAACGGATCGACTGGAGGATACTTTATCTCGGCAGTGAAAGGCGCTGTAAGTTTGGCAGGCTCTAGACGGAATATTGTTTCGTTGAAGGCAGGGCTCCAGACAGGCAGATACGATCGACAGGCTCTGTCGCTGAACAAAGCTTCAGATGTCACTTTATGGGAATGCTCAAGAACCATAGGCTCCAAGCTCTTGTTTGAGCGGAATTTGAGGAGCGATTTAATCAATCAGGTTGGTGATTTGTATCCACAGGTCAAGCAGAGCTTTCTTGTCCATGACATTGAATCACATAAAGATGGGTATATCTTTATACTGGCATCGTTTATACAAGATGCCGATCAAGAAGTGTACTATTACTTGCTTTTTACTGCCGTTCTATCTGATGAATACCAGGGAGGTATAAAAATCGAATCCACACACCGAATCCAGTCCTTTACAAAACCGTCCCACGACCTGCGTCCTAGGTTACTATTCCCTGAGCCAAAATCAACATTGTTTGCAGTGTTTTCTCAAGCAGTGGTGTTGATTGAGGCAATGCCACTACGTGTCCAGGGAGTTGGAAGACGATGGGAGGACGTGGTTGCATTCCGCCAAGGTACTAAGATCCTTGGTGCGAGTAAGGAGGATGTAATCGCAAGCAACACAGGGAAAATTATAAGACATTGTGGTATAGTAGTATTTGCTGAGAATGCCGGAGTGATTAGAATTGAAAGATTCCCAGAAGAAAATTTGGAGTCTGCATCATTGACACCATTAGAACGATCGAAGGCCCTGGAACCAGAGCTTGCCAAGAGTAAAATCGAGCAGGCTGTGTTTTATGGAGGAGATTTGGTCAATAACCCGCTTGACTTTGAAAGTCGACAGGAAGTTCAAATTGATCTTGACATCTTGGAGGCGTCATTTCTAAAAGTTTCAAGGGAAATTTTGACCAACACTTCAATTTATATCCCAGCAATGCTACCTTCTGCGGGAGAGCATTTAACATTCCGCGTAAACTGTTTGGAACGACTAGGACATTTCTTGCATACCAATTTTCACAATAAGCTTTCTCTAAATGCCAGATTCCAACTGTTGTGGGATTTGGAGAAGGCCGCTGCGGCACAATCATTGTGGACTCACGTCAATTCAAGAATGGAAGATAATGTGAATGTTTTGAGCAACGTGATTAGCGGTGAGGGAGGAGACGTTCTGCGTAATTGGTTTCTATATCGTGTCGATGACCTTGATAAGCTGATAAGCCAAACAGTGAAATACTGTCAACAGAATAAGGACAAAAACATCGACATTGTTACCGATGCAAACACTGTTGTTCTTGAAGTGATTTACAACACTGCGCTAGGAGTTAGAAACCGATTCTTCACTCCTGTTTATGGCCTTTACGAAGAGGATTTCTGCTCCACGCGGCATGCATGGACCTGTACCTCAGAAATGTTGGCGTCTCTAGAAACACAGTACCATATCACCAAATCGACTCTTGAGTCACTGTCAAATACTGATTTCAAGTATATCCCCCTCAGCCAACAGGCCATCTGTCTTGTTGAGGCTTTATGCTCGACGTATACAGATAAGTTGAACTGGCTGGCGCATACAAATCATATTGAAGAAGGTAAAGAGCTATCCGCTACATACAATGATCGCCGTGAGAACTGGCTGCAGTTTATCGTTAGAATTGGTGAAAGTGAGGCAGCTATCCGGATAGCGGAACAGTTCCAAATTTATAGATCGTTGGCGGATATTCTTGTCGATAACTGGCGTACTGCATCTGCCGCTGACGATAGCGAGCTTAAAGAAAAGTACTCAGAGGCAATTACGTTTTACTTAAGGAAGTTTGGGTACGATTTCGCTTTAGTTCTTTATCAGCACTTGGTGGAAACTAAACAGTTACGCACATTACTTACCGAGTTTCAGGATTATCGCGATTACTTATCGAGGTTCTTTAGTTCCGGCAGACATGGCAGGATCTCGTGGATTCCTGATGTGCGGTCTGAGCAGTTTTTAAAAGCCGGCAAGACGCTGTTCAATGTTGGCATTCATGGTGAGGATTCCAACGGCAATAAAAAGCTTCAGCTTAGCATTGGCAAGCTGTGTATCCTAGCTAGCAACCCCACAAATCAAGACGATGAAGAGATTGAAATGCTTCGGGGAGTTGACCGCCAGCTGCTTGTTGTTGACACTCAACATCTATTATCTGAGCAGCATGAGATCACATACCAGCGCCTAACTGAAAGAAAACGATGGGGCCTACTGCAAGTACTTAATAGGGGGCTTTCTCGCATGTCTCAGAACAAGATTCTTTCGATAGATGAGCTTATTGATGTTTTGACGCTTTCCGATCAGGATGCTGAGGCCAAGTACAATTTCTACAGGGCACTGAAACTCATCCATGCGTGCAATGACGAAAACCGCCATCTTAACGAAAACCTCGTTTTGATGAGGCTCTTTTTGTGTGACGACTGGGAGTCAATCGTTAATACTAAGTCCAAAACTGACGCTACCGTACAGAAAATAACTGAAGGAACTGCTCTGTACCGGACAATTCATTCGGCCGCCGAAGAGAAGATTCTTAGTCCACATGTCATCTCAATACTGCAGCAAAAACCCAGATCGTGTATTGTGAGTGTCCCCGGCGCGCAGATTCGTGCGCGCTTCCCATATGCAGATGAAGGTCAACTGGAGGGCATTGCACAGGACATAGACGCGGATGGTGCGATGATTAAGGATTACGAAGATAAATATGGTTTGGCGTCATGGTGCAATGGAATCTATTCGCGGATAATGACCACGCTGGATGTACCAATGGATACAGCATAGATAGAAGAGGAATTTAAAATAAATATAACGCCATAACTATGGTTACTATAACTTACTGATTAGTCTATTCGTATCCGAACAAGCGTCTCCGGGAGCTCATTGTTTTCATTGTCATTTTCAGCCTGACTTTGATCACGAGACTCGGAATACTGCGACAGCGAAGATGCAGAAAGCTTCAAGGAATGTAATATGCTAGTCCAATTAGCCATTACCTCTGCTACGGCTATAAATTAGAACGTTCTTACTACTACGGCCTCTACAGAATATTATACGTACAATGCGTTCCTGACGAAAGATTTTCAAATTTAGACGCGAGATCATCGAGCTCATTTACTAAACCCTTACTTAACCCCTGCAATTGATGCAAATACTCGAGTTCTTGTTTCTTCTCCGCCAGACGCGTACTCAGAGACATTTGTATGGAGGTTTAAGGTTTAAGCGATGTTGGTAACAGTTGGGAAAGACAAAACAAAACAAAACACAAGAAAACCATCCAATATTTATACTATATCCAAAACCAAAACGCAATGGCAAGGCTAAACCATTCCGAGCCGAATGGCCAAAACATTGATTTATGTAAGGTTTCCACGTTCCAATTTGAAGAGGGCATATAGAATCTAATAGAAGTACGGAGGAAATTCACGACACAGAACCGAATGCTGGCACGCGCGCACTCTACACTCGAAGAGAAGGTGTCCCAACTTGAAGCGCGGATCCAGACGCTGATTGATGAGAACTACGAGCTGAAGTGCGAGAATGCACGGTTGGTGAAGGACAGATGTGAGGTTGCTGACGAGCAGCTAAGGAAGATCAGGGAGGTTGTGGCGGAAAAGTGGAGAGAAATGGACACTTGCATTGAAGAGTTCGGCGTCTATGCAAAGCCTACAAGTACAATTACTATGAGAAAACGGAGTACTATTGTTGATATAGACTGTATACCAGAGGAGCAGGAGCCTGATTCGCCGGTGCCTGTACCAGCTGTACAGGCAGAGATAGATGAAGGAAACGATGAAGCACCGAATAAATCAGAAGCAGAGCTCGAAGCAGAACTGGATACACCACAGGATACTCGACTGGATACCGAGCCGGGTCCACAACCAGAGGGTGAGATCAATGAGCATGCGAATGAAAAAGAAGAAGAAGAAGAAGAAGAGGAGGAGGAGGAGGAGGAGCGCGAGGAAAGAATCCCACTACAACAGAAAACAACCAACAGAAGCCATCCACGGGATATCGAAATAATGCCCGAATTCGACGCAAAGCCCAAACGATCACGACGGGCGACGCCGTTGAACTACGCGCTACCCTCTCTGCGCACAAAAATGAGACGGGAAAGCGACGACAAGGAGAACGCTGTCCGGAATGTCAAGCGTCACAAGGCGCCGAAACGGAAAGGACCAAAGTTCGAGGTATAGGATCGAGCTGAATATATATATGATGAGTAATGACTTAATGGATGAATTTTTTCTTCTTTTGCTTTTCTGTTCATTGGTTGAACCTCGCAAGGGTTGTAGGCGTTTGGCCTTCGCTGGGATTGCTTTGCAAAGCATTGGTACGCACCTTAAGCATAACCTCCTTCCGCAACTTTGAGTCGACATCTTTTCTGACCTTGATCATCTTCTCAAATAAGTCTAGAGGAGCGTCCCAGTAGTCGTTTCTGAGCTTTTCAAACTGGCCAACAAGCTCTTCAGTAGGGCACTCAAGGGTATCTAATAAATGCTCAAAGATTCTGAATTCGTCCTGAATGGCGTCTGAGCTCATGTGGTCTGCGAAAAGGTTATACAGCATTTCCACGTCTAGTCTGATTCGTTCGCTTCCTTTGCCCGGTTTCAGAGACGATGTGTTGTCTAACGCCCTGAGGTAGTGCAAGATAGTATCTGTGAGAAGCTCGCCTAGGAAAAACTCATGGAAATCCGGGTTAAGATGAGCCGTACAGTCGACAAGGTACTCAAGCACAGTGTCGACGATCTGCCTCGTGGGGCGGCCCTTGTACCACGCACTAGATTCGAAAATCTCCTTGAAAGGCGTCACCAAGTCGTTGAAGATGATTCGGTTGATACCGTATAGGCAAGACTGAGAAAGATTGACAAACCCGTTGGATACATCATCGAGAATTGTTAAAATCTGGTTGCGATATTTTTTGCTTACCAGCTCGGACTTGTTCCGAGAAATCGCTTCAGTGTAGTCCGCGCCACGGATCTGATCATTTGCCAACGCAATAATGTATTCTACCAAACCGCCAGGAACCGCCGGAGAGCCATCTTCGTCAGCAATGTCCTCAATCTGGAGCTGCACCTGCTGTTTCATGACCTTCTCCCATTCATGCTGCCGTTCTTTCAGGATATGCGCGCACTCTTCAATACAGCCGACCAGGATCCTGCCCTGGTTACTATTGGCCGCGACATCGATCTGCTGGGTCACCAGTTTGAACATCGTCTGTTCTCCCTCCATGCCCAAAAGGTTGTTATCTAGAGTCTCTGGCGGAACCTGCCGCAGGATGAAGTTATCCTTTTCAGTGGCGGCAAAGTTATTGTACCACTCGCGCAGCTTAGTTTTGAGCAACGAGAGATAGTCGTCGTATAGGTCATTTTCTTTGCCATCCAACAAAGGCGGAGTGAGCTGCTCTCGGGTCATGCCAGCCTCTTCCATGCTAGAGTAGTATTCCTTGATGTATTCCAAAAGATGTAGAATAACCGATGCGCTGGGTTCCTCGGCCATTATTGAGTCTAGCAATTTGTAGCATTGCATATGGTAGTACTGGGTGAATTTCTCGAATATCGCCCATCGTGGTGGCATGCATCTCGCCAGCTTTGACTTGGCAGTGGCGAGATCTCCAAAGATGAACTCGAGTCCATCTAGTAGCGCATCCGGATCATTTGGATGCTTCCGCGCAGAGTACTTTATATATCCCTCGAACCTTCGCTCGATTGATTCTTCGACCGCAGCAAAGAACCGGGTCGGATAGTCTCTGCGCTCGCGGTGATGGCTACCCTTCTTCAGCGATTTAGTGATAACTCCACCAGCGTCGCCCTCGCCGCGCTGCTGAACCTCCGCGGAAATCTGCGCTAATAGATCTTGTTTCTCCTCGAAATGGATGATTTTGGCCGCTCGCACTACGAGAGAAACGTCTCCACGATCCACGATCTCTAGGAGGCTTCCTGCAATCCGGAAAATAACACTATCGAAGGCCTGCACGATATCCTCAAGCTGACTAAAGTGCTTTGTGATTGTTCGCCGAACGTCCTCTGTGGACTTTGTCTTAGCGTGAAACCAAGCGTCGTCGCGAACGTCTCTTAGCTGACTCAGCTTGAAGTGGATCGTCAGAAGATTCGGCAGCGAGGAGCTTCTAGGATCAAACGCGTCAAAGCCGTCTTCGGCCATCAGTGATTGGATCTCATTTAGGTCCCTAGACATTGTTTTGAAATTATCTAGAAACCGCTGAGTATCTTCGAAGTTTTGAAGAATCCTAGCCACCCGATTAATCTTGTCGAAATCAGCTACCGAGTCTTCGTTTTCCAGTTTGAGCTTATTGATTCTTTCCATATCGCTGGCTACCTGCTCAATCCGCTGCTTTGCGTCCATTAACGAATTGATCCCTTGCAACGTAACATCAATCTGGGTCTGAACGCCAGCTTTGAGCTGGCCATCGATCACAGCCTTCTCTCTAACAAGCTTTTGCTTGAACGAAGCCACTTTGTCTAGGTCATCGTGGTGTTTCAGCAGCTCCGCGATTCTAGCGCCGGGCGTATCCATTGGATGTCGGGAAGTTCGTAATCTCACTCAACCTCTTCTTCCCTTTTCTCCACACACAATCAAAATGAAAATAAGGGCCAAAGTGTTGTATTTATACAAGGAACTACTATACCTGGGCAAAGATTATCCGTAAGCCGGCTAGTTTTGGAACACAAACGAGATGACGAAAACTAACGATAGATCTGGATACGACACGTTTCGCACCAAACTACATCGAGCCTTTATGAAAAACTCAGCTATCACAGACGAAGCCGAGATTGAGGCGAAACTACAACATGGAGAGTATATCAAAAACGAGCTAATCGCGTTGTACAAACTACGCACCTACAGATCAATCAAACGAAACTACTATTCATAAACACCCAAATAACTAATGAGACTGATATCCTAATTGTCCAAGATACCAGCGATACGGACGGCTTTGGTTTGGGTATATGCGTCAAGAGCCTCACGGCCCATTTCTCGGCCCATCCCGCTCTGGCCATACCCACCGAAGGGCACCTGGTGGTGGAAGTCATTGTATGTGTTGATCCATACCGTGCCTGCCCTCAGCGAGTTGGCGACGTGGATCGCCTTGTTGACGTTGGTGGTGTGGATGCCAGCCGCCAGGCCGTACTCGCTGTCGTGTGCGAGATGCAGGACCTCCTTAAGGTCGGAGAACTTGCTGATGGTGACGACGGGACCGAAAATCTCTTCCTGGACGATCTTCATGTCCTGCTTAACGTCGGCGAAGATTGTGGGCTGGATGAAGTAGCCCTTTCCTGGCAGTCGGTTGCCGCCAGTCAGGAGTCGAGCGCCGCCCTTTTTGCCGTGTTCGATATAGCTTAGGATTCTGTCGAGCTGCAGCTGCGAAGTCTGCGGCCCGTAGAAGGTCTTCTCGTCAAATGGGTCGCCCGTCACGATGCTCTCGGCCTTGGCCTTGAACGCCTGCAGGAACTTCTCGTAGATTGTGTCCTGGACGTAGATCCGCGACCCGGCCGAGCACACTTCTCCCGAGTTGTAGAAAATGCCGAACGACACAACCTCGACGGCCTTGTCTAGGTCTGCGTCGTCAAACACAATGTGGGGCGACTTACCGCCTAGTTCCAGGGTGACCTTCTTGAGGTTCGAAGTGGCTGCTGATCGCATAATGTGTCTTCCGGTGGCAGTGGACCCGGTGAAGGCCACCTTCTTGATCCTCATGTGGCTGGAGATGGCCTGCCCGACCTTGCCGTACCCGGAGATGATGTTCATCACGCCCGGTGGGAATCCGACCTCTTTGAACAGCTGGGCCGCGTACAGCGCCGAGAGCGGAGTCGACTCCGCCGTCTTGAGCACGACCGTGTTGCCAGTGGCCAGCGCAGGTCCGATCTTCCACGACCACAGCAGCAGTGGGAAGTTCCACGCGATGATTTGGCCGCACACCCCGAGTGGCTCTCTCCTCGTGTAGCTGAAGTGGTTAGAGTCGCCCTCGATGATGTCTCCGTAGAGCTTGTCAGCCCAGCCACCGTAGTTGCGGATCACATCGATAACAAGGCTCACGTCGCCGGTGGCCATCGCCATGCTCTTGCCGTTGTCGAGAGACTCAATAGACGCCAGAGTGTGCTTGTGCTCTTCGAGCTTGTCTGCGTACTTGAGCAGCAACTGCCCTCTAATCTTGGGGTCTGTGGTGCTCCACGTCTCAAACGCTGCCTGCGCAGCGTCCACCGCAATGTCAACATCAGCCTCGTCCGCCTCAAACACCTCAACCACCTTCTCCTCAGTCGAGGGGTTTATCACCTCGAGCTTCTTCCCGGACTTGGACGCCACGAACTCGTTATTGATAAACAGCCCAATCGGCTGCTTGTACTTTACGCCATTAGGCACCGTGATATCCACAAACAATGACATTGTGCTTTCCAATATATATTCCTTCTTCTTCTTCTCGGTTTCAGAAAATGTTTGGTAAGCAACATCAAAAGAGGGAAACTCCCGCTTTATATAGTACCGCCAGAAAGGCAGCAAACTCCAAAGTGGGGTTCCCAGTTTCGGTTTGGCGGAATATCTGAGGTTGACCCCACAGTTAAAGGGTCCACAAGGTGGGGGTCAGTCGACACCAAATCCATGCATTGAATTAATTCATAAATTATGCCCTTTTCTGGTTTCGCATTGAATTCGCATTTTCCGCGACTACGCTACAACATTCGATGAGATTTTGGACCTTTACTCCACATCAACATCTGAATGGAACTGCGGTTTACTTACAAAAGAGGGGTTTATCCCGCACAAATGGATGATGAATAATACATAGGTGGCTCCATGCACCCGAGCAGGGTCCGGGACCCTGCCTGAACCCTTTTTAATTTAACTTTAACCTTTTGGTGTGTCTCAATTCGGATATGATTAGCGGAGATCAGTTACTGTAGGAACAGCCGATATTTGCCGGATGGACAGTTGCGTGAGGAACATTCCTGTTTCAGGTGATTTCAAATAGCTCAATGTATGAATCAATTGACCCATGGGCCATAACTGAAAACTGTTCTATTATTATTATGAACCTCCCAGAAGTATTGAGAGATTTCGATTGGAGGCAGTTCTCTTTTGGGTAGAACCCTAACCCGCAAGGGTACTGGTTAGTTTCCACAACGACATTTGGAGCTTTTTACTTGATGATATAACAGTATAATGTACATGGAATGTCTGTCGTGGCTTCTGTATACACTAACGGATCCATCAAACAGTCCAAGTCTAGCCAGCAATAATCAGTGAAAAGTAAAATAACAGAAAATCGCAGCGTGATGTGAGTGACCCTAATGTCCCAAGGGGGTAAGCCCTAAATCACGTGCCTACAGCCTCAAACGGGAAAAACCGAAAAGACCTATGGAGAACCAAAGCAAAGTGTGACTGCTTCCCCAATGTGGGAGACTCAAACGAGTTCAGAAATTGAGTCCCATTGAACTTTCTAACAAAACTCCATCAGTTCAACAACCAACCAACAATCCAAAATGGTATGTAATTCGAACGGCGAATAGAACGCAAAGCGAAGAAGAGGCTAACAAGGCATTAAGAGTGACGCTGTTACCATTCGAACCAGAAAGTTCATTAGAAACCCACTCCTTGGAAGACGTCAGTGCGTTGTCGATATCCTTCACCCAAATCGCGCCAACGTGTCCAAGGACGAACTGCGTGAACAACTTGCAAATATCTACAAATCAGAAAAGGATGCTGTGTCGGTTTTCGGATTGCGCACCCAGTTTGGTGGAGGAAAGACCACCGGTTTCGCTTTAATTTACGACTCTGCTGAAGCCCTCAAGAAGTTCGAGCCCCGTTACCGTCTTGTAAGATACGGATTCGCTGAGAAGATCGAGAAGGTGTCCAAAATACAAAGAGCCCAAAAGAAGAACCGTGGCCTGAAGGTTAGAGGTACCGGAAAGCGACAGGCCAAGCGTACCAGAGGAGACAAATAAGCACACATTGTCCATATCGTCATCATCAATGTAGTAATGTATATTTTTCTTTCTCCTTTATTCACCGTCTATGGAACTATGTGACACCAGACTAGTTTAATTGTCGGGCGCAGGTTTCAACTATATTTCATCTATGGTTCAGAACGACGCACTCCTACTCCATATAATATCAATAGTCGAAATCAGCATACTCAGGTATGGATTTCAAACTAACATTAAACTTCTTCTCAACGTAGTCCAAGCCATGGTGCGCACAATACTTCGCGAGAAATTCAAATGAAATGTCCCGGTGATCGTCAACGACTGCCAGAACATCATCTATGCGATCAAGATGAGTATCATAGCATTCAAACCTCTTTCTGATGGCATTGAATTCAATCTCGGAAGAGGCATACCACAGGTGACTTGAGATAGATATCGGAAGCGAGACCGCAGACAAGTCATACGCAGATTCGTTTCTAAGCAGATAATAAAAGAAGTTGACAAACCAACCAATAAATATTGTTCGACTCAAGCTTTGCACAAAGACCCATTCTTTCCAGGTCTTCGAGTCTTGGTCGTTCCGTTGTACAAGGTACTGGACCAGGTCATCCAGGAGAGCTAGAACAACCGATGACAACCGTTCGCCCTTCGCGCACTGCGATATATTACCACTATAGAGACGAATAGACTGCAATAATGCCAAAGCCTGAGAGGCTGCAAGCTTCTCATGAATGGACATGGACTGTATCTTAAGCAGCGGTTCCAGAGTCTCGCCCACAATCTTATCAATAGAGTCAAAGACATAACACTGTGTGTCAAACGTAATAGTTTCGTGCAACGCACACACGGCCAGTACTGACGAAAGTATAGGTGGCAGTCCATCCTTATACAGTCTGTAGTGCATGAAAGGGGTTGACAATGTCTTTAGAAATATCCTTGGATACTGCCTTACACGGGCTGTGAATAGGTCCAGTTCAACCGGGCAGGGAACCAGTATGCAGTCAGGCTGAATTTGAAAGTGACGATAACAAGTTGGTGCCGACGCCACCAGGCTGGCACCAACCTCTTCACTGTTAAACAACGTAGCCTTGCTGCCACCGAACTCTTTGAAAATATATGGCGACGTCTCTGAGCTCCCGTTTGAGGAGGTCGAAGGCGAAACGAGCTCTGGAGGAGTTGGAAACTCATGTACGCTATCGTATGATAGCCAAGGCCGCGCATTTAAGTGCTTTGAGGAGTGACTCAGTATGTTTACTGATTCAGCCATCATGGGATTATTTGAAGTATACTGGCAAACTGTTCCTTTCCTAGAACACCTAGTGCAGCATGGATACTGCATATCGCATTTCCGCTTGCCAGCGGAGCATGCTTTACAAGCTTTCCTTCGAGAACCTGAGGAATTCTTAATCATATCGAAGATGACTCCTTTACCATGGCAGTTCCGCAGTTGGGTTTTGACGATGAGATGTTTTCAGCATGCATGCGGTGTTTTGTACGTTCAACTGTCAGGAGTGGTTTCATAGATAATTATTCGATCGACTCCGCAAAACGCCGCAGGAGCCCCACCAAACTCCGCAGATCAGCCGCAAATGATGCATGGACCTTAAATGCATTCATATATATATGATATTTCACTCCGCCGCATATGGTTGAAGTTGAATGGATCCTGATTCCAGGGTTGTACCGTCGAAGTACAGATTGTACGCGATATCAAAGTATGCCAACATGTCAGGAGAACTAGTGAAATGCCTTGTTCGCACTTATAAACACGTAATATATTATAGTGCTCCCTCCACCAGCTGTTTGACTTATATCGTATAGTTCAGCAGTGATCTGTTGTAAATCGCTCGTCCCTATTGAGCTAGCCCCGCGGAGCAGTTTCTAATACCTTTCCATAAGCTTATAGAGCTCAAAAGAGACTTCTGAGTCGCGGCCCTAACAAAAAGCCTTGAGTGAAACCTTTGTCATATTCAATTCTCCATACATTAATTACCGCCTATTCGCTACTGTAAAGGTTTGATGCTCTATTACTCTGTCACGGGCTTTGAACATACTAGAATAGAATATTTGCAAGTCACGAGCCCTGACAAAAAGCCTTGAGTTAAACCTTTCTCATATTCAATTCTCGATACATTAATTACCGCCTTGTTTATTCGCTTCTGTGAAAAGGTTTGATGCCCTATTACTCTGTCACGGGCATTGAACATACTAGAATAGAATATTTGCATATCTGCTTACAAACGACGGAGATTAGATTGTGGTTAAATCCGATACGAGGTGTAATTTTGTATGGATCTCGGTGGAAAGTTCAGCTCGGAATAATTCTATCCCGCTTTAGGCGGGGCTGTGACCCGGTTTGGCACTAAAAGTGCACATCTACTAGGGATCTACATGACTAAAAACGGTTTTTCCATCATACCACTTTAGGTGAAAGAAGCAATACTTTCCATGAACAGACAATAGCAGTCTAGTTTGATGGTGGGAATAATGCTAGTTAGATCTTATCGTTAGGCACGTTTATCAACTAATACAAGTGATGCAGCTAATGCTTTAAACCGTATATGCACTTATAGTTGAATTAATTACAGCGACAATGGCAGCTGGGGTTCCGGGGACCGTACTCCGCCGCGGAGTACCTGTAGCGGATTCCATACGACCTTGCTGTTAAAGCAGGGTACACGATTTGTAATCTGCGATGACAAAGGAGCGGGTTATAAGCTAGTAGTATAAATAGGGCCCTGTACTCTTAAAGAACGGAGTACACAATACCTCCTTCATCGTTGAACAATGGCTAAGCATCACTCGACAGTTCTTTTGACAGGCGCCTCAGGGTTTCTGGCGGCTCACATCCTAGATGTTCTTATTGAGAAAGGATACAGAGTCGTGGCTACGGTTCGTAGTCAGGAAAAGGCGGACCACATCAATCAAATGTATCCCACGAAAAAAGATCAAATTGTTATTGAGTTCGTGGAGGATATGCAAGACCCAGAGGCTTTTGATGCTCTGCTAAAGAAGCATAAGGATATAACTGCAGTTTTACACACTGCATCGCCGTTTTTCGAAGCTAAAGAAGACCCCGTTAAGGAATTGATCGAGCCGGCCATCAAAGGGACGAAGAATATTTTGCAATCCATCAAGAAGTATGCTCCTCAGGTTGAGAATGTGATTCTCACTGCGTCAGTCTTCGGAATGTTGGACATCGAGAAGTTGGGCGACCCTTCGTTCGTCCACACAGAAAAGACATGGAGCCCAGTCACATATGAGCAGGCGTCCACGATTCTTCCATTAGGCTACATTGGCTCTAAGAAGTTTGCCGAAGAGGAGTTCTGGAACTTCCTCGAAAAGGAAAAGCCAAACTTTGTTGGTACCGCCATCGTTGCGCCATACATCTTTGGTGAATGCCTCCACAAGATCAATAATCCAGAATCGATAAACGAATCTAATCAGATTGTTTACAAGCTCCTGCACTCAGGTGAACCTGACCCGAATTATTTAGCATGGATATATGTTCGAGATGCTGCTCGAATCCACGTTCTCGCCTTGGAGAAGGAGGAATTAGCAGGACAGCGCTGGATCCCTGTCCCAGGGTTTATAAATGGCCAAAATATACTTGACTCCATCAATAAGAATTTCCCCGAGCTTCATGACAAAGTTCGAGTTGGCAATCCGTCAAGCCCGGAAAAAGATGCTGCGGCCTTTGAGAGTATGGCTAAATTCGATTTCTCTGAGACCAATAAAGCACTGAATACCAATTACACTGACTTCGATACAATGATCTCAAAGACTGTTAAGTACCTCTTAGCGCTGGATAAGAAATGGGGAATCTGAATAGAGTCTTGTAGATGTTCTTGTAGTTATAATATCATAAAAGGATGTTCTTCTTTCAATCAACAGTTGAGATATTTCTGCCTTTGCACACGCGGCATCTGCATTTCCAGGAATCTTGTATCTCGTTTTGCTTGTCACTGCTAGTCGATACTAGTTAGAAAATAGTGAAAGGTCTAACTCTAAGGGATTAATGCCTGCTTATTGCAACTAATATCACCTAAAGTTATAAAGCAGAAACTAAGTCCTTTAATATTAGCGCTAAAATAATACATGACTAATATGGTTCAATTATAATTGCCAATATGTATTATATAACATTGTAAATCTAACAAAATATATTTCTGATATTCTAGTAAACATTTAACTATATATAATATATATGCATATCAGTAAGCAATGCAGCGCATACAAGACGGGCGGGCGGGCGGGCGGCGCCATTCTCGGTAACATCGTTGAATTTGGCAGTTAATTCCAACTTTACCGAAAACCAAAACTATACAATCGCGTCATGGGCCAGAAATTCGATGAAGCTCAGCAGAAGGAGGAAATCCAACTGAACGAGAAAATAGCCAATGAAGGTTAGTAGTCTACTGATGCCTTACAGGGCCGAAAACCAAATAGAAAACCTGACTGACGGTGTAGAATACAAGATATGGAAAAAACAATCGCCGTTCTTGTACGATGTACTATTAACCAAAGCCCTGGACTGGCCATCGTTAACAGTTCAATGGCTGCCGGGGTCTTCCAAGTCGCAGTATTTCAATACCTACAGTCTGCTTCTGGGTACACATACCTCGAAGACCGAGCAGGATTATCTGCAAGTCGCCAAGGTCGACCTGCCATCTCACAACTACACCGGACAGCAAGAGATTAGGAACAAGCTATCGGTAACACAACGAATTGGCCATGAGGGTGAATCGAATAAGGCTAGATACAATCCTCGGGATCCAAATATCGTCGCTTCGCTCGCCGTCTCTGGTGACGTACTGCTATTTGATTTATCTAGTAGCTATCCCGGGCTTAAATGCCAACCTAAGCAACGACTAAAACACCACAGCAAAGAAAGCTGGGGATTGTCGTGGTCACCGTTCGAGTCTCGGTTGCTATCTGGTTCAACTGATTCTACTATTGCGCTATGGGATCCTAGTAATCCCAAGCCGCTCAATGTTCTCAGTGACCATAGTGCAGCTGTGAACGATGTCCAATGGTCTAAACAAAGGCCCACAGTTTTTGCATCGGTATCTGAAGATCTATCGATCAAAGTCTATGATACTAGAGACCTGTCTGCTCCAGTGTTCAACATTGAGGACGCCCATGGCCAAGGGATCAACTCGCTGGACTGGAATATAAATGAGCATGTGTTCGCTACCGGTTCAAATGATGAAAAAGTTGGACTTTGGGATCTCAGGAACACAACCCGAATGATCCATTCCCTGGCAGGCCACTCCGCTGACGTGTGCTGCGTACAATGGTCTCCACATGATCCCTCGGTGATCGCATCCGCCGGGTACGATCGCCGAGTGAACGTATGGGATCTGTCGCTGACTGAGGCCGAGCAAACCACTCAGCAGGAGCAGGAGGGCCCTCCAGAGCTAATATTCATCCACGGGGGGCATACAAACAAGCTGACCGACTTGTCATGGCACCCATCGGTTCCGTGGGTAATTGCGTCCACCTCGGAGGACAATGTCGTACAAGTATGGAAGATTTCCACTGCGATTGTTGAGAAGGAGGAATAAACACTAGACGGAGGCAGAGAAAGTCGTTATATAAGCTTAGGGTACCTTAATTCATTCTCGCGCTCTTCCAGTTCCTGTAATCGACGCGTGCACGTCTCCTGATGTAGAGTACACTCATCTGTTAGTATAGAGGGCCATTGTGCGTGCTTCAGGCATTTCCGTTTGTCGTTCATGCATATCTCTTGAGAGAAGTCTACGAGGTCAGAGGTCAAACCGCAGATTTCCTTCTTCTTGAGTCCCTGCTCCTGTGCTATCTGTTCGCCAATCTGCTTCGCGTGTTCCTTAGCTAGTTTGATCTTTTCCTTGCGCTCGCTCCAGTACTGGATCTGAGTAGCCAGCTGGGCTTTCTCTTCGTTAAGTTTGGATACAATCTCGGGACTCACTGCCACCTCGTTTACATATCCCACGCCAGCATTCTTCAATCCGTCGAGATCGTTCAATTGCTCAAGTGCGCTCTTCAACTGTGATTTAGATAATCCTGATAGTGTGGACGTGATCAACCGCATAAACTCGCGACCATGCTCGGGTGAACAGTACTTGTTAGGCTCCTCGACAATATTCTCGCATCCTGGAAGCCTGCAGCACCTCCTCCACGTAGTTTGATGAGGACAGTTTGGACAGGCAAACTTTACTACACCCTTGGATTTCGCCTCAGTCATTTTAATGCAATCCCCGTGAAACCACTCATCGCAGTAATCACACGCAATCATCCACCGGCCATTATCAGGCATCCTGCATATGCAGTAGACATCTTTTTCCTTATCTTTGCTGATAACAACGTTCTTGGGTCTCGGTTGTTTCCGATCTTCAGCCACAAGCATTATCTATATATATATGTTTTGATGATCGAATAGTGAAGTAAGCCCTTTCAAATCTGAACCCCAATGTCGCTCAAAGAATTAGCGCCGGAACCATTACAGGGCCCTGAGCCAGAACCGGTTAATCCACCAAGAAAACCCTTGGGGTTTTTTAAACTACTTAAGAGTGTTCATAGATATTCATCCTACTCGTTTACGGCGTTCGTAGCCCTGCATGCCTCGGCCGTGCTGATTGTTCCTGTTGTATCTACCTCAGGTGGTGATTCAGCAATCCAATTAACGCAATCTGTCTACCAGGCCGATATGGTAGAGCCTCTTCTTGTGTATGGATCGTTGGGGTTGCATATCGTGTCGGGGATGGTACTTCGAGCTCATCGAATGTACCTCGACCACAAATTTTACGAGAGAATCCGGTTGAACCTATCTCCAGTAGCAGTATCAGGATATGTTCTAACGCCGCTAGTTCTACTGCATGCCTTTCTGACAAGGATACGGCCCCAACAAGTTCTAAGCGGCAGCTCACTGATCTCGTTGCAGTACGTTGCATACGGACTCAGGACCTATCCAGTAGTGTCGTGGACAATGTATATCCCACTAATATTCCTGACATTCCATCATTCCATCTGGGGCTGGAAAAAGTGGCTCAGGTTATACGGGAAAAAGTATACAAAGAAGACGTATGGGTTATTTATTTCATTAACAATAGCCGGCTGGATCAGTTTAGCTAAAATATCCCGAATGAACGTTCCAACCGGCTGGCTTGCGACTCAATATGCCAAGGTATACTCTATATTTACATAGCTCCAAAAGGAGGGAGAAAAAACAACAAAGCCATCACTTTGACCGCCTCTGAAGCTCAATGACACTTTCAATCTTGGATAGCGCGAGCTCAAGAAGATCCTTCCGCTGCTGCAACTCGATATGCTTCTTCACTTTGGGGTCCTGCTTGGCAAACAGCTCAATCTGCTGGTCAGAGAGATTCTTGCCTAGTCTCAAATCAAGCTCGCGAGGAAAGTTGTAGTAAAAATCACTAAGGAGCTCAACGTTAAGGAAAAGCACCGCAGTTTGAGTAAGCTTGTCTGCGACGACGTCTAGGAAAACCTCAGGACAATAGTACTTGTTCAACTTGCTCTTGCATTGGCGCGACTTAACTGCCATCATTCGTAGTTTAAGGATGTCACTTCGATCGCGTAGGAATATTGCTTCGCGCCCCTTTGTCAGTAACGCCGAAGAGAAGCCGAATCCTTCGCCAGGGTTGGTTTTCGACTGCTCAATATACTTGATAACCTGGTCAAGCTTTTTGCCGCCCACTGCGCGTTTGATACCGTTCAAACTATCCTCGCACTGTCGACGCTCTTCCTTAAGCAGGTTATATGCATGGTCACGTGAGGTCATCCACTCGCGATCTTCAACCTCGACTTCGTACTTGTATGGTTTTATACAGTTTTCGACCTGGTCGGAGGTCGAATAGTACCTCATGTTCAGAATGTCCTGAGACGCCTCTTGGATCGCATTCACCGCGAACGGATGGTTCTTGAAGTTGGTGTTTTCTATCAGTTGGTCCATCTCGGCGGTTAGCTTGTCGATTACCAGTGCGGTTGAGAGTCGCCCCACTCCCAGCTTGGTCAGGCCAGACGTCGACGCATCCAGCTTTCTATGCCAATACAGATCATCAACTGCTGAGGTGGGTAACTCACTCAGAGCTGGTTCGTTCGTCTTCGTTCCATCGGGCTTATTCCAATACCTCTGGGCCAGTATATCAAGCACCTTTTGGTCAAGTTCATTTTTCAGTATTTTCCGCACTTCGTCGCGTCCCAGCTGAGTGCTAAGATCCTTAAACGCCAGCTTGAAGCTATCAGTTGAACTAGCTAGATAACTCTGGGGCGTCAAAACTCGGTCATTATACTCCACCTTAAACTGATATGTAGTTTCTTCCAGCTCCTGATGGATGGCTTCTGATGTCGGCTGCAAGCTTCTAGCCATCGTAGATTCCAGCACATTCATCAGCTTTGAGCGTAGATTCCTAGTCCCCACCGTACATGCCTCGTATTCCTCGTGCTGAGAGAAAAAGCTTTCTTCGTTTTGGCTTACCAGCGAGGTTAGGTTCGTAGGTCTTCTGAATAGCAGCCCGCCTGCTGACCCCGCATGCTGTGAGGCTCTAGTAATAACCCCCACGTAGCCCATCTTCAAAGGATACGA
Organism: Diddensiella caesifluorescens; assembly: GCA_030558955.1. Lineage (NCBI taxonomy): Eukaryota > Fungi > Ascomycota > Dipodascomycetes > Dipodascales > Trichomonascaceae > Diddensiella > Diddensiella caesifluorescens. Next base: position 250,001 of record JAKTQR010000011.1, read on the forward strand.
CGTGTTCAGCAGAGTATCAACTCCTCGCTTAGCGTCCACGAGGTCCATCTTCGTGATCACGCCGATGGTTCGCTCTCCACGAGGATCCACGCGCCTACTAGCGCGAAGCGCGCTCGAGTTCGCGAGATCCACGTCTGCGGAGGAAATTGCCAGTATGACATTCGGAGCCTGGATGTACTTCTCGCACAGCTGGTTGATCCTTTGCTTTAGCGACCCGGGCTGATCGGACGCCGTCACCTGGATGTACCCTGGGAGATCAATCATCGTCAGGTCAGGGACGTTCGGCGAATAAATATTTAGCTGAATAGGGTCATCTGAGACAGCCTCAGTGTCTGGCACGCTTAGGTTTAAGTCTCCTAGTGTGCGTTGAATCTGGCTGAAGTCAGTGATCTTCCCCAGCCCAAGTGCTGGGAACTCACCGTACTCCGCGGCGCTATCAGGAGTATTGATTAGCGTCAGCTCGATTGGCCTCCTTGTAACCATGTTCGAGCCCTTTGGCAAAAACTCGTGCCCCACGATAGCCTCCAGAACGGAGGATTTCCCGGAACTTTGCGATCCAATCACCACTATCGACGGCAGCTGAAGAGTATCTGATTGGTCCACCTGCTGGAGTATACTCCTGATTTCAATCATCTTCTTAGTGAGGACCATGATCTGATCGCCGTTCCCCTGGGTGTCGCTGTTTTCCGGCAACTCAGTAGCAAGCGCCGCTACTGACGCTGCAACAAGCACATCACCGCCGCCACCTCCTCCTCCATCATCACCGCCTCCGCCACTCTCCTTTCCCTTAGACTTGAAGAACTCCGGAACATCAGGCAGCTCAGGCAGCTCAAACTGATCTATGTAGCCCTTTGTAGAGTCCCAGGTCGACTGGGCCCACTCTGCAGCGGTGTTGAACTTCTCCTGAGTATAGTTCGAGACTTCTTGCACTTTGTAGTTCACATACGCAGCACCCCCCACCACTGCGCTCCCCAGCGCCGCTGGTATCCTCACCACCTTGCCCAGTATCTTTGGTATGCTGTTCATTGAAAAGCTCCTCCTTGCCACCATCTGCAGACGCCCTGATGTCGTCGACGTATACCTGAATCCCTGCAACGGCGAGTGTGCCTGTAGCAGCGAGATCCGCGCCCGACTCGAGATATCCCTAGCCAGCAGCCTTGGACCAACCAGCCTACGGCATCGTCTCGCGGCTGTGAGCATTCTTGCGGTCGTAATAGTAGATGTCTGTTTCGGCGAAATCAAAAAATCTCAAGATCACGTTAACAACAATAAATTATTAGGTGATGTTTTCTATATAGCTGTGGCTTTTACAGTGGGACAAAACCATCATTTATACGATACCAACACTACTGCAATATGTTTGGTCTGGGGCTACTGTATTACGGTACGAAGCAGACGATTTGGCTTGCTTAGACCAATAAGAGGGTTTCTAATGTCCGGTAGTGACGATTCTACTGCTGAATGCCGTAGCCATCCTGAACGAGGATCGATTCCTAGCGCGCCGTACGTGGTTAGATCTTATATAGAGCTTTGAAACCTTTGATATTGGCGTCTAACTGTACACCAGTAGGCTGGACTGGCGACCAGGGATTCGGCACCAACGAGGATTCCGTCAAGTCCAAGCTGCTAGGCCTGATAAAAGCCACTCGAACAGTCATGCGACGTAAGTTTTTGTGAGTTTCCTCGCAGCAGTGATTCTAACCTAGTCGAAAGCGTTCCTAATAGCATTCAATATTACTATCATAGTCTACGAGCTTGCCTTAGGCTGAAGTTTGAAGTATCTTACATAAGCGTTTATAAATATTTTATTACTACTCAGAACTCCTTCTTTTCGAGGGGATTGTATCGCAGGAACTTCTCAATGAGGTCGACGTGAGTAAGAATCATTCTCCGGCAGCAGTACCGCTTGAGCTTGAGCTTGTCAAGGGCATCGCCCTCGGTCATGTTGTCGTCCTGGAGATAGGACAGATAGGTGTCCCACTTGTCCCCGATGACCTTCTATTAGACATGATCAGACAGGAACGCGGTGAATAGAACGTACCTTGCCACAGGAAAAACACCTTACAGGAATAATCATTTTTTATTCTTGTGTAGATATGTCGATAGAAGGAAGAAGGTTAGATAATGATGATTTTTCACTGTTTTGTCCCAATACAGATAGGAAAAAAAATTTGGAAAATTAAAAAATTAAAAAGCTAAGCGCCGGCGATTTTTCATACAAAGCTGCCATTATCTTGTCTTTAGAAGAACTGAGAATGGAGGAGGTGACTAAGAAAAAGAGAGGGGGCTTCGCGTACTCGAGCGGAGTGTCGTGGAAGGTGTCGTCGACGGTTGGAGGGAAGTATCCGGGGGTGCGTCCTGTGTTCAAAGGGAACCATTTCGTAGTTTTGACGTCGCTGGATCTGAAGATATACCTGTTGTCGACAAAGCAGTGCATAAGGAGCATACCGTTTGATTCTTCGGATGTCACAGACATGCTGTTCAAGGACGAGAAACTGTGGATTGTGCGCCGCTCTGGTAAGTGCGACGTTGTGAATTGGTCCGACAAGAGCGTGAGCACTGTTGATCTGAAGATCCCAGTACTAAAGGCCATCTCGATCCAGTCAGAGACTCGGGCGCTTGTGCTGTCAGAGAGCAGAACCGACTTCTCAGTCGTCGATGTCGATGTCGGAAAGGATCCAGTGACTGTGGCAAGCTTCAAGAACTCGCGACTGTTCACGCTGTCGAATAACAGGCAGTACTATAGCTTTTACCACCCAAAAAAGAACGAAGTTCAGCTGGTTAAAATCTCTGGACACAAGATCGAGAGGGAAACCACAGTGAAGAGGAACCGCGGAGTCGCATCGTTGGCGGTGTCAGACGAGGGGCTTCTGGCAGTGGGATCAGTGACTGGTGTGATCGATCTATACTACAACTGCTTTGAGGATGCCTCTATACGAACGTTGAAATGGCACGTCAACCCGGTGAGTGCGTTGTCTTTCTCAGTGGATAGTAACTATCTGCTTTCGGGAGGCCAAGAGAAGGTTATGGTGTTCTGGCAGTTGGAGACTGATAATACCCAGTTCTTACCGAGACTGGACGGCGAAGTGATTGATATCAGCGTTGACAGCGACCTATACGCGGTAACCTTAAAAGGAGACCAGGTACTGGTGCTCTCGGCAATTGACCTCGTTAGCAGGCTGCAGGTATCTGGCGTCAAGGCAGAATTTGTCAAAGTACCGGCAGACCCCGAAAAGGAAAAAAGAAGACGACGACGCAACGACAATGACGTGGTGGGCGATTACACAGCAGCATACTATATAAACCCAAAAACAAAAAACGGATACTTCCCTACGAAGCAGGCCCAGATACAGATCTACGATGTTGCCAAGGATGAGCAGTCTGCCGTCCTCAGCGTCGCCTCGACGCTGCAGACTGGTAAGGTCGGGAAAGAAGTGTATATTGAAGACCCCACAGTAACCCATGTGTGCTTCACGAAGGATGGCAAGTGGATGGCGACGGTCGACGAGACGCCAACCCCAGCAATAGACAGGTTGCTTTCCAAAGAAGATAAAGTTATAGACCTGAAGTTTTGGTCGCTGAACCCCAAGAACGAAAAATGGCATCTGGTCACCAGGATATCAGCTCCTCACGGCCCTAATAAGAGCATTGGCGAGATTATCACTGCAGATTTGTCATACCACTCGGGGCATGCATTCGTGACTGTAGGCGAAGACGGTGGGGTCCGACTATGGCGTCCCTCTTCATCTTCCATATGGAGTGTTCGAAAGATCCTTGGCGCTCGCGGGATTACTTCCTCCGCGGTCTCGATCACATGGTCGACAGACTCCAGTGTCTTGATCCTTGGCTTCGAGACAAACTTGTATGTGATTGATGCGGTGCGATTCCAGTTAAGGCAGATTCTGCCTAATATCTTGGGATCGCGTGTGCGATCCGTCTATATCTTAGGCGACTGCCTAGTTGCATTATCGAAGACACGACTGGTGGTATGGGATCTGCTGAACAACTACCAAAGATGGTCAATTGAGGTCCAGTCGCCGAGCTACGGCAAACGACTCCTGGCTATAGATGAGGCAAATCACCGGCTGGCAATCGCCATAAATTATTTCACCCGTGATTACAAGGTCCAATCTAAAGTCATAATATTCGGGCTGACGTCTCCAATGCCTCTACACATGGAGAATCATCCTTGTGCTGTTAGTGCACTCAATCTGGTCCCTGGTACTCCAGATTTCAGTTACCTCGATATCCTGGGGCGTATCAACAACCTTGCATATGGAAACCGAGCATCGAAGGCCATCGCCCCGGACACTACTGCTTATTTCAACGCCGAGGTCGCCGCTCTCTATCAATCCAAGGTCGCAAACAATACTGTGAGTGTTCCTGATGACCTAGATCTAGATCAGAGAAAGACTCTCAACATACACTCGTTTGACCGGGCATTTGAAGGTGCAGAAGTCCTATCCTTAGAGACCCTCTTTGAAAGAGTATTGGGAGTCATAGCTACATAAAATTCCTACCCATAATCCATGATCTCATGATGAGTGGAATAAAGCAAAGGGGTATCTATTGATGCTCAATGTCGCTGGCCCAATGATCATTGAGCAATGGATTAGTCAAGAACTTCAACTCAAAGTTATGCCCGAAGAACTGTTAGGGGATCTTCGCGTTTTACACCATATCGTAAGTTTCAATATGAACTCTAAAGGCCCCTAAATTGATCCGGAGTATATAGTCTGATTTATTTCCGGTAGCGTCAATGCATGCGTCCCACCCATTTATGGCGGGATAAAAAGCCCCACCACGAGTTGACACTGCTAAAATGAATCATCCTAATTACCAATTACACTGCATCCATGAGCTTGCCAGTGATTGTGTCCTTATTGGACACGGATTTGTACAAGCTAACAATGCAAGCCGCTGTTCTGGATCATTTCCCTGATGCTCACGTTGAATACGGGTTCACGAATCGAACTCCAAATAAGCGGCTGAATCTGGAGGCTATAGATTGGCTGCGGACCCAAATCACAAGCTTGGGAAACCTCCAATTCCAGGAGGATGAGATTGACTTTTTGCGAAAATCCACTACTCTTCCCGAGCGGTACTTTGAGTACTTGAAAACCTTCAAATTGAGTCCTGCCAACAATGTTGAGTTGAAGTATAATCCGAACACCACCGAGTTTGAGATTCTGGTGCATGGCCTTTGGGTCGAAACAATCCTATACGAGATCCCACTATTGGCACTCGTATCTGAGGCATACTTTAAGTTCGTGAGTACTGACTGGGATTATGCTGGTCAGGTTGCCTTGGCGAGCACGAAGACGAAGCAATTGCTCAGTAATGGATGCTTGTTTTCCGAGTTTGGCACGAGACGAAGACGCTCTTTGGAGACTCAACAGTATGTCCTTGAAGGAATTGTGCAGGGTGCCAAAGAATTTGCGGGCCGGAAAGGCACGGACGACTGGAGGTCGCTGATAAGTACCTCTAATACCTATTTCGGAAAGATGTTCAACCTGCGAGTGACGGGTACAGTTGCTCATGAGTGGATGATGGGAATCGCTGCCTATACTCAGGACTATGTGAACGCGAACAAAAGGGCCATGGAGCTATGGATCGAAACTGTAGGTGAAAAATCGGCCGGGTTTGCTCTTACTGATACGTTCGGAACGGATAACTTTCTTAAGGCCTTCGTCCCGCCATTTACCGATATCTACGCCGGAGTTCGCCAGGATTCTGGCGATCCGGTGCTATACACGAAGCTCATAGCCAAGCACTATGAGAGACTGGGCTATGAGCGTGATACGAAGTCTATCGTCTACAGTGACAGTCTAAATGTTGAAAAGTGTCTCCAGTACAAGACTGCAGCGGTTGAAGCAGGGCTGAAGCCATTCTTCGGAGTTGGAACGTTCTTCACGAACGACTTTATGGGCACCGATGGAACCAAAAGCGAGCCAATGAACATTGTCATCAAGATCTCGAGTGTTAATGGCAAGCCCGCTATCAAGCTGAGCGACAATATGGGCAAGAATACTGGCGATTCAGCTACGGTCAGCAGGGTCAAAGAGATCCTAGGCTACGTCGAGAGGGATTGGTCCGAAGGCGACGAATCACATCGATGGAAGTCTTAGTCTTTCGAAATATTTAAATCTAATTCTTAGACGTATTTTTCATTTTTCATTTTTTGGTGATGTTTGTAAGGCTTTATTGATACTTCCGTATTTGGTATATATATCGTGAACTACGCCGGGAATTAATCTCTGCGGCATGGATCTAACTCCTCAAAATTTGCTGGCATCGCTTGAACGAGCCAGTTCGGACGATGCTAGTAGGAGCACTGCTCAATCATATCTAGACCAATGGAAACTGGTTCCTGGGTTTCATTTGCTACTTCTCGTATGCCAGTAATGTTCTTCTCCCTTATCGTTTTAAATTTACGGCTGGCGTCTAATCTATCTAGGAACTGTATCTCGATACTAGCGTCTCCCTATCGACTAGATGGCTTGCGATTATTTATTTCAAAAACTCAATTGACTCGAGCTGGAAGCGAAGATCTGACTTGTAAGCAGCCGAAGATATAAGTATAGTTCTATGAACTTGATGAAGACTGATGCTAACAAAAGTAGTGTGATATCTGCCGAAGAAAAAACTGTCATCCGACAAAAGTTATTCGACAACGTCCATGAGCCTAACCGACAGCTTACCGCCCAGGTGGCTTCAGCAATAGCAGTTGTGGTACGAAAGGACTACCCCAGAGACTGGCCGGACTTCTTTGACCAGATAGAGGCTATCATCTCAAGATCAGATGTTGATCTGGTTACATTGTTCAACACTATGTATATCTTGAACCAGGCGTTGAAAGTAATTGGGTCAATACGGTTTGGGCCGTCTAAGGCCAGTGTTCAGAAGAACGCAGACGCCCTGATGGCACTAGTTGGGAAACTGTATATTGCAATGGTGAACGAGTGGATGACAAGTTTTGACCTCGCGAAGATGGAGGTCGGGTATCTGGCTCTAAAGGTATCGTGCAGACTTATGTGTGACGGGTATGAATACCCCAATAGGTCGACCCAAGCACGTGCGATCTTCGAGAATGGATATGAGCATCTCGCCGGGTTTATGTCGCTTTATGAGCAGCGACCGCTAGAGCTGTTGGCCAAGCACATCAAGCGAATGGGCAAGATGTACTTAAAGATGGTTGATACTGCGCCTGCAGTTTTTGTGTTAATGCCTCAGTCGATCAATACAATGAAGCTGTATCTATCTCAGATTGAGGCCAAGGCATCGTTTTTCCATGGGGAGGCCGAAGACGATTCTGTTCAGGAGGCGTGGTCGACTATAATTCGTCAGGGCTTCATTTTGCTGAAAAGAGTCCTGAAAATCACATTGTCGAGAACGGCATCGCCTTTAGTAAAGGGAAAGACAGAGGAGGATAGACGAGAATCAAGCTCTGCAGTAGAGATTCTCAATTCCCAGCTCTTCTCACCAGAGATTGTGTCCCAGCTTGTCAACTTGATTCTGACCTCATATATTTGCCTCAGCACTGAAGACCTTGAAAGCTGGGATAGTGAACCCGAGGAATTTGTGATTGAGGAGGGTCAGGAGAGCTGGGAATTCCAGTTACGGCCCTGTGCAGCTAATTTGTTGTCGAGCTTGCTAATCACCTTAAAGTCGTCAGGTATTAGTGAACAAGTGCTAGCATATATAGATAACGCAACACGACAAGAGACTCATTCTATTGAAGGGGTACTAACCAAGGATGCTGCGCTGTACGCATTTGAGCTTGGATCGACTGCGTTCAGCGAAAAGGTCGATTTCGATGCTATACTCACTACAACGCTAGTCCCACAGTGTCAGAATGGTAATCGTGTACTTCGTCGACGTCTTTGTACTGTAATTGCCGAATGGATTTCGGTGAAAAGTACCGCTGTTACTCGAGCTGAGGTGTTTAAAGTGCTTATTACGTTTCTCAACGACCAGGATACTGAAAACGATTTAGTGGTTCAGCTTTACGCATTAAAAGCACTAAAGTTCACTATAGATAATTGGTTATTTAAGGCTGAAGAGTTCGAACCATATATCGATGTGACATTCAATAGGATCTTCAACCTCTTGAATAGAAGTTCACGACTGGTTGAGACAAAGTTGACTATCCTTCAATCAATGTCAATAATGGTAGAACAACTAGGTGGCCACATACAAGGGTATATTGAGACTATCTTGCGCATATTACCACCTCTATGGGAACATGCAATGGAGGGACAACTACTCAAAGGAACGGTATTGCAAGTACTTACTCATCTTGTTGAAGCTCTAGGCGAAAACTGCCGGCTCTGTTTTGATTTTGCCATTCCAGCGGTTGCAGCCGCGGCGGATCCGAAACACGAACTGCAGGTGTATATATTTGAAGATGCTCTTCCTCTGTGGCGGGCAATTATCCAGAACTCTACTGAGGCAGATCGTGATAGATTGAACGTGTTGGTGCCCCCATTGTTGGACTTGATTGAGACTTCGACCGAAAACCTATCCGCCGAGCTGGATATCTTAGTGGATCACATTATTCTTACCCCAGATTTGTTGTCTGATCAAAGGTTAATTTATCGATTATTCAATATTTTTGCTACCTATGTTCCCCACATGACCGATACTGCACTTTTAGATGTTCTGAGAGTTTTGCATCTGATTGCTATTATATCCCCGCTAAGTGACTACTGCGATGCCCTTGTACAAACTCCTGACAATGAGCAACCGGCCAAGAACTTGTTGATGGGTCTGCTCGATCATTTGTTGGCCAAATCCAGAGAGAATGTTGCCAAGATTCAAATTACGACGTTGTTAGGGCGCTGGTCATTCAACAACCCTATTATATTCTGGCAACGGCTGGTATCCTCTTCGTCTGTGTCCAAAGAAGATCTATTTCTTGCGCTGTTCGAAAAACTTGCCAGAACAGGCCATCCTAAAGACCGCAAACTTATCGCTCTCGGTTTAACCGTCTTGTTGAAGACAGGCGATCCCTTTATACTTGAGAGGTTATCTGAACTCGTTGGTATGTGGAGTGAAATGCTGGATGAAATATCTGAAGATAATGGCGATGCAGACATCTACTACGCGTCAGGGCGCGAAATTACTACTCCACAGGATAGAAGAAGGCATGAACTCGAGAGGAGCCGTGACCCGGTCCACTGTGTTTCCCTAAGGGATAATATTAAAACTACTTTGCAGGAGATTCACGACGTTCAGGGTATCAGAGAATATATTGCGGCCCTAGACGTAACTGGAACCGAGCTACTAAAATCAATTGTTAATGAAAAATGATAAAATCAGGTAACATCATAAGTTACATAACTTAGAACTAAACTAGAAATTACATGAGCTTCTACAATCTAGTCAATTAATAAATATAAATAGTAGTTATAAAACAGTACTGCACCACAGAGCTATAGTCTCATAACATAAAGAATATTGTCGTAAGCTCTGAACCATCGATAGTCTCTGCCTACGGAAGTCGTGCACAACATTAAAAATGAGATCCTCAGATACATCGCTATGACTTTGCTTAGTAAGAATATCAATAACAGTGTCCACAGTACAGAACGTGCCCGTGCGCCCACATCCAGCACTGCAATGAACCATCACAATTGGATCTGCGCTAGAATCCTGTGGGAGCCAATGCTTGATCCACTCGTTCTTAAGCGCGCAGAGACCAATTAGATCTTGTGGACTCGCTGGTGAACCCAGATCTGGCCACGCTGTATATTGTATCTGAACAACCTCATGGACAGAATCATTCTGCATTAGGGAAAATTTCCGTACAGTCACGTCGGTATCAGTGTTCTCGCCTAATCCAACATTAGACACTTCAAGTAACTTCAATGTACAATCACCAAAGACGCCATCTTCCCAGTAGGTATGGCATTTTAATTGTCCGCCTTCTGACTCAGCAGTCAGCATAACAATTACCGGTACCTTATGATCCCAGATAACCTTCCAAAAATCTTCAAAAGTCTCTGGTAACGGACCCTGAGTTGCAATATAGCGTTTGCATGAGTCCTTACTTGAAACGTAGCTAGCGTTAATGTAATCTGAATCTCCCGAGAGCATGACTCGGGTATGGTCATACGGCCAAATATTATTATATCTGTTCTTGGTCCCCAGTTCAATACCAGCAGACACGCTGAAAAGCACCTTACCCTCTTCCTTTGAACTTCCAGGTGTTGAAAATGCTCTGTCTCTAGAGAACGCAGACTGGAGTCTATCCTTTTCCGCCTGTTCGATATCGAAAAACCGTTTCGCAATAGTCTGAGGTCCATTCGTACTAGTAATGATATCTCGAAGCCATTTTGGGTATTTATCTATTTGGCCCATCTCCGAAGGTAAAGTCAGTGGTATGCAATCGTCAGAAAAGTCTTCAAAATTTGAACGAATATTGGATGCGAAAGCTTTTACAGGCCCATCAACGGTTGAACCAGTTGGAAGACTGAACCCAGTTAGAACAGGCGGCAGCTGTAACCTGCTGTCATCATCGGCATTACTCTGAATGCTTTTTATTATTTCATCTTTTCGCATAACATCATCTCTAGGCGCGCGTTTAAGTTCATCACGTTCAATCATATCAGGATACTGGGCGGCAAATTCGTTTATACCGCCCTTTAAATAGCATAAGCCGCCAGTGACAACATCCTTCGACTTGCTGAATTTTAACAGGGTATGTAAAAGCGAAGTCGAACTGAATGATGTAACATCATGGCTGGCTTGGTCGTACAAGACAATAACATCATACTGATCGAGCCTCTGCAGGCTTTGGCGCTGTTCAGGTATCATGCATTCGATAAACCTAGACAACGCAAAACCCGGCCTTTTCAGCAATGTAGAAGGTATGCATATATTCGTTGCCGAGTTGATTCTGCAATTGACATACTGTGCAAACGGCCGAACATCAACAACAAAAATCTTCTTCTCTGGCAGGGGTGGTGAGGCATTGGGCGACATATGAACTTCGGGTTCGTCATCATCGTTATCATCCGCGTCCTCGTCTGGACTAGATGTCGGAGGTGACGGCAGAGTGTCGCTACTATTATTACCACTGGTTACACACCCCACTGCTTGTTTAGACTGCAGGAGTAGTAGTTGAAAGAACTCGGCGCACGAAATCCCATATACGTCATCGGGCAGCTTCGACGGCGATAGGAGAGAATTCACCGGAAGCGAAGGTGACCTAAACCTCAAATGAAACGACTCTCGTGATGAATCTTGTAAACTATATGGAGTGGTCACCAATGGATGATTCTGATATCCATTATTCGACCGTTGAAATGCAAAGGTACTGCTTTTGGCGCTGTTTGGAGTCCGTAAACCGCTAGCCAAAGGCATAGTAGACTCCTTCGACAGGTCCAGCTGAGCCGGTCTTCGTTTCCTCGAGCTTTCAGCAGGAGCCTGCGGCTCCTCTAAGGTATCTGGTAAGACCTTTCGAGGCGATGATAAATAGAGCGGGCCCACGTCTGTGTCAAACGTGACTTCATCGGGAATGCTTAAAGCCTCTGTGCTGGGAGCGATATAGTCTCTATTATTGTCAATAACATCCGCTACAAAGTACGAGCCGGTCTTCGTCGTAGCAGCCGAGACTGTCTCTCCAAAAAAAGGGCTCTTCGAATGGTTCAACCCGCCATTATCTGACTTGATCTTCTCTTCCTCGACGCAACACGCTCCCGGTGAAGCTGACCTCGGGCTCCTGGATCCACTGAGAGAAAAGCCCGGAGGCGACGCAAAGGAAGGCGAGATAGAAGACGATGCTGACGAAGACCCTGAAGAAGTCGATTTCTTTTTACTCTTGTGTGTTCCCGAAAAGGAAGTGCGAGTGCCTTTTAGGCTCATCGAACGAAAATCCAATGCTTGTATGTGTTTTTCCCTGGTTTTCTGCAGATATGTCGTCAAAATCTACTATTCCAAATGATATAAATCCACTCCTATGCCACCGCCAACACCTAGGAGCCAAAAATTATCATGTACTTTTCGACTAAAATGGACTTCTCGCCGTCAAATAGTAGACACAACTGAGCAAAATGCGATGCAAGGCAGTGTGGTAAAGGCTGAAAACTATTCGTCACTCGCCAGCTATCAGAATCGTGATAATGAGATTTACTATCAACGAGGTATTATTAAGTTTTGGAGAAGAGAAGGAACGCTAACAAAAATATTAAGTACAAAATGGGGCGAGGTTTGAAAATGATGTCATTTTTAGAAACCTACGTCACCGAGTTCACCGTTCCCGTTGAGGTAAAATTATGTGCAGATCTATTTTTTACCCTCTTTACGCGTGACCTCCACGGCCCAGCGACGCGACTTCCAATATCAGAAGCCTAAAATAGGATAGAAATATATACAGTCAGATGACGGGAAGTAGCGTAGTAGACGGAATACGGAATAGCCTGTTTGAAATCAAGTTTAAGGTCCATGACCTGGGATATGAGGTGGAGTCGGATAGTTCTTCTTCCCGTAAGGGGATTTGGCGGGAGATTGCAGACGTCAAGGACGAGCTTTTGATATTTGAGAAAGGACTACTGGAGTTGAGGTCACAAGACGGGATACCTGCTGACGCTCCGTTAAAGTCATTGGACGATTATAGAAGAGAGTATACTGCCGCTCATAGGCTAGACCGCGACGAAACCAAGGGACATTACGAAGAAGAGGATGATTCATTTGCCAGTGCGCATGAATCATTAGAAGCCCAAGACCGCAGCCTGGTGCGGGCAGACCTCTTCTCTGGATCAGAGGCTACGCAGAGCTTGATCCAAGAAATCAAAGAGCTACGCCAGCAGGCGAGCTCAACATCCAGCCTTGACAGAGACTACCAGAAGACAATAGGCGGCCTGCAAGAGCAGGTATCCGAACTCCAGCAACGGATTCATATCTTGGAACGCGAAAACAAACGACTATCAGGTATGCTCCAACAACTTGAGAGTGATGATCAGGTGATGAAATTCAACGAACAGCAGTTCAGTACGGAGCAGCTGGTGCATATGTACAAGTATAAAAGCGACCGCGCACGTGCCGAGCAGTCAGATCTGCTCTTCATCAACAGCTACAAGACCCTGGAATTAAGGGCATACAGACAATCTACCCGAAGCCGTATACGGCTTCTGAGCGCACTAGGGCTGATAAAAGTACTAGACGACTCAGTGTACTACGACGAGATACCGCAGCAGACTTCTTCCAACAGTTCGAAACCGACATTTCGAGCCGTGGCTACCGCCGTAGTGGCGTGCTTACGAATACAGCGGCGGTTCCAAGATGCGCAGTTGCGGCACCGTCAGCTGAAGCTGAGGCTCTTCGCATCCTGAGATAACGATTCCTGCTCCTCCCTCTTATTTATATTCTTTCCTAATGTATAATATTCATGACTATGTGACGATATGTACTAAGTCAGGCGTAGTTCAAAGGTTAGCGGCCCATCTTTACCAGTGCTGGATGCACAGTTACGAACGTCAGCTGAAGCTGAGGCTCTGCGCATCCTGAGATAACGATTCCCGCTCCTCCCTCTTATTTATATTCTTTCCTAATGTAATATTCATGACTATGTGACAATATATACTAAGTCAGGCGCAGTTCAAAGGTCAGGGGACCATCTCTGCCGCTACTGATTTCCACCTGCCTGAAAGACACCGGCTCTACAGGTGCGCTCCAGTAAGACTCGCCGCCATACAAAATCTTATCGCCATCTAGGGTGAACTGGCCAGCGTTATTGGCCCGCGCACATGTAAATGCGCCATCCACGACATCGCAGTTTCCCTTCGACGACGTTATAGTAGTTCCAAAAGTGGTAGTCGACACTCTGAACTTAGCACACGTCCCTGAGGCATACCACTTCCCGTTGGAGATCAAACAGCCGTTCTGGCCAGTAAGCTTGATGTTCCCTCGTGCTGTTTCTCCACCACCACCGCCACCGCCTCCATTACGCTGGCGTTTGGGATAGTAGTGAAATCCATCTCGACACGAATTAGTCGTCGGAGAGTCAATAGGTATAAACGTCCCGCTAGAGACGGATCCCTTCAGCTTGAAGAAATACCATACCTCTTGTAATGCATTTTGCCTGTCACACCCCAAGCGAACACTAACCCCGCCCACACGCGGCGAAAGGGCGTTCCTGAACTCCTCATTGGTCCACGTCTTGTCCTCTGATGGAACAATCCCAGCGCTCTCCAAAAAGTCATAAGTGGGAAGCTCGCGCCACAGGTCAACAGATGTTCCAAAGAAATCTGCGACATTCTGGTACTTCACGCTATCTGCGGAATAGCACGATGGATTGACAGTGGACATACACGTCCCGTGTTTATTGAACTCATGCAGCCACAGGTCCTCATCAGGGCCACCCTGGTTTTTCCAAGAGTATGCCATCTCCTCCACCAAATCGTCATACCCGAGACTGAGTAGCGTCTCAGTGGCATTATCGATTTCCCAGGCCTTGTTGCAGTACTGATTGAACCCTCCACCGCACTTGTCAACCCACAGCCCATGCAACGTGAAAACATCAGGCGGACCAGTAGCAGGAGAATAATCCCAAAACTGCGTAGACAGGAAAATGCCATTAGTACCCTCAAAGCAGCAGCTGTCCTCCCTTCCAGGGGTACACGACAGCGGAGCATCGATCTGGCACGATTCGTGCTTCGGCGATGACCGGACCGGGCTTTCGAAACCTCCACTCGACGCCACCAGCGGTACCATTCTAGCATTCACACTTCCTGTTACGCTAACTATAGCCAGTATAACGTGCCATATTGGTTTCATTTTCCAGTTTCTCTTGGGCTCGTCTAAAAAGTATTTTTGGGCGTCTAAGTGGAGAGATGAGAGATAACAGGGTGTGGGAGAGCTTATCACTGATAATCACTGGTTAGGGCAAGGGATATACTGCATAATCTATCTCATATATAAATATCTCTGGATTACTATTATCTATGAAGCACCCGGAATAGGGAACTTCCACGATGCAGATTTTAAATCTATAACTGCGGCATGCGTATAGTCACCGGTGAGGTCCGTTTTCAAATGGGCATACGCCAGTCTGATATAGAATTTAAGCGGGGAGAACATTGTGGTATTTTTCACCCATTCAGAGAGATTGAACTCAGCAGCAGAACCTCGATACTGCTCGATATCATTGATAACCAGACTAAATCCGTCCCACTTGTTTGCTCTGTCTATTTCGCCCAGTGCATCCCACTTTAGAATGCTGGACGCCTTGTCCATTATAGGAGATGCGAAGACAGGTAAGCCCCCTCGTAAAGACGGCGCACCCCGTCGGAGCTGCTCGTATGTCTGGAGAATGGAGTCGAAATCCCATCTTGCTATTCCACTCAGGAACAACCCAACTAGTAGTCCCTGATACACCAGTCCTGGAGAAGTTTTAAAGCTGGTACCAGGCAGGAAAATCAATGCTAGAATGTAATGATGAATTCTTAAGGTTTGATTAGGCACTAGTGCAAGCAGCAGTAGAACTAGTCCTACTGAAATGTAAAAGAGGATATACGCTTTGAACTTCCCTGCCCGCCATATCACATACGCCTGTCCAAAAGCTATGCCAACAATGATACCAACAAGAGTGAATAGTGCCACCCAAGCGCCTGGCTGAGTATTTAGATCATGAACCGTCAGTCGATCAAGTGGCAGATATGCGAAAACAAAATTCTCCAAAACGCCAACCCAGAATGCACCGATCCAGAGAATGGACCTGCTAAGGTTCGCTTTAAGCCCATTCAACTGCGGGAACACAGAGAACACATACAAAACATAACAACCAAGTAAACACGGCAAAAGCCGTCTGAACCCCAGAGATATCAATTCCCCGTTGGCATACTTGTCTCCACCTACCAGAGGCGGATTTGATGCCAGGACAACAGTCCAGAATCCAACAAAGACCAGAACTGGAAAAAGAATATGAGGATCAGAAACGAAGTACCCGAACGCCACAGAAAAGACAACATTCAGCAGCACTATCCATAATCGAAGGTCATAACACCCTATTGTTTTGACGCCTTTCAAGTCTACAAACTCATAACTCGCAGGAAACTCTGAGTCAAACGGAATGCTCTTAATTCCATTCTTATCTTCCGATATGAATGCAGCCTTGGGACCCGTAAACCGTATAACTGCTCCACCACCCTTTGCATTGGTGACAACCCCATGGTGAATAGCCGCAGCACACACAAACGAGTCTGCCCTATAGCTGTTGTTCCCGCCAATCACAAATGGGCGATAGATCGACTCTACCTCTCCTACAGGCGTGTTGCTGTAGGTCCAACTCTCCTTCAAGCAGTCTGCGAGACATTTGAACTTGAACTCCTTGCCAACCTCACTTGCAAAGCAGTCCTCACCATTAAGACCACACCGCTCGTTCTTGCCTTTCCATATCTCTTCATTCAGAGAACACTTTAATAATGGGACCTCTTCGTCGTCTATTTTTGGTATCGCGAGTATTGAGTTACGCGCCAAGGTCTGGAAAATCAACCACCACACTAATATGTACAGAACAATCGATCCTGTCTTTATGGGCGGATTCAACTTTGCCAAAATTTCATCTGGATAGCTTTGAAGCTTTGGAAATATAAGGCTCACCTTGGGATTCTTCGGTCTCGATGGGCCATCCATTAACAGTCTCCAGAAACTACGCCGTGGTACTGATGCCCGCTCATCTATCAAGCTCTCAGCCGATGCATCGCTATTATCCAAAGCAAAAGACTCTTCCAAATCTCTATACCGCGCACCGGCTGCCATATTTTTGGTAACGCAAAATCTCCTGTAAACCTTAAAATTTTGGCTTAAATAGCAGTTCCTGAATCTAACAGGTTACAGGGTTGGGGCAGTAGGCCGATAGACATTTAGTTAATCTTATTAATCTCCCGATAAGATATACCAGATTCTGATATGCAAGATTACAAAGCGTAACGGAAATATTGTCAATGTCGACTGTTGCTACTTGTTTGAATTTGTTGTTTATCTGAGAGGAGTATATTAGTGTACACTGAGTGTAGATAGTTTCTAGAACTATAGGAATAAGTTGAATAATAGTTATATCATTATCATCGTCATTAGCTTTTATTTTCGTTTCCTGCTCTTTTTCTATCCAGAACACATCTCACAGGCTTCTGCGTCCTCGATAGTACATAGAAGCAGCTTATTATCATGTATATTTTGTTGGTCAGTGTGTGAAGTTGGCTGTTCAACAGTATCGACCTTATAAATGCGGTTAACCATAGCGATATTTTCATGAGATGGCGACTTGACAAGAGCATCCTTTTCATCTCGTTCATCCGTTTCGCTATCTGGCACCGTCTCGGGTATGGTGACCTGAGTTTCGTCGCACGAGGTCAGAGAGTCTTCTTCGTCCGGCGAAGATGATGGAGAAGATGACCTTGAGGTTGCATTATTGTGATTGCGATGCCTTTTCGAAGAATGTGTAGTAGCAACATAGTAGCGTCGTTTCAGAGTTTTCAAAGGTAGGCTCAGGTCCACTTTTGATTTGAGTGCTTCTTCATCAACTGTATATTGTATGGGCGCAGAGGCAGCTTGGGTTCGTAAATAGTACATGCCAGTTTTCAACCCTTTCTTCCATCCGTAGAAATGCATACTTGTCAGTTTACCCATGGTAGGATCTTTTAGATGTATGTTCAGACTTTGGGACTGATCTATGAATGGAGACCGATCCGCAGCCATATCGATAATAGTCTTTTGACTGATTTCCCATACTGTTTTGTACAATGCCTTGATCTCATCAGGGATGTTGGTTAGGCCCTGGATTGATCCATTAGCACTTATTATCCTATTCTTGGTATCCTCGTTCCAGACCCCTAGCTCAATCAAATCCTTCAGTAACCAAGGGTTGACTATTTGAAATTCCCCAGACAAAACACGTCGCGTGTATATGTTTGAGGTATAAGGTTCAAAGCATTCATGGAATCCAAGAATCTGCGAAGTGGATGCAGTAGGCATAGGTGCAACGAGTAAAGAATTCCTTATTCCGAAACACTCCATTCTCTTCTTTAAGATATCCCAATCCCATAGATCAGTAGGCTTATGGTTCCATAAATCGAACTGTAGTAACCCCTTTGACGTCGGAGACCCTTCATATGATTCATAAGGGCCATGAAGCTGGGCTAGCTCTATCGACTTTTCAACTGCTGCATGGTAAATGGTCTCGAAGATTTGGATATTTATTTCCTTCGCTTCAGGAGAATCAAACGGAAGCCTCAAAGCCATTAACACATCAGCTAGCCCTTGGACTCCAACTGCTACTGGCCGGTGTCTCATATTAGACCTTTCAGCCTCGGGGACTGGATATTTGTTTCTGTCAATAATTCGATTCAAATTGAAAATAACATCTTTCGTGACTTCGTGTAGCTTTTCAAAGTCGTACCATACTCTGGAGTCATCTTCCTTAACGAAGCTTGGTAGTGCGACAGATGCTAAATTGCAGACCGCAACCTCCTCACGCGACGAATACTGTACAATCTCTGTACATAAGTTTGAAGATTTGATTGTCCCCAAGTTCTTCTGGTTTGATTTCCGATTGCAGGAATCCTTGTACACCATGAACGGCGTGCCAGTTTCTGACTGTGCCTCAATAATAGCATACCATAGCTTTTGGGCTTTGATCACCTTCCTGTAGCGACCGTTTTTGATATGCTTTTCATATAGTTCTTTGAACTCGTCTCCATATACATCGCTTAGCCCAGGTGCTTCATTTGGGGAGAACAGATGCCAATCTTCGTTCTTCTCGACCTTCTCCATAAACAAATCCGGAATCCACAAAGCATAGAACAGATCCCTTGCCCGACTCTCTTCTTTGCCATGGTTTTTTCTTAGGTCCAGGAACCCAAACACATCAATATGCCAGGGCTCTAAATACACTGCAAACGCTCCTGGGCGTTTGTTACCTCCCTGATCGACATATCGAGCGGTATCATTGAACACTCTTAACATTGGGACGAGCCCGTTGGAGGTCCCATTTGTGCCTGCAATGAGGGATCCAGTTCCTCGGATATTATGTACATGCAACCCAATTCCTCCTGCAGTTTTCGATATCAACGCACAACTCTTCAGAGTATCGTAGATTCCCTCTATAGAGTCATCTTTCATACCAATTAAGAAGCAAGATGACATTTGCGGGTTCGGAGTCCCAGCATTGAAGAGCGTCGGAGACGCATGAGTAAAGTATTTAAGCGACATCAAGTCATATGTCTTGATGACGTTCCTAATATCCGATCCGTGGATGCCAACCGCTACTCTCATCAGTAGCTGCTGGGGCCGTTCCACCACCTTCCCGTTCATTCTCAGCAAGTAAGACCTCTCTAATGTCTTAAAACCGAAATAAGTGTATTCGTAATCTCGTTTATAATCTACTGCAGCATCTAAGTTGTCTGCATTTTTCATCACGACTTCATAAGTCTCCTTTGACACCATCGGAGATTTAATTTCAGTAAGCGGATTTGTATATTCAAAGAACTCCTTTATTAGATCCGAAAACTTGTCATTGGTATACTTGTGCAAACTAGACATCGATAGTCTAGCTGCGAGTTTTGAGTAGTCGGGATGGATCGTAACCATACACGCCGTAGTCTCAGCACAAAGCGTATCAAGCTCAAATGTGCTCACCATGGAATAGGCGCCGCTTATTATTCGATCCGCCACAAGCTCCGGCTTTATATACTTCAGGTCAAGTCCATAACATAGCTTGCTAATCCGCGACAGTATCTACTAAAGTTAGACAAAAAACTTCACCTTCACAATACAAACTCCAGAAATGCTCCATTACCTTTTCCCTCTGTAGAGTTTCCTGTCTGCCATCTTACAGCCTGTTAGAACTCACAATTGCCTCTAGCGCAATGAATTAATGACTTTGAAGAAAATAGCATACCTCGCTTGATTACAAACATGATACACTGGTTGTGTTGTATCCACGCCTCCGTGCTGTATGAAATCTATAATGTATTCTATATCCCGGCGCTATCTGACAGAATATTCTGACTATATCGAAAATGCCAGCTTTTCCGGACAGTGACCAAAGAATATATCTAACTGCAAAGAAAAAACAGAAACTGCCGAGAGGTTGGTTGTGTTTAGGGTAGGTGTGATATATAATAAACTATTATATTTTTGCCGTTGTCAGTACTATAATACTAGTACTATAATATACAATATTTCACACATATAACTTGATATTGGTGACCTAGGCGAGGTCATGCCTACGATTATACATATTAACCCTGCAACTTTGTGCTAGGGCAAATAAGACTCACCAGACTCAGAGTCACAAGAGGCACTCCATTGTCTCGCTCCACCCGATATCCGAAACGTCTTTCAGCGATTTCTTCAAACAGCTGGTAATTTTCCATTACCAAAGTAGAGTCTAACTTTCCAATCCGGTATATTTCAGACTGGGAGATTTGGGACACTTTTTTGGTGATGTGAAACCCCAACCCTGGGATTCCTCAGTGGTGAAATCCAGCCGTGACAGATTATGGCTGATGCTGATAAGATCAAATTTCGTAAGAAACTGAATGATGAGACTGTTAATATCGATGATTGGATCAATGGTGCTATGTATGTCATGATCAATAGCGGAATCCAAGGGTAATACCTTAATCAAGAATATGACCCAGAGTATGGATGAGTCTTGAAAGGTATCACTGCGTTAAGCAAAAATCAAAAGGAAAAAAGAGCCTACCGGAATCCATTGTTGGTCTTACGCGAAAAGAAGATATACAAGCTCTCAAACCTGGAGCAGCCGCTTTTATTGCCCTAACGTGGAAGACGCAATACGTATTTTATCAAGATAAGTGCCGAAAAGACCATTCCATCTTGCAACTAATCCTATAGTAGGCACCGTTGCCCGAATCACGATGCAGACCAGGTAAGAATGTCCTTTTAAGCATTACAGGTGCATGACGATGATGAGAGTATGATTGCAAGAGCTATATGGAACGATTACCCTTTATCCGTCGTTTGAGCATATCAAAACTTACTTTGAAGTGCGTCCAGACCAACGAAGAACCCTCCAAAACGAGAATTCCTTTTGCCGCTAATCGTCTAATCACTTTACCAGTAACGATACCACATTACTACCGCGAATGAGCTTCACTTTAATCCTGAGAAGCGAGGGTGACCCCATGAGAATCCTGATACTCATTCTGGACACAAGCGCAATTTTTTCCACTGGCTACCAGTTGAACTTTCTATCCCAAAGCGTAGGCTGAAACCTGTACAATAATGCCACTCATATATATGAGATTAGAAATCCAACTACCTTGCACTAGCATAAGCCAGTATCCACTTTGAATTCGTCAGAACATATTTGCAAGCAGTGGTCCACGACTCGTTTGAAGTATTCAGCGATAATCGGATCCCACAGCCTCCTATTTTATCCTTGTCAATGACATAAGGAAGTTTCAGAGATGGATCTGAAGATTCTACAAACTCACCAACTTGCTTCAAGACATTTAAAAACGCAACCATAGCTGAATCCAATCGCTTATGATTGAGCAATCGCTCAAACGAGTAATCACCCGAGGAATACAGCTCAAGTGATACCTGTTTAGCAGGCTGTCCCGGTTTGGGATCCACTTCTATTCGTTCAATCCGAGACATGCTACCCATTGGCCTTAATCTGTACCCTACAAGCTTGAAATTCAGTTTCTGGATTACCGTAGCCATAAGCAGCAGTGTTTGGCCCCAGGCGGCGTTGATCTCAGACCATTCTACTTTTTTATCTCTTAACCGTCCTAGACGTAGTCCATTAATGGTACCGAAATATCCGTCGTGCCCTATGCAAAATGCGTCATTATAAACATTAATTCGTTGAAGTTTCTGAAGTCTGCTTGAACTGTATTCAAACATGGAATCCACACGATCTTGCTCATGCACATACTCAGTGAGTTCGAGCGTAAAATTATTCTGCTCTTCGTAAAATGCCTCTTCCTGTGAAGTTAATTCCTTAGCCTCCTGCCTCAAACGAGCCAACTCAATCTCAACTTGACGCCGTTCTTCTTCGGCTTGTTTAAGCTCTTGAAGAGCTGCTTCGTTCTCAGCTTTCAAATCAGTTATATCCTTCATAATCGCCTCAACCTCATCTGAACCTGGTTCAGGTTGGTCCTTGATTTTATTCAAGAAACTAATAAATAAATCTCGTTCTCTACACGATTCCTCGTACTTCGGAGCTAATGACTCCTTCAAAAGCTCAGCACAGTCCCCACATATCGGGTAATCCACATCGCCATTCGCTGAAAGAACTTCAAACAAGTTCTCCAATGCATCGATACTCTGATTAACGGGCAATCGTCTATGTGACTCGTTGTTTACTATTGGCGAAAGGGAATCAGAGTCAGGACGACCACCGGCGATAGATCCAGTCCCCATTGTCGATTCCGTCAGCAATACAAAAGACTCTCCAGGGCTCTGAAACCCGGCATGTGATCTTTTAGAATTCACATTTCTTCCATTTGTGCCATCCTCTGGGGTACCAGCCAGACCTTTGGTAGTGGCTGTAGTCTTCCCTCTCCAGTCTCCAACTGCGTTGGTTCCATTCGTATCCAGGTTAGTCAAAAGACTGACCTGAACGGGACTAAGATCCTGCAATGACTCATGTGCCACCAGCGGTAGTCGACATCTCTGGCATTGCTGTATTTGCCTCCCGGCCATAGTAGATGATGTCAACTGGATACGATGATCATTACCATCTTCCCAGGCTCCCAACATGCTGCTTCGAGGTTGTTAAAATATCATAAAACAGCTTTATTACATAAGTTAGCGCTTAATGTTATTAATATTACTCAATATTTATAACATTATGCCTTGTATTCTCTATTAGCGCTAATTTTAATAATCTTATTCTATCATATCACGGTATTCTAGTTAGCCTGTCTTCATAAAACATACTACTACGTGGTAAATAATAGCCTAGATGCCCCATCTAGCCTTGACATTATACTCTATCTCTATGCGCTTCGTTCAAGCACTGATCTCATACTCTATTGTATCAATATAATGCGCTGCATCCTGCACAACACTTCGCGCAGGGGTGAATGCCAAAGTTATAACCATCATAATGCCTGATGAGGCCGATACCAAGTAGAAAACAGTCGCCGGGTGCCTCTCGACTGTGAAGTTGTAAATAGCCAAAAAGAATATCGGTGCCACAATTGTAGCAGTACTCGTCAGTATGCTCACGGCACCGAGTAGCTCTCCAATCGACTCTTTGCTCACATGCTTTATAAGGGCATTACTCGCAGCAGGGCCCAAGATTCCAGAAATTGATTCGATTGCCACACCAAGATAGTAGGCGTTTCCAACCTCGGCAGCCGCTAAAACATAAAATCCACACATGGAGAATAGTAGCGCTATACGGATAGTACTAGCATCTATCAGGTCCAATGTATGAGAGCTCACATACCACATACTGGTAAACCATTTGAGCAGAATCGGGAAAAGAACTAGCAGTGCCAGGGAACTTGATAGACCACGAATCGATAGAAGATAGCCATTTTCAACTGTTGTCCATTTGAATTTCATTTCCGGATATGTTAGCAGGGCTGAAGCTATTCCTACCGATAGGTCCACAAACACCGCGATAGTTGCCATCAAAATCCAGGCGTTAATGCGATCATTCATGCTCTTTAATTTCTTGAATGAGAGTATTTTCAAAGGCCTGATAGCATTTAACAAATCAAAGGTGCCAGAATTCTTGCTGTTATCGTCCGAGAGTAGTGATAGCTTCATAGCCTCAGGGGTTCTAGATTCTGGAACAAATAGGTAAACGAAAATGAAGCTAAAAACACTAGCCAAAACCAGTAGCACATAAATGAACGTATTTGAATGGAAAAGATTTGCCAAATAGCTCCCCAAAACCGGTCCTAGCGACATTCCAACAAATTTACTACCAGAGATAATTGCCAAATAGCGAGACCGATCTTTTGGTCGAACACTATCAGTGATGTAGGCCTGACATATAATCTCAAGCCCGGGGATCGCTCCTCCAAGAGTGCTCACGAAAGTAGCTAGCATTATCCAGTTATAACTAATAACATGAGGATACACAAGACATGCTAAGAAAATAGAATCTCCCATACATTTTGCAAAGAGTATAAAGAATATTGCAGGCCGTCTTCCAATTCTGTCGGATAAAGTGCAAATCTTAGGTATTGAAATAACGGCTACAGCCCCCTCTATCACCTGGTTCCATGACATTAAGCTTGTGAGCATTTTCGTGGTACCAGCCTCATGGCATCTTGGATCATGTTCAACCATATCAGGATACCGCTTCAAGCACATTACATTCAGAACCGCTTCCAATGCAACTGCGAGACAGCTTCTTTCTGGCATGTAAACTATAAAAAAAGCAAACGATAATAAGAGAGGCGCAAATCGTACTCTCCAAGCTCGATGCTTCCCTTTAACTCCAGCTTCTTCTTCATCATCATCATCATCATCATCATTATTCGATCCATCGCTTACTTCACTAACAAAAGTTGTATCAGTCAGTCTCTTGTCTAATAGCGGATCAGTTTCACTCTCGGCATGCTCAGACAGTGCTACGACTTCCACCAGATTCTGAATAGACATATTGGTGGAAAGATAACACAACTCTCAGCCAGCATTTTTTTATCTATAGTGGTGAGAATACAACAACGGTATCCGTCGGTGTTGAAAATGAACACCAAATAGAAAAAAACCGCAAACATACCACCATTTTGATTGTATATATCTTTCAGCCAAATGAAGATTTCTTAGATATATCTCTAAAAGTCATATCTTGAGTCTGATCAGATAATCCTCACATCAATATGCTCAGAGGATCAATCATAAGTACCGCATTGGTTATTCCAAGACTCCCCTGGCTTAATCTCAAGCATATATGCAGGTCCCACACATCTTTCAGGCAAAAAATAGGTGCCGATCGAGGGCACTTACAATAGAATGACTAACTTCAGAGCTCATCCTGAATATTCTGCTATCTTGTTCGGCACTACTTTAGGGGCGGCGCTTCGAGTTGTATTACACTTTTTCACTATGAACCTTGATACCTTCTCTCTGTGCTGTAGCCCAAATCATCAATGAACCATATAAGATACTTTTGAATCGAAACTAGTTTCACCATTTACGCATGTATCTCTAAATGAATTCAAGTATGTAGTAAACCTGTAAAGCTTCACTGGTCAATATATTTTTCCATATTGACAGCTGCATGCAGATCTCCAACGAGCCGCAGAGATCACGTGACTTGGCTTCTGGCTCCGGGCGAGGAATCACGTGACCTCTCACTTACCCGGATCAGCTGGGAAACTCGATAATTTTGGTCTGAGGCCCTTGCCCAAAGACCGCACTTGAAACTATCGACTGACGTTTTTCCTTTATAGAACATTCAACATCATGAGTGAAAAGTTCTCCGGGCTACTAAAAAGCTCGAGACTGGTTTCTCTACGGAATATTCGAGAGGTGCCTATAGACAGCAGTGTTTTCCCGACTCTGCAGACGGTCGAGACCACAAAAGCATCTTCTCATCGTCGGAACTGGGGGCTAAAGGCTCCAATACCTGCAAAGCATAAATCAGTGCATATTGGTGTTACCGCTTTAGATAGCGAGTCGCGAATAGCGCAATATGACAGGAACTCGGCGTTCTTCCGCAAAATGAAACGATTCAATGAGCTGGGTGTAGCATTGAAGATCAATCGATGCCCTGATCTTGAGAATTTTTTCTCTACCAAATCAGAACAGGGACGAAGTCTATTAGACATGAATCCACATGAGCTAAAGTCTCTACAGCAGACAGCATCAAACGCAAGGCACAAATTCAAAAAGTACATGCAGCAAAACGGCGCTCTCAGTCCGCGGGCCGTTCAAGAACGATCCCCGGAAATGACAGAGCATGTTCAGAAGTTTTTGAGGGTCAAATCCCCAAATCCAGGTGTGTCGTTTCTCAATTCTTCATATAAGTCCTCGCTTGGCCTGAGCTATGGACTGAAAGGAGCTCTGTTCAATACCCCGGCCGGGCTCCACAGCGCAAAGCCAGTTAAGGGCCGAATATTGACGCCTGCGGTGTCTGGCGCTGGCAATGGCGTAGCAGGTATCGGTGGGTTCGTTGCCCATGCCACTGGTACGCACGGCATGAGAAGCAAGAAACCCGGCCAGGCAAGCCAGTCCGAGGATGTGCACGAATACTTCATCCGCAAGGCTGAACTCAACGGAGGGAAAGTCGAAATGACAGTGGTCGCTGCTGATGTCTACGATGCGGTACTAACGAAGAACGAGTCCAGGGAAGAATTGATCGATCACCTCATCAATCCTCCTGCGAAAAGGCAAATTCGGTTCTAGAAGGACCTCCTGTAAATAACAACTGCTATAATAAAGACATTATACCATGGAATAATAAATAATTATGCTGTACTATATGAATCCTTCCGGAAATACCAGCCTATGATCGACATTCAGCGTCTTGAGCATATACGCCATTGTGAATTCATCTTCTTCCGAGCTATCCTCGTCTCCCTGGCTGCTTTGGCGAGATCGGTCTTCGTATTCTTCTTTCATTCGCTCGTAGATATCTCTCTGGTCATCAGTGAGGGCGCTGAGATCAAACTCTTCCTGGAACAGAAACGGCGATGTTCTCTTTTGTTCAGCAGTGCGCCTTTTAAGCTCCTGCATGCCTCCCATGGCCTCTACCCTGGTACTGGCTTGGTTGAATAGATAAGTAGCCGCCCTCTGGGCCACAACCCGCCAGTTTTCCTTCATCGTTTCAAGCGCAGGGTCCTCATTCTTCTTCTCGTATTTGTATGCCTGGTCGGCAAGATCAATCAGCTTCTTGAGGCTGTATGCTTCGGCATCAAGCAATGATTCCTGTCGCTTCAGCGCAGATATTTCAGAACCTTGGTGCGCTCTAGATATTGGAGAAGTGACCCGGCGAGATGGCACTAAACTGCTAGCGGCTTGAACTGGGTTCAATGATGGGAAACTGGGTATATTGAGTCCAGAGAGCTTTGAGGGTTGCTCGGTTGAGCCCTGATCGCTCAAATCGATGGACGTCTCGGCCGACGGCGGCGGAGACGGCGGCGACAGCACAGGAATCGGCCGGTCCGTCAGCGACGGGGTACGTCTTGAGAGCGATTTCGTCGGTGTAGATATAGATCTCTGTTTGGACGGAGTAATATTGGTGCTGGCGTCAGACAAGGGTCTTGATCCATTCAACAGCACTTCGGGCCCAGGCGGAGATGAAGGCTCCAATCTCCGCCGCTTGGACACTTGCAGGGACTCTGATGAAATAGGCGGAAGTGCCAAATGACCCGGAGAAGACTTCACGGGAGATTTCCCGGAAGACATATTCCTTGGATGGCTGGGGCTCGTACCTCTAGCCACTGGAGAAGACGAATCCTCCATTGAAATAGGACTACGAGCTTGATGTATGCTTCCAACTAATCAAATGCTCTTCAGTGCTTTAAGAGGTATAGATTCGCGATGAAAACTTCCGTTTCAGGCCTGGTATATTCGCGTCAGATATTTTGCGATGTTGAGATCTAGTTACGCGTTTGTCCCACGTTTTATTTTTGATGGTGCAAAGTGAAAAATCAAAGATGATGGTAAAAGTCAGTTATAATTTTTGTTAGTAAACTTGGGACTGACGAAACCACTATAAACTACTATAGGGCAAAAAAAAAAAAATAAAGATCATTATAACGTTATAACTTGACGGTGTAGACTATAATATGGGAAAAGCGTCAAAGTCTACAAAGAAGTTCAAGAAGGACCACCTGAAACGGGAAATAGACCAGCGTCACATTGCTCAGAAGTTCAAGCAGAAGGTTCTGCAGGGGAAAAAGAAGGGTCGAAAGGCACCAGAAGACGGAGAGGCAGATGCGATTCCAAATGGAGGACGGAAGGAGAAGAAGCAGGAGGAGATCTTTGATGATATGGCGGTAGACGAGTTTCTCAATGGGGGGTTTGAGCTGCCGGCTAAGTCCAAAAAGATCAAGGGAAAGAAGTCTGAGGCCAGTGGCTCTGCTAGTGATCATAAACAGGATCTTGAAAATCTCGCTGAGAATGATCCAGAGTTTTACAAGTACTTACAGGAGAACGACCAGTCGCTGCTTAAGTTTGATCCGGAGGCTCTCGACGAGACCGATGACGAGGCAGAAGACGGCCAGGGCGATGGAGACGGTCCAGGGTCTGATGACGAAGTCGGATCAATTGAAGTTACTGCTAAGGATGTCAAAATATGGAGCAAAGCGCTGAAAGAAGAACATTCGCTGCGGACGCTGAAAAAGGTGCTAAGGGCTTTTACTGCTGCTGTTCATTTTGGCGATTCGAGCGATTCGTCGTACAAGTACTCTGTAACGGACCCGGATGTTTTCAACTCGTTGCTTGTTCTGACGCTCAGTCGAGTCCCAGAGACCGTGCAGCATCATATTCCGCTGAAGCGAGGGGAGAGTGGTGGTAAGACTGTTCCTGTTGAGGGCAAGAAGCTCAAGTCGATGTCGAATGCGCTCAAGTCGCATGCTGCCTCGTTAGTGATTCTTCTTTCTAGCAATCATAGCTCGGAGACGGTTGTGCTGATCCTGAAGTCTATCCAAGAACTCCTTCCCTACTTTATATCTTACCGAAGGCTGGTTAAGGACCTGATCAATTCGGTGGTCAACATCTGGGCCAGGGCAGATGACGATGAATCGAAACTGGCGGCGTTTTCGTTTTTGACGACGGCTGCCAAAACGTTTCAGAAGTCGTTGCTGGAGACAATCCTGAAAGCTACATATGGAGGTATCGTTAAGGCTAGCAGACGAACAACTGTGCACACTATGCCGTCTATTAACCTGCAGAAGAACTCTGCCGCTACTCTGTTCGAAATTGATCCGGTCGTATCATATCAAGAGGGATTTCAGTTCATCAGGCAACTAGCTATTCATCTGCGGAACAGCATTGTCAACAAAACTCCAGAGTCCTACAAAGCAGTGTACAACTGGCAGTATATTCATTCTCTGGACTTCTGGTCGCGTGTCCTGTCGAATCAGTGCGATGCTAACAAAGAATCAGCGTCTGGGAAACAATCGGCATTGAGGGAATTGATCCACCCTCTAGTACAGGTCACGTTAGGAGCAATGAGGTTGATTCCAACACCGCAGTACTTCCCGCTGAGGTTTTACTTGGTTAGAAGTTTACTGCGTCTGTCTCAACAGACCGGTGTATATATCCCATTACTCCCAGTCATGACTGAAATTTTGTCTTCGACCACAATTACCAAATCGCCCAAGGCCAGCACACTGAAGCCGCTGGACTTTGAGCATAACATACGTGCCAACAAGGCGTATCTTAACACTAGAGTATACCAGGATGGTGTCTGTGAGCAGTTTGCGGACTTGGTAGGAGAGTTTTTTGTTCTTCACTGCAAGAGTATTGCGTTCCCGGAATTGAGTATTCCCGCTATCATATCGTTCAAAAGGTTCGTGAAACGAAGTAAAAATGCCAAGTTCAATAAGCAGCTTCAGAAAATCGTTGAGAAACTTGATCAAAACTCAAAGTTTATCGAACAAAAAAGAAATAATGTGAACTTCGGCCCTACAAATAAAGAAGAGGTGGCTGCATTTTTGAAGGAGCTTGACTGGAAGAAAACCCCTCTTGGGGCCTATGTCGTCGTCCAAAGAGAGATCAGAGAGGAACGTGCGCGTATCTTGCGCGAGAGCCTGGAGGAAGACGAGGCAGATGAAAAGTCGAAATCCAACCCTAATGATGATGAAGGTTTAGATCTCAGTGACGCGCAAAGTGAAGACGAGAGTGAAGAAGAAGAAGAAGAAGAAGAGGAGGAAGAAGAAGAAGATGATGAAGATATGGAGTAGTGTACTGTAAATTAGCTAAAAGTTATGTTCAATTGAAGATCCATTATATTGTAAGGCTGAGCCCCATCACCAAGTGAAATTTGGGAGGTTTATGCTTTTCCGCGACAGACTTTAATTTTTCTTTACTGCTGAGCCCATAGACTAGCGAATGAAAAGGATATTCTTTGGACTAGGTCCTAGCCGGACGTTTATTTCACAAAGAAGCAGGCTAAAACCTCGGCGGTTCTACTCTGTATCAGAGCTGTACAAAGATCTTACCAATCTTGAACCTACGTCTGTAGAACAGTTAGATCGGAATGCGTTCAAAGTGGTCTCTGCACCCGAGAATGTAGAAGCAGTTGAAGAAGGAAGAGATACTTCTCATCTCGCGATGATGATACCCCGAGTGAAGTCATCAGGGGTGCTACAGAACATGACCCAGGCTTGTCTTGGCTGTAATAGTCCATTCCAGGAAAATGATCCGGAAGCGCCAGGATTTCGCAAGGCTACCAGACGATCTGATCCGGAGTCTATCTCCGTTCGAGAGCAAAAGGGGATGGAATATACCAAAATGTTTGAGGTTTTAGATCCCGATAAGCGGAATTTCCTCATGGAACAGGCTGCACTCTACGGAACAGGAGGTCCAGTAGAATGGCAGTCCGCAAAATTGACTACAGAGAAGAAACTAAGAGCAGATCGGAAAAGGAAGAAACAAGAAATGAAGGCTACACATTTCTGCCGTCGGTGTATCAATAATCATTCGGGGGAAACTAATGATTTTATCCAACCGGATTTAGAAATAGATAGGATCATTCGGGATATCCCTGATTCTGCAACTATTGTGCATGTTATTGATGCTAATGATTTCCCGACTTCGGTTGAAACTCGCTTAGGAACTCTGGCACGCGAGAGAAGAGGAAAAATTCTCTGGGTTGTGAACCGGGCTGACCTAATTGTGAACGAGA
Source organism: Diddensiella caesifluorescens (assembly GCA_030558955.1). NCBI lineage: Eukaryota > Fungi > Ascomycota > Dipodascomycetes > Dipodascales > Trichomonascaceae > Diddensiella > Diddensiella caesifluorescens. Next base: position 280,800 of record JAKTQR010000011.1, read on the forward strand.
GACACATGTCAAGTGAACGGGCTCTGCCTTTTTTCAAGGCTGAACTTGCAAGAATAGCTGGCGTTGATCCCAAGAATGTGTTCTTAGTTAGCAGTAAGAAGCAATGGGACCTGGAAAGTTTCTATACTGCTCTAACTAAGGAAAACTATTTGGTTGGATTTACCAATACTGGGAAATCCCGTCTAGCAATTGCAATGCGTCGAAAGTTCGGCGCAAAGCTTACCGGTATAGAATCAAGCAGGCTTGACGCCCGTGAGCATGGCCTGGTTAGAACGCCTTGGACTACTCTATACCCACACACCATTGAACTACATGGGGAAAAGACGCTCACGGACTTACCATCATTATCTGAAGAAAACAGTATATACCAAATGATCAATACTTCAGAAATCCGTAAGATTGCATCTGGTCATGAGTTGCTGTCTAAAACTGGAATACGATATAACGTTAGCGCCCCAGTTGTTCTGTCCAAGAGCGATGAACAGATGATTAGTATCGGAGGGGTTGTATTAATAAAAAAGAAGAGTGACTTACATTTGATTACTTGGCCAATAATGAGTTCATCGAAAACGAAGGTTAGAGTATTTTCTGGGTACCCCAAACTGCGCAAGCATTCAGAGAGCTACCTTCCTCATAATCCAGATTGGTTTTATAATAAACCGGTCCATGCTGGGGAGTATACGAAGAAGATTACCTACACTTTTGGGGCAGAAGGTCTTACTCTTGCAATTAGGGGATTGGGGATTATTCATATGCATGTATCTGGGAAGATTCCGGAGGAAGGAACCCAAGTGGAGTTTTGGGTATTAAAGGACCTGAAAGTGATGAGAAGAAATAATATTATGCCGTACTTGCGCAGCTACACTGATAAAGGATTAAGAGCGGATATTAGAGCGCAACGGGCATTGGATAGTATTCCCCACTTTTACAAAGGCGGGAAATCATTAAGACCTATTTAACTTGTACATAATGAAAAAAAAATTGAATTTTGAAATATTTGATCAAATAATTAGAAAGCCTATTTGAAAACATCTCCGAGCTTCAATCGAGGAGCAATATTCATTGCCATAAGTTCCTGGAATAGTAGCTTGGCAGCATAAGGGATAGTCATCTTAACTACTTGCTCCGTACTTTGGCAAGATGTACACCAACCGTTATAACCCATCAGTCCACATTGCTGACAGATATCGACCTCAAAGGCATCTGACGAAATCATTAACCGTTCTAAGAGAAGCTGAGAAGCTCCATATGCAATTACACAGTCCCGTTCCATCTCGCCTAATCGTAATCCACCGTCTCGTGACCGACCCTCAGTTGGCTGCCGTGTCAACACCGCTCGGGGTCCTCTAGGTCTAGCATGCATTTTATCCATAACCATGTGCTTCAGTTTCTGATAATAAATTGGCCCAAAAAAGATATAAGCTTGAAGGCATTCGCCGGTGATTCCAGAATATAGCATATCTTTACCAGAGTAACTATAGCCATGGTCAATCAGTATCTTAGACATATCTTCAAGTTTAGAACCTCCGAAACATGTGCCATATTGCAATGTTCCGTCCAACACACCAGCCTTACCAGATACAAGTTCAATCATCTTACCGACAGTCATACGTGACGGGAATCCATGAGGGTTCATGATAATGTCCGGAGATATACCATTATCACTAAATGGCATATCCTCTTGCTGAACAATGATTCCGCAGACACCCTTCTGACCATGGCGGGACGAAAATTTATCACCCAACTCTGGACGACGTGTCTGGCGAAGTAGAACCTTAATTAATGGTTGTTCAGATTCGGAAGATGACAACATTACCTTATCGATGTAACTAGGCTCAGGAGATTTATACTGCATTGGCGTCTCCCGGAATTCATCTGACCCTGGCTCCCCGCGATTGGTTAGAATGCTTTCACCAGCATTTATTGGGACAGATTTATTGACATAAACCTGGCCCGAATCAATCCTTGTGCCTACCTCGGCTAGCCCATCCGGACCAAGAACTTCATGTTGGTATACCGGCCTCACTGCCTCACTGCCCTTCTCTCCACCCACCGCCTGGTACTTTATACCCTCCAAGCGATCGCTTGTTTGATTAGGATATCTTTTTAAGACCGTCGTATTTTTCTTGAACACTTGGCACCTTCCAAAACCACGATCGATAGATGATTTGTTTAGAACTAAAGCATCTTCAATATCATAACCCGAGTAACTCATGACTGCAACCACTGCATTCTGCCCCGCGGGGAGCTTGTCATACTTGATCAGCTCTATAGTCCGTGTTTTAACCATCGGCTGCTGTGGGTACACCATTAGATAGAGCAAGGTATCAATTCGTTCCAATTGATTGTAAGCGATTGCACCTATTGCTTGCTTACCCATAGCACATTGATAGGTATTTCTTGGTGACTGATTATGATGAGGATAAGGAATCAGCCCTGCAACGGCACCTAAAACCGTGAAGACTTCAATTTCTAAATGGGTAGTGTCAGGTACTATATCGGATTCATAAAGAGCGATAAAACTATCATTCTCTTCATTACAATCGAGATATTCTACCAACCCCTGACGGAGGAAGTCATCGAACTGCATTTCACCGTTCAACAATTTCCTTAAGTGGTCTGCAGTGACCAATGGTTGACCCTTTTGAACAATGATTAACGGTCGACAGATTCTACCCCCATCAGTAGCAATATGAACTGCATTATGATGATGGTTACAATAAATGCTGATAAACTCAGAGACTTTGCTGGTTCTTCGAAGGTGCCTAAAAGATCGGACAAACTTCGCTGGAAATCTTGTTATTCCAATTGGAGTACCATTTAAATAAATCCCATAGGTGCCAGGAGAATGAAACTCATGACCACCGATAATACAAACATCCTCGACACCCAATACCATGCAGCACCTCCGAATAGGATCTTCTTCGTCATCGGTGGTAATATGCGTCATTAGAGCCAAATTTTTAACTAATCCACAGGCTTCTCCTTCCGGCGTGTCAGAGGTGCACAGCATGCCAAACTGGGAAGGCTGCAGAGCTCTTGGACCAGATACTTTTCTTGATTTTTCAAACTGCGAAGAAATCCGAGTCATCATTCCCAACGCACTGATGTAACTTAGCCGACTAAGAACATGCGTGACCCCGGCTCTTTCCATCTTGAACCGTTTAAGCGACCAATTTCCAGTAGATATTGCCCGATTCATACCCATAGTGATGTTACTACTATGGATACTTATATTCAAAAGTGCATCAAACTCATTGACTCGATTTGGTTTCTTTAGCACCTTGTCGATATTGGCTTTGAAGTCACTATTGAATTTTTTGAACAAGTCTTCAAACAGCAAAGACATTAGTTGGCCAGCCAATTCGAGCCGCTTATTACCAACATAGTCACGGTCGTCAACCATCTTGGGGTTATCCATAGCCATCAAAACCCGTCTAGTCATCAGAGCGATGTACAGTGCCTTTTCTCTGAAATCAAGGTCATTAACCGAAATATGCGCAATGATTGTCGTAGCCAGCGCTTCGATTCCTTCCTGGGTCACAGTTAACTTAGGAGCATTTAATCTCCGAACTGTTTTCACTTTGGATCCCAGGTACTCTAGGGCCTGCTGTTGAGTGTGAACACCCAATTTAGAGCAGTCTTCGAAGCTAACTGCAAACAGATCCTGATACACTGGGTTAGATCCAGCCACAAGTTGAATAATCTCATGATCTGTTACAATCCCAGCAGCCTTCAAAACGAGAACAATCGGAACTTCTTCACTGATTGAGTTATGCTTCAGATATAACTTCCCATATTTCGTTAATACATATGTCTTTGATTTCCTCTCATGCGTTGAACTCGTCACTGATGCCTGAACAATTCCTTTTTTCTCATCAGCCTCAACGATAATCCTATTCTTGCTCAGTTGCTCCTGTACCAATATGACTTTCTCGGTACCATTGACAATGAAGTATCCGCCGGGGTCGAGAGGGCACTCCTGCAACTTTGCCATTTCCAGTTCGGTTTTATCAGTCAGTATACAGTTTCTGCTCCTTAGCATGATAGGCATCCTGCCAATCTCCAAACTCCGGCGCAGAATGATTTTTTTCCCTCTTGTGTATTCAACGTCAACATATATCGGGGCAGCATATGTTAAGTCTCTGAGCCGGCACTCATGAGGCGTAATCCCCACGTTGAAGCTATGCACATCCTTTCTTTCCGGCTTGCCTACCCGGATATCAAGATATTTCAGGTAAAACTCAGGATCAACGTCACTGAGAATCTTCTCGTTTGCCTTGACGATTTTCTTCAGGTCAACGTCTATAAAGTAGTTGAACGAGTCCAGATGCTGTTTGACAAGCCCCTTGACCTTCAGAAACGCAGGCAAAAGGTTCCATTTATCTTCCACAGTGTTTATACTGTCCGACAGCCCCTTACCTTTATAAACCGGGTTCAGAAGCTCGCTGAACGACTCGTCGGCCACTATTGCAGGCTACATACACGGTTAGATGAATCTCTCAACAGTCAAACAGCACACTATTCCTACCTCATCTTTGACATATGTCTTCCTAGCTACCTTTCTCTTCGGAGGCATACCGCGTTATCTAAGAATTCACTGTAAACCCAAGCGTTTGTCAGCTGCACAGGATTCAAATATTTTTCAGTGGGTAAGGTTCGATGTCCATCATGCGATAACGGTTAAGAACCAACCTTGAACGAGAGTTTGCGGCTCAAGTCCACTTTTAAGCTAATTCCAACATGAATTTCCCAAAACGGTCAACAACCTAAACTAGTTGTTCCTTCTATAGCCTCAATCTTCAGATATAGCCCTATTACCCGGTTCACTAACTCAAGACCACCTATAAAGGACGATAATTAATTCGAGTTTGGCGCACTTCGATGCGTTTATCGATGCTGGACTTAATCATTCATATTGTTCCTATAGGATATAGAAACCACACTTGAAATAAACATAAATATAAGCTAATCTCGTATAGTAGGCTCCTGGTGTACGACAGAGTCTGCCAGACTGACGGATACTCAATGCTGACTCACTGGAACGGCCTCCCTTTGGATCAGCCGGTCGGATATCGCCGAAGGCTGTGGGGGTATCTAACTACTATAAACATTTCTATCTTCAACTTGTACAAAGAAAATTCCCAAAAGAACCAAGTTAAACCAACCAAGTCAAATAGAATGGACCAGGACATATACGAAAGTGCGCAATTGGCCGCCAAAACCATCAGAGACAAGCTTCCTGAAGAACTTCATCACCCAAAGGCTGCTATTATCTGCGGTACGGGTCTCGGCGGGATAGCAGATGTGCTATGGAAGGAACCCCGATTCGAGATTAGATACGAGGATATACCAAACTTCAAAGTGTCTACAGGTAAGCTGGAATGCGAGGGATACCACTGATTGGCTCGCTAATCCTTGCAGTCAAGGGCCATTCCGGAAAGCTCATTGTGGGCTATATTGGCGAAAGAAAGGTCCCTGTAATCTGCATGTCTGGAAGATTACAGTAAGTCATGTTTAGAAGTGATCTTTGGTTGCACAATTCTAACGAAGAGCTCGTACGAGGGCTACGATATCAAGGACACCGTATTCCCTGTACGGGTGTTTACTCTGCTTCAGGTAGAGTATCTCCTAGCTACGAACGCAGCAGGCGGACTCAATCCTGACTTTAAGGTCGGCGATCTCATGCTTATCAACGATGTAAGGCTATGACGCGGATTCACTTCTTCCTGTTGTGCGGTCTACTAATACGTTATTGTTAGCATATCAACTTCCCGGGCCTGTCTGGCGCTAACCCTTTGATGGGGCCCAATGACGAACGATTCGGAGTACGCTTCCTACCGCTAAGCGATGCTTACAGTCATGATCTCCGCGCAGCCGTCCACAAGGCGGCCCAAGACATTGGAATTACTCGTAGTATTCACGAAGGTACCTATGTTTTCGTAAGCGGTCCCACCTATGAGACCCGTGCTGAGGTCCGTCTGCTGTCAGCGATGGGCGCTGACGCAGTGGGAATGAGCACGGTCCCCGAGATCATTGTTGCACGACATGGTGGGATCAAGGTGTTCGCGCTGAGCCTGATCACAAACGAGGCTGTAGCCTCCAAGGTTGAGCATGCCACTAGTCCGTTGACCGTCGACATGGAGGAAGGCATGGCCGATCACGGTGAGGTCGTTGAAATTGGCAACCAGGCGGCTGGTGATATTGAAAAGATTGTTGCCAGAGTCATTGGTGGACTTTAGGATATAAGAGTATTATATATCATTAAAACGAACCAAGCTAGCTACATATATCTAATATGATACTTACTCGTCCACCACGCCTGCGGATTCCCAGTCTCCGTTCAAGTTTTCTTTCCACAGAGTCACTCTGTTATCGCCACCGCTGACGGCTAGGACATTGCCTGACAGCGACCAGCTGACTCGCCAGACCACGTCTGGGAATTTCTCGCTCTTCAGGAGCTTCTTTTGCCACGGTTGGTTGCCCTCTTGAGTCCAGATTATGACAGTTTTATCCTGAGAGGCAGACGCAATGTACGACTTGGAAAGCACAGAAGGAGACCACGCCACGTCTCTAACCCAGTCGGTGTGCCCCTCTAAAGTACATTCTTCGACGTAGTTGTTTATTGAGGGATCGAACTTCCATATCTTGACGAGATTGTCACAACCTCCGGTGACAAACCGGCGCAGGGAGTCTTGACTGTTTTGGCCCTGGAGCGAGGTTTGCACTAATGATCCAGAGACTGTCGAAGGAGCCCAAGAGGCAGCGTTAACGCCTATGGAGTGGGCAGGGAATACTATGGCATCAGGCTTGCCTTCGTCTTTGAACTCTACAATAGAGACTTTCCCGTCGGATGAGGCGCACAGCAGTAACGCGCCATATTCTTGTGGTGCCCAAGTAACCGAGTTGACAGATGTTTGATGGACCGCATGTTGAGATATATTCGACCAGCGGCCATTCTCTTCCCTCCAGATCAGAGCCTTTCCGTCGTACGACCCAGACGCCAGAATCACCCCGAACTTAGGATGCGCCCAACTAACTTGCCAGACAGGCCCGTCGTGTCTGCTGTTAGAAACGTGCAATGAAAGAAGAATAGATATAAAACTTTTGGGATCCTAGCTTACCCCCGTAGAGTCTCGACCAGCTTTTGATTCTCTCCATCGATTTCGAAAATCTTGATTGTCTTATCAGAAGAGCATGTCGCTAGGCGTTTTCCGTAGTAATCTAGAACAGCATCATGCTATAATTGTCAGAACTGGCGATATTCCATGCTGCGATTCAGTGGTTTTCTCCTTACAATCAAATCATTATGGGCATTTCCAATTGAAACCTTGAAACACGTCAGCTATAGTATGCATGAATCAGTTTCAGAAAACCACACTTACCATTTTCACGTCAGGCAGCTTTTTCGAAGGATCCGATTCAAAATGACACTGGCTGGTGATGCGTTGGCGTTTGTTAGAGAAGGGAAGCGTAAATAAATATATAGTGTTGGGTGACGAGATATACACTAACATCTGTATAATTTCTTAAAAGGCTGGAGAATGGCGTCTGATCTACGATCCAGCGTCAAAGAATACCTCGAGAGTCTGCCCGAGGCAGTAATTACCCGGCTATACCACTCGGTAAGAACAGAGTCTGGATCGGAAGAAATAATATAGGATTTCAGCGTTTCTAACATTTTTAGCCTGCTACATGTTTGGCATTATTCCGGCTGTTACCAAGTACAGCGCAGATGTTGGTGATGTCAATGCTGTTCCGGGATGGCCCGATGGCATTGGACGATATCGAGGCGCTGGTGAAATCCAAAAGCAGAAGACTACAAAGCGAAGCTCTGCAGAGGCTGCGTAAGCTGAATCTAATCAAAGAACGACATCATAGCCGGACTATTGTGTTGAATCAGACTTTCCGGCAGAGTCTCAAGAATTGCCTTACTGCCGGAGAGGCGAACAACTCGTTTGGGATTCCATGCGATACCGAAGATAAGCATAAGGTGGATATAAAGTTCCTAGATGATCATGCCTCTGAGAAGTGGGAAGTGATATTGCATTACATGGTAGGCACACGAACCACGGCAACGCCTGGATACGGGGTTCTGTCGCTGCTGAAGCACAGTGGCCTCATGGCAGGCAATGAGCGGGACGATATGGCAATCACCAATTCAGGTTTCCAATTCTTACTGCAAGATGTGAATGCGCAAATCTGGACTTTGTTGCTTCAGTATCTGAACATGGCATCTGAGCTGCAGATGGATCCGGTGGATGTTTTGAACTTCATATTCATGCTAGGCTCGCTTGAGCTGGGTAAGGATTACTCATTGGAAGCATTGAGCGATACTCAGGTAAAGATGTTGGAAGATCTGCGAGATTTCGGAATAGTCTATCAACGTAAGTCTTCTTCAAGACGGTTCTATCCTACGAGGCTTGCGACCACATTGACTTCAGACGCCAGTGCGCTACGCTCGGCATCGACATCGATGGATATCGCCATTGAAGACAAGAGCCGGCTAATCGACGGATCCAAAACGGGGTTTATAATTCTCGAGACGAACTACAGACTATATGCATATACAGATTCTCCGTTGCAGATTGCAGTATTGAATCTTTTCGTCCATTTGCGAACGAGATTTGCCAATATGGTGATGGGCCAGATTACTCGTGATTCAGTGCGGTCAGCACTGATGAATGGTATCATGGCAGATCAGATCATCACCTATCTAACAGTGCACGCGCATTCACAAATGAAAAAGAATGATCCCGTTCTTCCTCCTACGGTAGTTGACCAGATTAAGCTATGGCAGCTTGAAATGGACCGAATCGATGCCAAAGAAGGCTATTTATTTACTGATTTCAGAAGCTATGAAGATTTTTACATGGCCTCGAATTACGCTTCAGAGCTTGGTGTCTTGGTGTGGCAAAATGTAAACCTTCGCAAGTTCTTTGTTGTGACCGAGGGGAGTGCCCAGGTGGTTGACTATGTGAATAGGAAACTGAACAAAAAGTAATAATCAGGAGAGGAAGAGAAAAAATGCATTAATAAGAATAAATATCACCGTTGAATCTCACGTCCAAAGAATCGATTGATCCGCACCACGTGTGGCTGGGGTTGGTTATTATCAGGATCCTCCTCTGGATTCGCAACTGGATTCGCAACTGGATTCGCAACTGGATTCGGGTCTGGATTGTTTGGGTTTTGATTCGCATTCTGACGCTGGATCCTACCTCTCCATATTCGATATGATACATACAAGAAGATTACCATAAAAATCGCATTGACCCAGATAGACTCGCTGAAATCGTCTCCAATATCATCATAGAACTGATTGCCCCTGCCAGAGGAGGCGGCAGGCGCCTTAAAGGCATCTGATTGATCATCGGGATCATCGTCAAGCCACTTGTACTCCATCGCACTCCATCTCTCCCAGAATTTATGCCAGCGCTCAACAATTGAGATGTTGGATTTCTTATCATTTATTATGCCTTGAACTTTTCCACCACTAATATTATTCCAATAGCTTTTAAAATATAACCGTAACAACGACAGTTTAACAGGCAGATAGCCCTCCGGACCTGATAGTAATGCAAAATCATAATACCGCTTGGCTAAATGATAATCCTTCGCCACCCCAACACCATTCTCATACATCCATCCAAGGTTCCACTGAGCCAACGAGTTTGCACGCTCGGACGCTTCTCTGTAGCATGAAGCTGCCTTTTCCGAGTCCTCCACAGCACCTTTACCCATAAGATAGTAGTCACCTCTCTTGAGTAAAGAATCGACATTCCCCTGTAGAGAAGATCTTGTCCAATACACCAAGGCAGTATCGGAGGCATTGGCAAATGAATGCGCTAGTGGTGCATCTTTCGATTCTATATTCAGATAACCAGGTTGGAGATCAAGCAGATAAGCAACATTCGTTTGAGCACTTTCATAGCCTTGCTCTGCGGCAATTAAAAACCCCAAAAGGGCCGAATCGAGATCCCCATCTCGGTACATCTTCTGTGCCCACCTCAAAGGGCTATGCAGATCTTCTGTCCTTTCAGCTACTTTCCGTGCTCTGGCAACAAGCTCATCTATTTCGGCAGTAATAAGATTATCAATCATAGTTTCAACCATAAGATAGTTTGCTTGCAAATCATCGAAACGCACTGCCGAATTGAGCCACTTGATCCCAGAGATTAAATCGCCATCAGATATGGCAATTTCCGCAAGTCGCACCTGAGCAGAACTAATTGATTTCCGCGCCGCGACTTCCAGCATCTTTAAGCCTTCCTCTCGATCGACTTCCATGCCGATGCCCTTCATTTTCAGCATCCCAAGGTGGTAATAAGACGACGGATCATCCGCGAGTACGCCTCTTTCAAACCATTTGACAGCCCTCGTAATATTTCTCTTAATGCCTTCTCCACGAAGGTACCGCTGGCCTACGAATCCGGCGCATTCTCCGCCAAATTTTATCTCCCGGCTATCCGCCCTAGGGTCCAGCTCGTATGCATCATTTTCAACAGGAACAAAAATCATAAACGCACCTCTTAATGCATTCAAAGTCGCCAACTCGAAGTTAGGCTCTGAGTATCTACCACCCTCGAAGTAGAGCAATGCTAACGCCAGATACGCGGCCACTGAGCCGTCATCACTTTCGGCCAAGTAATGGAAATACTCAAACGCCTCGTCCAGGGTGTTAATTCCAGATGGGAACCTGGTAATACGAGACGAGATACCTGAACTGCTTGCACTTGCACCAAACCCATAAACACCCCCAGACAGCTCATCCGCTATAGACCAAGCGTTTTTTCCTAGGTACCTACCTCCATATATAGTCCAATCATTATCGTCGTCGTCTTTATAGAATTCAAAGCACTCTTCAGCCGCTTCTTTATAGAACCGAAGCGCTTCCCGCAAATCCCTCTCACTAGCTATCCCATACAACTTTCTAAATCCCATAGCCATTTTGGCACGTAGATCACCCCCCTTCGCAGAGAAAGTGTAATACATTGTCGCTTTTGCCTGATCGATAGGAACGGTGCCAAACAAGCCGGTTGAATAGCCCAATCCCACCATGAACTGCGCTGATGGGTTGCCGCTGATAGCAGACATTTTATAATAGTCAAATGCACTTGATAGATTCCTTGGTAACGAGTAATTCCCAAAAAAATGCATCTCCCCTAATAGAAATACCGCATCGAGGTTGCCCTTATCCGCACTCCTGTTCAATAGCTCGACTGCGGTGTTCAGCTTTTCACTCCGTTCACGCTCCAATGGGCTTTCACCAGAGATTGATCTCCTCCCTAACACCAATGTTCGGACATCAACAAGATCTTGAACCTTCTCCGAGATCTTGTTCAACACTTTAACCGGGCCCGAAGCGATATGCGCGTAGTAGTGCGTTCTCCTGGGCTCACTGTGGGGAACCTCTGGCAGCGCTTCTAGAATTTCGAGAGCTCGCGAATACAAGGCAGGACCTCCATCTTGGTCCAGTTCTCGAGAAACCTCAAATACATGCTCATTATTACTGGCAGCCAGGACCCCAACCCCTATTATGAGTAATGAAAAAGTTGATAAAAGTTTCATATCAGGATGCACATTGAAAGATATTGCGTTGTTACTTGCCACACTTCGAACTTGTGTTGGATTTCGCTGCCATTTCCAATATGGTCACGTGAGCCGTGCAAAATTCATTATAACTAGAAATCTACCTAGTTTTACCCCTAGATCTAAAGATACGCTTCAAATTGGTCCTTAATTGTAAGATATTTGGGCATCGTCCGTGGGGCACGCCAAAGATGATTGTATATTATTATTGATTACGGCGAGGAGAGCGTCTATACCAGCACGGTTGCAGAAAAAAGCCCGTCGTTTATTAGGAATCTAATACCAGCCTGACAACAACCAATTTAGGAGTCTCCAGATTATGGCAGACAAAATATTGAAGCTCTCATAAATATAACCAGTTTATCGTATTGATCGGCTGAAATTTTATCTATAGATCAATCTTGCAGAAGATCAGTTTTAGTCCCAAAATGAATAAACCCTTAAAGTTCGTGATTCTGATTACAGATTCAAACCATCACAAACTATTTCAGTGAAACGTTCTGGCAGAATCTCAAGGCTTTGATGACGGCAGCTATCGACATATTCTGCCCATGTCAAGAACCGGAGAATTCAAACGTAGACTCAGGTGAATTGGATCTGAACATTCCCCAAACCCTATGGGATCGTAGTTATCGGCACAAGCTTGAATGGCTATATTTCTGTACCTACTGTAGAACGATCCGCTGTCACTTATGCGTTGAGAACGATATTGTTACGATATTTTGTCCCCAGTGCCTAATGGAGGTCACGCCGACCGCGGCTCGCGCCTCTGGGAACCGCTGTGTGAGGAATTGCGTCCAATGTCCGGATTGTGGCTCCTCAGTATCGACGTCAGCATCTGGCGAAGCTGAGACACGACAGTATACGCTCGCCTGTAACTACTGCGATTGGTCAGCGAAGAACAATGCCGAGCTGGTGTTGACGAAAAGGGGCACATTGACGTCCCAGGTGCGAGAAGTCGCTGGAAAAGGCATCGACGCACGATTCGAACTATTACGAGACTACTATAAGAAATCTGCAATCAGAGAACTGCAAATAGGCGGTGATGCAAAGCCATTGCCTGCTCCTCCAGGCAGAGTTCAGCTGGACGAGTCAGCGGACAAAGCGTTCGCAGTGGAAGGCTCGAGACCTAAACTTCCTATACCCTGGAAGCTGCGAGCGCGGAAATCAAAGCGATGCAAAGGATGCAGGCATTCTCTGGCTAAGCCTGAAACCAAGGCTACGTCGACCAAGTTCAAGCTGAAGCTGATGGCTTTGAACTATCTGCCGTCGCTGCGGTTGTCCAACTACCCAGATGCTGTATACCCAGAGAGTCTTAGGAGCGGTCAGATATACTCGTTTCTGTTGACGGTAACAAATCCACTTAACACGAAGATGAAAGTCAATATCTCTACGATCCCGCGGAACGAGACAAACTTTTTCCATAAAGTGACTGTGATTTCGCCCAATATTGAACTAGGCCCATGTCCTGAGCTGTGGGACGAGGCCTCCCTGATAAGAGGAGTTCCTCGCAGTTTCCTGGCTCGAGAGACTGCGGCATCCAAGCTAGTGTTCATGGAGCACAGACGAACTGGGCCCGGAACTGGAGGCATATATGAAACTGGAGACAACTGGGCTACGATGATTGTAGAGATTGTACCGTCTGAGAAGGCCCCTCTGCTGGAGGTGCCGTTATTTATTAGTTTTTCCTTTGAGGAAAACGAAACTGTTAGTGTGGGGTTTTGGGCTATTATGAACGTAGCCAGAGTTTCTCCAAATCAATCTTCATAGATTTCATAGATGCTCTTTCTTATAAATAATTTAAATATGATGTTTACGAAGTTCCCACTATCATAACTTTTCCGCGAAAATCTCTGAGATATTATCAAAAATCAAGAACTAAAGTACCAGCAATCTTCTCGAGGTCTTTAACTTCTAGTATTTTAGGTTGAGACGGAGCGCTGGAGATGGTTTTGTTCTCAGAGTTCTCCTCGCGTTCGCGGTTTGCGCGCCATACTGCTTCGCGCGTGAAAACACGTAAATATTCAGCAGACGACTTAAGTGCTACAGAGGACATCTTCGTGTCCTGCTCTTTGAATGACTCGGACATAAATGTCCTAAGCAGTGTTTGCGTCGGGTACGTTGTTTCTTCTGGCATTTTAACGTGTTGATGATGTTTGGGAGTGATGGTACTTGATAGTGGGAACAACTGGTTTAAATATTAAAAAGATGTATCATTTCTAGTTTTTTAGTTATTTAACTCTCAAATTCTCATGGGGTGTCATCTCCCGAGCGCTCCAGTATGGGAAATCCCTGCTGTAGCTGCCGGTCTTCGTTTGCCTGCGGCAGAGGGCTGATCATACCTGGGAACATACTGTAATTATTTATGAAGTCTTCATTTTCATCTTCAGATGTAGGTTTGACAGGAGCCTGGTTCGTAGTATTAGTAGGCTCATAATCAGAATAGGGCTCCAGTAAGTCTCCATTGGTGCGGTAGTCATCCAGGCCCTGGAGAACATTATTCTCTGAAGAGAATGCTAGATAGTCGTAGGCAAGCTCATCATGCTCCGAGACATCCAATCCAATGACTTCTCCTTCCGCGGTAGCACGCAGTTTCCCACCAAGTCTCTGGAAAGTGAAAAGAATAAGCGTGCTCATCAGGAAGGAATATAGAGCCCCACTTACACAGCTAGCCAGTTGATAGAATATTTGGATAAAATGCCCGTTTAGCCAACCGCCAGTCGCAGCGGGGTTCCGAATACTATCAACATAATCTGTAGCAAATAGTCCGGTGAGCAACGTACCGACCACACCTCCAATCCCGTGCATCGCCAGTATGTCTAATGCATCGTCAATATCCAGATAAAATTTCAGCTTCGTCGCAACGTTACACGCAAACCCTCCGCAAAAGCCGAAGATCAGAGCTGCCCACGGCGGAATGAACCCAGCTGCGGGAGTCACACATACTAAGCCACCCACAATCCCAGAACTAAACCCGATTACAGACCACTTGCCCTCAAGACTGTAGTCCAAGTATGCCCACGTTAACCCCCCAACTGACGCTGAAAGCTGGGTGTTGAGAAGCGCTACTACCGTCTGTGCATTCGGAAGATAGCTAGACCCGCAGTTGAACCCAAACCAGCCTAGCCATAGGAAACCGGTCCCTAAGACTACAGTTACGGCGTTATGGGGTCTGTAATTCAGATCCTGAGTTCCGTGCCCGATTCTTTTCCCCAGCTTCATAGAATAGGCAAGAGCGCTGAACCCCGCGGTGATGTGTACTGGAGTACCGCCTGCATAGTCCAGTGATCCTAACTTATATGCCCAACCATTTGGGTTCCAGGTCCAGTATGCAATCGGGCTATACACCAGAACGGACCATGCTAAAATGAACATAGTTGCAGGTAGCACTCTGCCTCTTTCTGAAACCGCACCAATGGTCAACGACGCAGTAACGCAGCAGAACATCCCTTCGTATATCGAGTTGGCAAGCTCTGGGACTTGGTTGATTGCCGACACTGGCCGGTTAATCATATTTCGAAATCCAATGTACTTTAAGTTTCCAATAAACCACCCGCCATCGTCAGTCCACACTAGAGAATACCCCTTTTCCCGTTATTAGCTTCTCCATGACAAGTCTCCTACACCATTTTTGGCTTTACATACCACCAGAAACCAGAATATGCACACCACTGACATTGTTATCAGTGAGTACGAAATCTGATTCAGAGCAGACTTCCGCCTCGTCAACCCCGCATAGAATAGTCCTGCCTTGTATCCCTGTTAGCTACCACCTCCCTTCCATTAAACCAGTTCACTATTTACCCCAAGGTTCTAAAAGTTAGCTCCTGATCATGCTTTCCGAAACCGGAGCGGTAGCCAGATCTACGCACCATCCAAAACATCGCAAATGCACAAAAAATCATGAAGAACGTGTTTGTGCCATTCACCTCGCCCGTCCCCGGCACAGATCCCACTATCTCCATTAGTTTGGAAATCCACTAAAACCCTTCAATATCGCTTACTTGTAAAGTTGACAGTTTGGAATTTCGTATAAACAATCAGCGGCTTTTTTCTTGTTTATACAATAGGAGGAAACGTTGAAAGTTGGGACATGTGGGGCAGAGTGGGGGTCCGGCAGATCTATACAAGATCATCTCTTCGACTGCCCGATACAGACCGATGAACTAAGATCTATGACGGGGTTGTTTTACGTGATTTTGAATGCGCAGAGCCCGATTTCACAGAGGGCGAGTTCGTAGAAGGGGCTCTCGGAGCCATGCGCTTCTCTCGGTATGATTTCCATTCTTCCATGGTGTCAATGGCCTTCTGCCAGTTCTCGGTAGCATCTTTAAGCTGTTCTTTAAGGGCTTCGACCTCCTTCTCCTTTTTGTTTAGTTCTTCAAGAGATACGAAGCTCGGGGAGTTCAGAATTTCCTTGATCTGGTCGATACAGGCAGAGATTTCAACTCCTAGGCTTTCTGCATTCGAGGCTCGCACTGCCACTCCAGCGCTATCACTCGGACCCGAGAATTCAAACTCTGGGAACTTCTCCAGAAGAATAGCCCCGGTTGTTATGCTTGCAATTGAGGCCTTAATATGGTGCAATTGAGAAAGAAGCAGAGAGTTCTCGGCTGTTAGGGTACGATTCGCTGAAAGCAGCTCTGATGATATAGAAGAGATTACATAATCGTCTTCAGTAGGTTTTGGGGATATACTCGTAGAATAGGAGTTGTACGACCGAGATAGTGATCCTGAGACGCCGGTAAGGGTCTTGACCTTCCTAGGGTCTATTAATCGTTCCTTCAGGCGCGCTATCTGAACGTCTCGTTTCCGCAATTCATTTGAAAATTGCAGCTTCGACTGTTGTTGTATGTGCTGGAGTCTGGATAGCGTGTCTTTTAGTTCATTGTTGGATCGTTGGAGGTGTTTTAATGACGAGTTTAACGCGTTGTTGACGTGCTCTGATGATCGAATCTGCTTTTCGAGAGCTTCGCATGTGCTTTGAAGCTTCAGGCTACGTGTATTCGCATTTTCCTCTTGTCTTTGTAGTTCTTGCAGTTTATACACGCTTGATTCGCG
Source organism: Diddensiella caesifluorescens (assembly GCA_030558955.1). Lineage (NCBI taxonomy): Eukaryota > Fungi > Ascomycota > Dipodascomycetes > Dipodascales > Trichomonascaceae > Diddensiella > Diddensiella caesifluorescens. The sequence goes on from JAKTQR010000011.1 coordinate 297,453, forward strand.
TTTTTTGGCGTCTGAGTCAATAATATTCAACAGCCCATAAATGACATTTATGATTCGTGTACTATTCACTTCATCCCCTGCACTAAAGGAGATTTGCTCTGCTTCTTTTAGCAGGCCCTTCGAAACCAATGCATTGTTTATATAAAGAGCTGCTGCCCCCAGTTCGGTATCAGGCATAGTGCTGCTAGGGTTAAAGGACTGTATAATGATCCCAAGCGTAATAAATAAGAAATGCAAGGCAATATGAAAATGATTTATGTAAATGGTAACGACCAAACAGCTCAATCAGAAAATTAGTAATAAAAAAGGTTAATAATAATAATGATGCAATATTTACTTATCTACAGAGGGTAAGGATTGAGAAGGGGCCGCTAGTGGATGCTCTGTAGGGATAAAAGGAGAAGAGTAGCCCAGGTAGCTCGTTTGTGGAGATACCACTGCCTGAGCGGCAGGCCCCAGAACGGCTACCAGAGGGGTAGTCGGCGGAGGGATCTCGTTTGAAGCGTGCGACATTTGCGGTGGAGGCGGGGACGCCATTTGACCCGTCGTTTCGTTCATCAGCACTTTGTACGAAGAAAACTCAAGTAGGACCGGAATTTCCTTCGCAACCCTGGTGAGAGTACTGAGATTCGGACGAACATCAATCAGAAACGGCAGATCGCTCATTGCGGTTTTCGTAGACGCCAGAATAGCTATAACGGCTTTGAGGAACCCATTTGTATCATCCCAGAACTTTCGACGATCAATGGCGCCCGTTTCCCTTATGAGCTCAATTCGCTTCTTCAAACGTCTCGTGACGTCTACCCCGGCTATGCAAGTACCGGTAAGGTCCTTGACTCTCGATGCTACTGCGGCAGAGTTGATACCACTCACGCCTGACGTCGCGCCCTGCACTGACGCAACCGCGCTTTTGGAAATCGCTTCCGTCAATTGGCCCAAGACAGACTGAGCTGCGTTGGCAGCGGTGTATATTCTTTCGTAGAGATGGTCATCGGCAGATGATAGGTTCGAGCCATCCTCGTTCTTCCGCGCGGGGAAGTCAACAGGCGAGGAGGGGACGGTTTCTGATTCTTTTTCTGAGACCTGCTCTTGCTGTAGCAGCTGTTCTTGTTGTGGGTACAGGGTATACCATGCATTGTAGAGTTCGTTAAATGAGGAGAACGCAACCATGATTAGAGTCCTTGTAAACTTGATATCAATGTATGATGTAAGGGTTTCCAAATTCTCGTGGAAAAGAGAGGCCACCCTTCGTATGGCCGATATGCAGTTGACACAAGATACTAACAGGGTGCTACTACCGCCGGCTTCGGCATCCTTTTCTTCCTTCTCCAACGCAATCACTAGTTCTGGGAACGTCTTTCTCGAGGCTTTTAATAAATTGGAAAGTTTCGTCGCGAGCTCTTTGTCGGCGCAGAAGGCGCTGCATCTTCGAAGAATCTCATGAAGCTCAACAATGGAAAACAGCACCTTTCGCGATGCTTCCATAACCCGGCGTCGTTCTGAATGGGCATCGTTATCATCCAGATTCGTTGCTCTCATTTCCTCGGGCAATGTGGACAGACGGCGGAAATACGCCCCTGGAGCAGAATCAAGTATCGGAGAAGTAGAAAACGAACCCATTCTACTTCTTGGCTTACCCTTCATACTGTTAGGCCCATTCGTGCTTTCGCTACCGGTGCTGTCCTGTCTGGAGTGCGGCGGTCTGCGGGTATTTATCGGCGACGAAGATGCAGATGTGGCTGATTCCATCCGGCTGTCATGCGAAAACCCTCTAACATGATTTGCAAAGTCTGTAGAGAGGGAGAGCATATCGTTACCGTCTTCTCCTTTACGAGGTTTTTTAACGATGAAACCCATTCTTTTGGCTGCACGGGAGAATGACGTTTGACTTTCACTGTTGCTTCTCAGCCGTTCAGGCATGTACATTGTTGGTAAGGGAGGGACTGCAGGTATGCCGGGGGAGGATGAAGATGCTGTAGTGGACGATAGGTCATGATGCAAAGGTTTAGACGGCGGCGATATAGATGATGCCGTGGATGCTGATAGGGGTGAGTTCGACGAATTCGAAGAATTCGTGTTGGACAGAGTGCGCGTAGATAAAGGAACCGTAACTGGCAAATCATCAGGGTGCCTCCACGTCCTATGGGTCGTTGAGTCGTCTGAGTCCTCCATGTTACTGCCACGGATAAAGCTCAAAACCTGCTCGCGGTTTTCAACCAAGTATGACTTTATATTTTCGATCCAGTCAAAGGAGTCGATATTTTTACCGTCGAGAACTTTCTTTGGAGGCAGCACCAGCGGATTATTGTCAACCTCCAGGAAATGAAGGTCGTTCATGTCGGCAACGCATGGCGGAATACACTCAAAAAGGTTATTTGACAGACTCAAGACTTTAAGGGTTTCAAGGTTCCCAACATTTTCTGGCAACGTTTTTATGCGATTCGAGCTGATATCCAAAATCTCCAGCATCGGGCACTGGCAGAGCACAGTTGGGAATTCCTTTAGCTGGTTGTAGCTAATATCTAGGTACGTCAGCCGAGTCATCGCCTGGAAATGTCGCGGCAGCGTCGTAAGCCAGTTGCTCTGCAAACTCAGTTTAGATACCTGATCCTTGATAACGTCAATGATTTCGTCCGGCAAAGTGGCCATATTCAGGTTCACAAGCTGTAGCCCCACTCCTGCGCTTTCTTCATCGTTTGCTACGCCACTACTGCTGTCGTCGCTTCTCTCGGTTATTATGCTCGACTCGTCGCCAGCGGTAGAGTCGGACACGACACTGGTAGTGTTGCTTCCACTTCGATTATCGCTCTCCGGCTCATAATCTTTGTTTTGATCCTGTTCGGCCTTTTCCAGACTTTTCGCAAGCTCGTCGTGCGTGATTTGGTATAGTCTCTGCAGCGAAATGGCCTGTTCTCCGGTATGCGGGCCGTTCATCATATAGGGGCCAGCCAATCTAAAGAATCTCTTACTATGGCAAGCAACAAAATGATAGCTCTTCTCGTCGTGTAGCCCTTCTTAGCTAAACGAATCGCAGAAACTTCAGCACACAACTTGGTCAAAGTTTCGCGTTGTATGTATATCGCGAGTCTTCGCAATAAATCTAATGTTGAGGAAAAGTGAAAAGAGTGAGTTTCGAGTCCCAGATAGATAGAAATATATATAGATATAGCGAACATTGAACAACATTAATATCAAAATACAGAACCGGGAGGAATATAGGGAACACAAATGATCTAAATATGTCAAATGATATTAAAAACTAACTATATAAAACTAATACTATGACAGTGAGAGCGTAAAGAAGATATGATGGTGTAGATAATGGTTGTTTTGTGTTTCTTTCTTTTTCGTTGATAATCCGTTTTGGTAATTGCCATTTCGCACGACGAAACTTACAAATCAGCATCTTCTTCATCAGGAAGTGGAAGGGCGGCAGCCTGTTCCATTTCCTGCTGATACTTGCTCATGAGCTCAGCGTCGACGGTGACCTCAGGAGGCGCCAAGGCAGGCGACGAGACGAACTCAAGCGTAGGGTTTCCCACCAACTTTCTTGCGAGCCAGAGGAAGGGTTTTTCGAAGTTGTAGTTGGACTTAGCGGAGATGTCGTAGTACTGGAGGTTCTTCTTTCTGTGGAAGGTGATGCTCTTGGCCTTGACTTTGCGTTCCTTGACGTCGACCTTGTTGCCGCAGAGGACGACGGGGATGTTTTCACAGACACGGATCAGGTCTCTATGCCAGTTGGGGACGTTCTTGTAGGTGATTCTGGAAGTGACGTCGAACATGATGATACCGCACTGGCCGTTGATGTAATAACCGTCACGCAGTCCGCCGAACTTCTCCTGGCCAGCGGTGTCCCACACCTCGAACTTGATCTCACCGAAGTTGGTGAAGAACCCGAGCGGGTACACTTCGACACCCTGTGTTGCATTGTACTTCTTTTCGAATTCACCAGTCAAATGACGTTTGACAAAAGTAGTCTTCGATGCGTTAGTATATACACCCAATCTCAACATGCCAAGCGGGTTTGGTGACCTCCTCTCATCTGAAAAGAAACTTTGCCGCCAAGTGGAAAAAATCCCCCTTGCGGAGATAGAAAGAAAGACGCAAGATATCGTCAAACACAAACATCAAACACGACGCATTGCCGGGCGGATTTCATCCGTGCAGTCCATGCGCCACAATCGCGCAATCTAGCTTTGCAACAAAGGGGATTTCTCTGGCAAAATCACCGGCAAATGAGGTGAAAAGTTCATCAAAATATTGACAAACGAAAACAAAAACACTGCACACATACCTTTCCAGTACCGCCATCGCCGACGAGAACGAGCTTAAATAAAGGAACCTGTTGAGCCATGTTTTATAGATATATCGTGATTGCAGCCGTTCCTTTTGATCCTGTTCGCTGATAAGCTGTCTATCCAAGTACAAAAAAGTGAAAGATTAAAAACGAAGTGTGTTCGTTAGTCGCAAGAAAATATATCAAAGAAGGAAAAACGAAGAAGAAAAAATTGTCCTAACAAAAACACAGAACCATTCCTCCCAGCTGCGCGTATATTTCAGTCTGTGCGACATCACCTCAATCCAAATTAAAGTGTTACTACTAGCATTATTATGGTAGGCAATAATGCGAGGCATACTGAAAAATTGGATAGTGCGTTTAGACTGTAATTGGACTTACCAAGATAAATATGTAAATATGTATATAATTGTAGCTATTTTTCATCAAGCAACATGGTAGAACGGCTCCGGTGGCGGTGGCAAGTCTTGGACTCTAGCAGGTACAGGAAGCCTTGGAATTCGATCAGTGAAATCGCTGACTTTAGCGCCGGAATCGCTGAGGCCCGGTGCGCCTTCGTTCAGGGCCCTGAGCGAGTCAGACTGATCCAGCGGGTTCCATGTAGTTGGCAGTTTATGGGCCATTAGCGGGTCCGTGCTAGACGGCATGTCTTCTGGCAGAAGACCGACTTCTTTAGCGGCGTCTATATACGTTAGAGTCAACGCAACGCGATCTGTGTTGCAAGCCAGGCAGGATACATACTTTCGTAATAGTCTACAACATACTTGATGTGACTCTTTCCTACGACATGCGACTTTCGGACACTGATGGAGTCGTGCGTCAATGCGACTAAAAAGATGTTAGAGCTGATCCACTAGCAGCGGACGACGGGGAAAACAAACCTCCGCAGTAGTCGCAGCGATAGTGCAAAGTTAGAGAGCGTATTCTACAAGGTGCTTTTCAGTATATACATATCTTAGGCATAGCGCTTGTGGTTGTTGTGACGGCGCTAAGAGATAACGAAGTGGTGATGACGATGGTAGTGAAGTGGGTGGGAAAAGTAACAATTGTCCGGCGCTTAGCGTTTCGCTCAGCGTCTAACCACTGGTGATTATGGGCAAAAGCACGTTGACGTTTGGGAAATCGCTTGAAAAGTTTGGCTACAGCGGAAGCAGCCAAAGTACTAGGGCTGCTGGAGCTTTCAAAGCTGAGGTGAGCCAGGAAGAGCAGCCTGAATGGAGTCCACTGCTGAAGCGCGACCTGAGGCTTGTGTTCATAGGATTCAATCCTGGCACGGTGTCTAAACTGAAAGGACATTACTATGCGCACTCTACCAACCTATTCTGGAAGCTAATCTATGAGTCCGGGTGCGTGGACAGGAAGGTCAGCTACGTAGACGACGTGCTGCTGCCGGACGAGTACCAGATTGGGTTCACCGACCTGGTCTCGAGGTCCACCGCAGGCATAAACGAGCTGAGCTCCCTGGAGCTGAACCAGGGAGTGCCTGTTTTGGAGAACCGCATCAAGCAGTACCAGCCTAAGATCGTTTGCTTCGTCGGGAAGGGTATATGGCAGGCAGTGTACAGAGTTAAGCGCGGGAAGAGACTGTCTGGCGACTTCAAGTGGGGGCTTCAGCCTAAAGGCATCTTTGGCTGGTCTCAACATGTATTTGTATTTCCGTCTACGTCTGGGCTCGTCGCAGGCGTTCCAAGAGCAGAAAAAGAGCGCCTCTGGAGGGAGCTGGCGGAGTTCCTGCACGCGAACTATCCTTTATAGCTCTGCTGAGCCCTCTTTGCTTTGCATTAGATTCGGTACCGCTGCTTGCTGCCGGCTATGCGCGCATCCTCAACCGCATTCTGGAATGCCTCTGAGTTCTCAGGACTGATCCTGTCGTTGCCGATGACAGCCGTGAAGAGATCGTCTGCCTTGTACTGGATTTGACGTTCCTCGTCGAGATTTAGAGCGTTGTTGTATCCCAGCGACCCCATGGCGTCCTGCTGCAGCTGGAGGCACTTCATGAGTTCGTAGCTTTTGGTGAAACACCCCGTCATGACTTCGAATACCGAGCCATTTGCGAGGCAGTTGGTTGCAATGGTCTCATACTCTACGCAGTTATTCCTGGCCGCTTGGTAGACGGTCAAGTGCCTCGGGCCCTGGCTGGACTCGTACACGGACCCCGGGGCCTTTGGCGCAGTGGGACGTTCGTCTCGCCCTTTGCCGTCTTTTACGTCTTGGTCGTCTCGTGGAGTATAGGTTACGATGGGCTTTTCCAGCTTGTTTTTGACACTTTCCGGGGCCAGAACGATTGGGATATCGGGTCGCTTGGTCTCGTAGAACCGTCTCAGTGAGGGATCTAGGAAATCCAAGCCGTCCTGTTCTTGTATTGGAGGTTCCTGAGGCTCCTGAGGCTGTTTTGATCTAAATCCCCAAGCCATTATTCTAATATTGTTTTTAGTGGTAGAAGGTTTTCAGCACCGCGCAAAACTCAAAATCCCATATTGGGTCTAACCATACATATCACGATTTCTGCTACAATCCCGTGATCACGGCCTAGTCAATACAGATTGAATTACATTACATTAGAGATCCATCTATTTTATCATGAACGTGCCTCGTTAGCCATAATAACCATCTTTTTCATTATATTATCAAAGCCTTTGGTTTTCGTTCGGTTTACTCGTCGTCCCGCACAAGCGCTGCAATCATGCAGTACAGATAGAAGAAGAACAGCACCAGATGGAACCCCAGCTTGATGAAGCTCTCCTTCTTGTGTCTTCCCAGGGTGCGGAAGATCTCCGTGGCATCGAGAAGATGCGAGTTGGCGTAGATGCGGTTGGCATTGAATGCGAGCAAAGGCGCATTCAGCAGGAACGTGAACCAGTATCCGTTTATAAGGAACAAAATCGTCAAAAAGCCCTGGATCGCCGCTTCCGGCAGAATGTACTATACCCCCCGTCAGTCCCTGCGAGACGCAATCCTGCCATACAACTTACGTTATTCAGTCTGTTACACAAATCAATGGGATTGATATAGTCTGAACCGTTAGAAATGAACCCAAACAGCACCAAATTGCCTCTTCACACACCAACTTCTGCACCGAACAGTTAGCAACTCGTCACGTACAACAATAAACCACCCGAAAACAGATAACTTACCCAGATCAGTATACATGATGGTGAAAAACACCTGCAAAAACAGGTTCACAGCATTGACCAGCACTGCAAACAGATACAACCTATAGCCCATTAGAATACCGCATTGATCAATGCACCTGCCCAAATCCACGCCGGCCGGAAGATGTAACGCACCAAGCTTCACCAGACATTGTGTTCTATCGAGCCAAAAAAAAGCTTCTCGTGGAACTTATAAGGGAGTACTGTTTAGGCAGAAAGATAATTTGTTTCCTGATTATAGGGAATAAGACGCCGTTTGCCCCAACTTTTGCCAGGACTGACGTTTACGCTCGACACACAGTTAAAGATACTACCAGCGACCCCGGCGTCTAACTTGTGATTCACGATAATACATGGCATTTTCATGGGATCACCGGATTGAAAGTGCGGTACGCGGTAGCTGTCAGTTTGGAATGTTGAGTATTCAGCCTAATGGAGGATAGATCGTATTTGGCGTTACTTTGGGTTTGGCGTGGTTTCGCTATCGTCACCCTGAACATGAAGAGGAAAAGGAAGAGCCACCGGCGCCCAGAGTGCCGTCTCAGAGCGATATTATGAGCAAGATGATGGAGGACGATGAACCGTCGAGTCTGGTAGAGGAGTCGTTGAATAACTCAGATAGCCAGGACTTGCTGAATACGCTTTTTCTGATCGCTGAGGATCAGGCTAGACGATCAGGATACGTTCATCGTATGTGACGCTGGAATAGAACGGAGGGTTCAGTAGCTAACATTTTTGTAAAAGGTGGTGTTAGTTGTGACTGTTGTGGGGAGAGTCCAATTCGAGGGGTTCGGTACCGTTGTAGCGAATGCCCTGATATCGATCTGTGCCAGGACTGTGAGAACGCGCGACGGCATAACCCGATGCATGTGCGTTTGAAGATCAAGGTTCCCATCCCGGTGATGAAGTCGCCGAGGTGGTTCCAGGGATCTTTGAGGCCTCCGGCCGCCCGGCTGGCAAAGTTGGACCTGTTGGCGTCAGTGCCCGCTGAATATGCTCAGTCCCTGGCATTGAAGGAGGCTTGTAAGTCTTCTATCAGGTATTATTTTCATTTTGGGCTTTCTCTAACCTCTAGTGTCTGTTGATGAAGTTCAGGCGCTGCATAATCGATTCAAATACCTGGCAGACGTTGCTCTCACCAAAGAGCATGAAGTGCGATACGGGATATCGCAGATCTCGCTTGGTTACTGCGTTTCTCCTAAGGATCCGTCCTCAGACTTCTGCAAGATCGTCTACAGCCAGTATGACGCTGACGGAAAGGGGTATATTACATTTGCAGACTACGTGCATACTTTGGCAGTGCTTCGAGGCGATTCTGAGGAGCGCGTCCGCCGTAAGTTTGGCCTTATTTTAGTAGAATTCTTTCGGGCCATTTAGACAGGAAGCTAACAGTCAGTTTGCGCGAAAGCATATAAGCTTTTTGGAGGAGAATTGTCTTTTAACCAGAGCTTTCAATCAGTCAAATACGCGCATTTGGAATACTTGCGCGATAAAATGGGCAATACTCAACGATCCTGGGGTGATGTGAACCGGATCATCGCAGAAGGCGGACTGGGATCGAATCGGCCCGTCTCAGCAATGTTCAGTTCAGAGCCAATGCGGGAGCCTGGCGTTCCCAGAAAGAGGTTCGAGTACGATGGCTACGCGTCTATAATTGATAACGAGAAGAAACGCAATGCCAGAAAGGACAACGTGCCCGAACGGCTTTACAATACATATGGAGTGCAGGGAACTAATGAGCTGGACAGTGCAAAGTCTGATGTTGTAGCCGAGCATACTGCAGCTTTATCGGGCACTGAAAAGTGGCCTCCTCATGGCAGAATTGATGAGGATCTCACGTGGTTGATTGACCTGACACTAAAGGGAGCTCGAGATTTTGACTTCTTTCAGGACTCATGCATTTTCTAGCTGTAAATGAAAAGCGAGCATAAAAGTTAAAAGGTACCCTCAACTGCATGTATCTGTGAGACACCCTCAATCTCTGCCGTTGGATATGTGTGCTCAACTACTGACCATACTAATCCTTCCTTAGCTACTTCATCTCCTAGCTTCAGCTCGTTTTTGATATGAGGAATGGCGAAAAGGTGTCGCTGCTTTCCCCAGGAGAAAGTGGTGATCCATTCACCATTGTGATACCTGGCCCGGATTAGAGATAAGTGGTCTTCAAGAGCGCTGCCCTCATTTTCAGATTGTAAAATTCCCTGTGCATATGGTCCTACAGTAAGAAGCCTCCCGTTATAACCATCTCGAGATGCGCTCAGTAAAACAGATGGGATTATAGCTTCTCTGCAAAGAGAATTTGTGACAACATCCAGTGGATATATGAATTTCCAGCCCTCAGTGTACTTTTCAATAGATCCCGAGATGATGTTGCGCATTTCACCGCTCTCAATTTCAGTTCGCCCGTCGAGATCGGTGAATTTGCCAACATCAGGTGCAAGAAACCGATCCGCATAGGGGTCATTTTTTATAACGGCCTCAATATATCCAGAATCAATTTCATGCGTGAATTCAGTTTTGCTGTCGCCCTTATCAATAGCCCTTCCACAGAAAGCCCACTCAAATCCATCTCGAGACTTTAACGATCGTATATCGACAAAGTACTTGTTTGGACTGCTTAGAACATATGTATTGGTGATTTCCGCTGCGTCTTTGCCTTCCCACTTAAGGAATGTTCGCGTTGATACACTCATTCTTAAATTATCACCTGTATGTGAACTAGATATCCATATATATAGGAACTAAAGCCACACACCTTAACACCAACACTTCTGAAGTTCTGGGAACTGTAATGGGTGTGAGTAACAACTACAGCGAGGAAGAGCCAGAACCTGACTTCGTCTCTGTGTTATCGCCTCCTCTGCCAATTAGAGGGCTTAACGAGCGACCGGCCAGAGTTCTAACTGAAGCGCAACAAGAGCGGTTTCGGGATTACGCCGATGAACGCCTGATGAAGATATCGAGAGGCTACATTCAAAGACTTAACGATACCGGAAATGGATACAAATCATTCCAGGAACTGCTCACTGACCTCAACAGTGTAGTTGATGTTATATGGTACTCTGTAACCACGACAGCCTTATTCGGGCAAGTGCACTACTTTCTACGGATGGCTGATGATCTTGTCGATTACATAGAAGGATACAATACCCACCCCGCCATACCAGAGACTATAAGAACTCTCCAGAAGCTAGATAGCATGTTCTCTACCTTGATTGATCGAACGGCTCTCAGTCGTACGGAGATTGTGCGACTTGAGTCAATTGCCGAAAGAACAAGGATAGAAGTCATGAAAGCCTCTCAGCATTCCAAGGGCTATGAGGTCGAGGTATCGAAAGTATACGAAGGTGTTCTTGAACGGTCGGGGTAAAAATTGAAGAAATGAAATTACGAAAATGAAACAATTTCTAAATAAATATAAAAGCTATCGGGCCAGTCTTGAACCATTAGGATTCAAACCAAACAAAAACAACAGCTCATTCCGGTTAAGTCGACCGATGCTTTTGGCGCCAGTCTCATCGAGAGCCGCATTAATCAAATCCCGCTTCTTCTTCTGAAGTGCTAAGATACGGTCTTCAACAGATTGCGTCACAACCAATCTGTGCACATAAACGGGCCTGGTTTGACCAATTCGATGGGCTCGGTCCATGGCCTGCTCCTCGACAAAGGGGTTCCAGAAAGGATCCATGATAATTACGTGCGAGGCACAAGTCAAGGTAAGGCCCACGTTTCCGGCCTTCAAACTAACAAGCATCACGCCAAACTCGGGCTTGTCAAAGAACGCCTCTACAGCATCATTCCGCTCAGTGGCATTCATTGAACCGTCATACCGAAGGTAGCTCAGCCCTTCCATCACCATAGGCAACTCCACAAAATCCAGCAATGACGTGAACTGCGAAAAAATAATAATCTTCTCACCAGGGAAATCGTCTCTGATCTTTCGAACAAGCTCCATACACTTGTTGATTTTTGTAGAGCTTTGCCATCCATCCGGAAACAGGCGCGCGAGCCCAAACTCCTGTATTATAAGTTTATTTTCATCAGCACGGTCTTTATTTCTCGATTCGTCGTCGTCGAACATTGCAGCATCATCTTCGACATACGACAGCCCATGATTGCCCATTTGTAGTTTCTTGATGCGTTCCTTGTCCCGAACTACTTTGGTGTCTAATTTCCGGCTCCTTTCTATCTCCAAGTCCGACAACCCTTGCTGGTGGACCTTATTAAATGTCAAATAATCCAATGCAGTCTCACTGATTGCCTCTCGGCAAGTGCAGCATTTTAAGAGGGCCGGAGATTCGACCCCATCCCTGATATCATTAAACTTCTTATTTGAAAAGTACTCGGAGGCGCACTCGCTGCACAGAAAATGTCCACATGGGTAAAGCAAGACTACATTTACTTCATCGACGGCATCCATACAAATGGGGCATTCAAAGTTCTCAAGTTCCGACACACGTCGAACAGCATCTGGACTGAACTTTCGAATTAGTGACAAGGCTTCACCCGTCGCCCGATCCTTCCTTGCCTCATCTGCTTGCCGTAAGTGCGATTTCTCGATTAATTTGGGATGACAGCACGCTTGCCGCAGACGCAGCAATAAGGCAAGGATACTGCTATAATTCTTTGAAATTGAATCGTCTTCGAGAAACTTCGACATCTTGCCAGCAGATGCTTTCTCCAGGTCATCATAGTACACCTTCTCATGCTCGCTAAATACATTTTCATTCATCTCCACAGTACGAGGGGGTAGTGTAAGAATCGGTTTACCATCAATTAGAGATGTCTTTGTACGTCTTAGCAATATGGCCTTTAATAGGGCCTGAAGCTTGGTAAGAGCAGCAGTATTAATCTGCAACCCTGCAAGACCCCGACTAATATCGATGGTGAATTTCTGCTCGTTGCAATATGGTTCAATTCGTAAGAATCGTATAAGACTGTAAAGCTCCTCAACCTTATTTTGCATCGGCGTACCACTCAGACACCACCGAAACTTGCCCGGTAACGCACAGCATGCCTTTGCAGTGATTGTAGCCTTGTTTTTTATTAACTGTGCCTCGTCCAGTATAATTCTGTACCATGTACCCTTATAAAATGGAGAGTTTTTATAAAGATCTGACTTCACTTTTCCCTTATCCTTGGCCTTGCCTTTTCTAGTACTTATCGCAAAGTTAGACTTGTACTCAGACTGAATGACTCCATACGTAGTGATCACTATATCGTATTTGGACATTTCTGACCATAATCGAATCAACTTCTTGGTACTACTATGATGGATATAGACTGATCGTTCAAACTCTGGCTTGATTCTGGTGTGGATTTCTCGTTCCCACTGTTTAATTAACGCAACTGGCGCTACAATCAATGTCGTTTTGGATTCTGGTGTATCGCTCTTATTGGTCAAGATCAGCGATAACGCCTGTATAGTTTTCCCCAGTCCCATATCATCAGCCAGGATCCCTCCCTTTACGCTATCCTCCATCTTTTTTAGCCAACTAAGTCCTAACTTTTGGTGCTCCATAAGCGTAATTTTTAACTCGTTCGGCGTTCCTGTTCTATCTTGTAATTCTTCATCCGGTCTAATGTTGTGCAGCAACTGCTCTAGTTTCTCACTATCCAGTCCTGAGCCTCTAAAGTCATAACCAATTGAATGATCGGCATCATAATCATCTTCCTCATCGTCGAATTGGCTGTAATCTTTCCTAACTTGAGGATAATCCGCATAACTAGTAAACGGAGTTATTAAAGAGGGTCCCTCTGCTGCTACCACTGCTCTCGCAACGTTCCGCCGCTGTTCTTGATTCAACGACTTATGATCTCCACCAGCCAGAAACATTCCATTAGGTTGCATTTGAGGCTGCTGCTGCTGTTGGACTATACGACCCTGTGCCATCGCCACAGACATATTCTCAGTGGCATTACGGGCAAACTCCTGACCCCTGCCTTGCAAGATTATCCTGTTGTAGTCTCTATATGTACCATGATATACCATAGTCAGGAACCGGTCAATCTCAGCAATATCCCTAGTCATACCTTCCTTACGGACCCAAAGTTCCTTCGAAGTTTGCATTAATGAGGACATCTGTACGTATTTAGGATCTGAAGGAGACAGCTCCCCGCCAGCGATCTGACGACGGATTCCTTGAACATTTCGATTTACATGGTCCCATTGGCTTGATAGTTCCTTCCACCGGTGCTGTAACGTCGATTTGTTTTCATTCAGTTTTAGAATACAGCTGGTCGCGGCACGCTTTTGCGAGACGTCTAAATTAGGGTATACTTTGGTGTTAAAATACTGCTCCTCTTCGCGTCGTTTCTGCGACATGGCCGATAGGCGGCTTTGCTTTATCGGTACCACCTCTTCGACATCATCTGTTAGATCCACGACAGGGCTATCGGTTTTATTTTTCTCAAACAGACTTGAATACGGCCGTTTCGCAGTGGGAGTTGCCTGAACACCACTGTTCCCTTGACTTCTGGCAGGAGTTACCTGATTAATAATTATATCTCCATCGCTTTCACTTGATGAATACCGACCTTTTACGTCTTCACTCTTGGGTACCATACCACCGGCCAGTGGAAACGGTGAGCCCTGGAAATTCTGCTTAAACCCATATGAGTTTGACATTCTATTATCATTTGCACTTGGCTTCCTCGTTGTGTCACCGGAATCTGAGTCTGAATCCGACAACTCGATGATCGTTATCGGTACTTCTGTTGACCGCTGTGATAGGTCTGAGCCCTTGACAGTCGGGGCTGAGGAGCCATTTATCAAGCCCGGTGGCGACTCGGAGTCTATTCCACTGCTTGAGGAGTCCGATGCGCCCATTCGATTAAGCTCGTTCTCTATATTCATAACTTCGTTCAGAAGCTTATTCAGACGCTCGGCATAATCTTCCGCATTTGGGTCCTCTTCTGCGATCTTACTCTCCAGCCTACGCCTTATGGCCTGGAGCTGTTTGATTTTGCGGTTTTTATCGATACTGGAACTCATCGCGAGAATCCGTTCGAAAAGGACTAAAGGCACGTATTAAAGTTGATACATTAATCAAAACGCGATAAATCACTAATACATATTAAATGAGAGAAGGTTTGGGAACCCCGTAATTTTGTAAGGACAGTAGGGTAAACCACGTGATCACTCAAGCCGTCCGCACGCGACCGTCTACTAAGGAATAAGTACTGAGAATTGAAAGCTCTTGAGTTCTTCAGCCTTTTAATGACAAATAATGAATATGTACTCAATTCTACCTAGGGGCTTATGTAATCTTGAATGAAAGCCTAGGCAGAATCACACTGTTAGTGCTGTCTTACAAGTGTATCTGCATAATCAAGCTGTGGGTTTCCAAGCTTTGAGCCTTAGCATCTCATTCGAGAGTAGCGAACAGCATAGCATTATTATTATTAGTTTTTATTCCTTGATAGAAGATTATTAGGGGCGTCAAAAGGCTGTCGACCAGATCGCTGAACAGCGACCGACCGTAGCTAAACCAGAAACTTGAAAATATCGAAACAAATAGAACTGGAATAACGCAGTTATCTTTATTTACTCAATAGCGCTTCTATTTCTTCCAGGGCACTCTTGATTTCACTGTCGTTAGGCGCTAACGATCTGGCTGCAGTATACGACTGTTTGGCTTGGTCATATTTCTTCACAGTTTGCAGGCATTTGCCCTTTCTGTAGTGATTTTTGGCATCACCGGGCTTCAACAGCACTAGCAGAGCAGAGTCTGTGTACGCCTCAGGCCACATATTCTGTTTGATGTATGCATCGACTCGCGGGGCCATGATTGATGCCACTTCGTCAATTACATACGCGCTGGCCTCCCATGGCGGTCGTTTGAGGGCCATCTCTATAGCTAGGGTGAAAAGCTTAATAGCCTCAGCTGGTTTCCCGGCTTTGATGGACGACAGACCTGCATCCTTTAGCTTAGTAGCCTGGACTGTGATAGCCCGTGTAAGGACATTCGGTGGTGGTGGAACATCAGAGTTGAGCCCAACCAGCGTGCGGTTCAAATCGTTCAGCTGTTCCAGTTGGACTCGAAGGTCCTTGGCCTGAGTCTCATCGAGCAGGCTCCAAAAGTCCTCATCGACACTTACCTTCTTAGTCGAAGGATCAACTTTGACCTGTAAACTTGTCATGTTGTTGGCTTGTGTCTAGGTGGGAGGGTTATGGTTCGAACAAATTAGTAACAACATACTGCTGAAATATATGAAAATTGATTTTACTCTATAAGGGTTTATTCTTTCTAGCTCCTAGGCTATAACGAACTTTATGCATAATGATGATATGAGGGGACAAAAGGCTGCTTCTTCAGAAAGCCCTTCTGTCGGTAGCCAAGGCAAATGAAACGCACTAACGGTAGATGATTTTTAGTGTCCATTGCGACGAGTACAAAATAATATTAGCCTCATTTTGTGTTTCAATCTGCCCATCTCTTAGCCTTGGTAGGAGTCTGCATAGGCACCGAAGTAGCAATTTGGCCTACAGAAGCTGAATAATAGTTCGCAGGCTGTGAATTCGTAGCAGCGTAATTTGTCAGCGCCGAAAACGTATAAGACCATCCTGGGGTAACTGTTGAGATACAGTAGGGTGGAGACATAGCGGAGTGGAAATACGTTACTGCGGAGGTCGGGTACCTTGCACTTGGCGAGAAAGAAAGCGTGACCTTCGTGCCTGGCTGCAGCTGCATTGGCGCATATCGGGTTTGTCCAGTTTGAGCCGTGTATGTAATCTTCTCAGATGCAGAAACCGCGGCCGGGTCTGCTGCTGCACCGTTCAGGTTCAACTGCGCAACGGGTGGTGTCGTGGAACCTCCATCTGAGGCTACAGTAGTGCCTGTCATGCCTGTCATTTGAAATCTGTCAGAATAGTGAATAGCGTCACCTCCATTTGTTAATGCCGAATAGATTTGTATGAAATACGGCCCATTACCACCAACATTGGCAATCGTCGATAGCTTCGCCGTGAACGTACCGTCCAGCGTCGTCAGATCCAACCCCGTACCAAGGGGAGTATTGGCAAAACATTCAATGGCCGAATTCGATCCCGTACATATAGATATCGTGGTCGTGGATAAGGCCGACAAAGCCGGCGCACTGGTATCATCCGTCCAGGTAATCACAATGCTGTCTGACGTCGTGTATGAAGAGTCCAGCGAACCTATATCGATATCTGCGCGTGCAAACCCGCACAAAAGCGCAATGATGTACAAGATACTGATAAAGCTTAGCATTTTTCGGTTTGTCTTCAAGCCTGTAGTTGTTGTCTTGCCAGTGGTTTCCAATAAAAAAAACGCGAATATGACGTAGCCAGTCAGATCACCTAAACGCCTGCACTCAGAAGATAGCGCAAGCCGAATATAAAGAAGGTAAAAAGAGAACGACCTGAGTTAGATTCGTTGCGTAGTTGTTGTTGTGGTCCTCGATGCGTTTTGCTAAGTATACAGGGCTTTTCTCGAAGTTTCTTGTTCAGTTTGTTATAAGGAAAGGTTTAAAAATAAGTATTTATCGCAGAGGGCGGTGTTTTAATAATAGTAGTGATATTTATTATTTTTAGTTTTCCTTTAGCTGGGACCATACTGTAATATACGCGTTGAGTATGTATATTCTAGACCACCACCCTGAAAAAGATATAATTACAGAATGACGATGTGAATCTTTCCAACTGTCAAGAGAACCTTTGCATTGCATATAACTATATTATCGGTATAACACATCATGTTGTACCTCAAATCTCTCATTAATGTGGTGGACAATTCTGTATGCTATTTTCTGTCTTTTTTTCTTTAAATATGTCCTAACTCGCTGCGTTCAGGGCGCTTTAATCGTTGAATGCATCAAGGTCTTACGGAAAAGCCCGAAAAATTGTGCCGGTCTTGGTAAGATATTTGCCGAGGGTATTTGACATATGTCTTTTTAGCTAATGGCGAAACAAAAGGCGATCGGATTGTAGTGGTAGTTCAAAAAGCGAAACCTGTGCCTCCAAATCTAACGGGTCAGATGGTGGCTCAGAGAGTACGAAAGGGAGACATTCGGCACGCGGTTGTAGTCAGAGTGAAACAAAGCACACAGCGGCCAGACGGAAGCATAATCAAGTTCGACGATAATGCATGTGTGCTGATACAAAAAACTGGAGATCCGCTAGGATCTCGAGTGTCTGGAGTCGTGGCTCGAGAACTCAAAGAGAAAGGATTTAACAAGATCGCATCCTTAGCGCCCAGAACCGTATGAAGATAATAGAGACCAGGTACCCGATCTCTCCTTAATACTATACGATCTAATGATATTCTCTATTTGTTTTACTTCTCTTTTCTGGCTAAGCGTTCCGAGATTACGTCTGATGCATGTTGTATATAGTCCTGCTAAACATCAGACATAATTTAAAATGAATAAACCATTATTTTACGATAAGTTCCGGTTACAGACGGTACAAGGACGCTTGTGATATTCGTGGGACATTGTTTGGGGAAGTAATAATAGATTGGTTTCATGCATGATCTACTTTAAGGTTTGACTTAGATTTAACGTTTGCAGAGGTAATTGAGGCGTGCCCGAGGAAAGAAAGATATATCCGTTACATGACTGTCTTAGTTCTTTATAAGCCCAGATCCTCCATTTCGATATCTCAAATGAATCAGAAACATCGCAATCTGCGAAAAGTCTGAGACGAAAAGGAGAATCGTCACCGCTTAAAACGAAGTTCGGATATAAATACACCTACCAGGCTCTATTGAACATCAACATAACGCAAAAGAAAAGTTCTGCAAACAATAAGAAAAGAAATGGATTCATCTATGCGTTCCGTTATCATGTTTGTCATAGCCATAGGGGCAGTCAGCGCTGCTCCCCAAAGTATGGCCATCCCATCTTCAATTGCGGGGCCCGCCACTACTCAAGGTGCAGTAGCCTCTATTGACCCTAATCAGTTTGTCAGCAACTCCGTGGCTGGACTTCAACACTTTGATGAGCTCTTGAAGGCCCTCCAAGGGGCTCCATCGGATCCTCAACAAGTCAACAATGCTGTAAACTCGCTTGCTGGCGACTTTTCCAAGCTTCTTGGAACTGTTCGAGGCGTGACTGAACATGCTACAGCCGAAGGCGCCAGTGCTGCTAGCGCAGTGCAAGCAAATGGCGGCCAGCTGACCGCAGCTGACGCTCGCGGGTTCATACAACCCTATATACAAATGGCTCAGCAAGGCGCCGGTCTC
Organism: Diddensiella caesifluorescens; assembly: GCA_030558955.1. Lineage (NCBI taxonomy): Eukaryota > Fungi > Ascomycota > Dipodascomycetes > Dipodascales > Trichomonascaceae > Diddensiella > Diddensiella caesifluorescens. The sequence continues at coordinate 316,112 of JAKTQR010000011.1, forward strand.
TACAGCTCGCTTGCGCAAAATCCACAGTTCACTAGTGAGTTGGCAAATACTTTCACTAATGCCGGAAAGTTAGGACAGCAGATGGCTCAGCAGCGGCAATCTGCCTCAGCTCCCTCGGCTCAAGACAGCGGAAAGAAGGCCGCAGTCCATCCAAGAGATGCTGCTAATAACGACATCGACGGCGACGCCATGGAGAGTTCAGTTTCTTCTGCCACCAACCAGTTAATTGATCAACACCAAACGGCGGACTCTGTCTCCAAGGCGCTATCTGCCGTTGACAAATCGATTGAATCGTACACTACCTTCATGAAAAGATTATCTGCGGATGCCAACTCTATGGGAATCACGGACTCTTCTTCCATTAATCTCGTTGCGCAGCCGATAGTTGACGACGTTAAAAAGAGCCTCAACATAATCTCCAACCAAATCCTTGAAAACTCTCTTCTAAGCACCGCTACCGAGCAACTGAGCAATATCAGTGACCACAGCGCTGGCATTGCCAATGATGCCAGAAAGCTCGGCATTGATACCAAGAGCCTCGAGCAGGCTAACCAAGAGTTCAGAAAGAGGATTATCCAGAAGAACAACCATGCAACGTTCAAATCCACAATTGAGATCTAAATGAGCTCTGAAAGTCTCTCAGCTGAATGAGGTATTATCTTTTGCATTCATTTCCTGCGGAAATATGCCGTGTATTTCTTTTTTTCCATTTCTTTAATCTTTTTTGTAAATTGCTTTGGGGAGTTTTCCTTTCCGTCTAGTTCATATGATACCGTAGAACCATAAAAGATGACTCTTCATCATCAACCTATTGAGATCGGAATATATGCCCGCATGCTATACAGACGTAAAACAGAATCATCGTAGTTTCAGCTCGTCGCTGCTGACTTTGGAAGAATACGCATTCCTTTTCATGACATTTTGTACACTCACGATCTGACCGAGGCAACGTTGGATCCGAACCAATATCCTGAGTTACTCCCGCGGTCTCTGCAATAGCAGATAACAGCTCGTGCCGATAGATTTTGCTATTCTCAGCAATCTCTGTGTAATCGCAGTTTCGGCAAGAATACAGTAATCTCTGATTAATCCGATCTTCCTTAGGGTACAACATGTTGTTGCTTTCATCATCAGTAAACCATTCATACGGTAAGAGATACGCATGCACTTACCATTCTAAACAAAATCTAAACGATGCCATGCCTTAGTTCAAATCTATCGCCACTTCTGTTGATGGAGGTCTGTTGATAAAAACTTCAGCGTGAAAACTATCGATTTCAACAAGCGCGCACGTGATACGTTTCGGTCACGTGCGGCCTTCTGTTTTTACCCTACAACAGTCTACTACTATTATATTAGGTCTCAATATGCCTAGTGGACTGAAAAATTCTCGACATTTGGAACTCGCGATACCAGAGAGACTAGATATATAAGGATGTCAGCCCTTCGCTTGTCATGCAGAGCATCACGATCTGTGCTTCTGAAGTATGTATAAGAGCCCGTTTGTGTTTTGTATGCTATATTCCGTTGTGGGTGGAAATATTCTAATCTGGCAGGAGATCAAACATTGCGTCCATCTCATGGAGACGGTTTAATTCAACAGACGCCGGTTCCGTAGACCCTAAGATTTCGTCGATTGTCGATGACATTTCAAAGCTCACACTTTTGGAAACATCCAGTCTCGTTGCCGAGCTCAAGACACGATTGAACATTCCCGATATTTCGTTCCCTGCAGCTGGCGCGGCAGGCGGAGCTCCAGCGGCAGCTCCAGTTGAGGAAGAAGTTGCACCGGTTGAGGAAAAGACTATATTCACTGTTAAACTTGAATCGATCGATGCGAAGACCAAGCCTAAGATTATCAAAGAAGTGAAGACCTTGCTAGGCCTAAGTCTGGTTGAATCCAAGAAATTCGTTGAAAGCGCACCAAAGGTTCTGAAGGAAAACGTTACAAAGGAAGATGCCGAAAAGATCAAGGCTACAATTGAAGCTGTTGGGGGGAAGATCGTATTAGAGTAGACAAAGAGAAATATGTTTATCATCATTTCTTCTTTTTTCATGTATATAATCAACTTCACGTTATAGGAAAAGTCAATAAAAGTTCTATTAATGCGGAGATTTAGGCAAAAAAACGGATAAACAAAAAGTCAAAAGCCTAAAAGTAGGTGCTCCTTTCTTCTTGGCCGCTAAAGGGTCGTCGATAGTAGTTACCAGCACCATATCGTCGCGATGGCCGCACATTATTGTGAATTGATAAAGGACTCCCAGACAAATCTCGACGGATACTAGCAGCTCGAGATTGGGGCCTGGAAGTTTCACCTTCATACCATATTGGACTGCTCTGCGTGAAGACTGCGACTGGCCTGTTAGACAACCGAGAGTCCGGCCGAATCATTTGCCGTGGAAGGCGACCCACTGGCTGAGAAAAAGCACGAGTCGATAAGTAGCCCGGCGAGGAATATGCCTGTGGACTCACGGCTGGTCTTATATTAGCGTCGTCGGTGTTATTTTCAATGAATTGAAGAACAAAGTCCGATAGTGAGAGACAGACATTGTCGATTGAATCTGTCTGCTGGGAGCCTCCAGAGTTATAGAGAGACATTACATCTGAAGCCACCCGTTCGAGTAGTACAGTCATCATATCGTGGTTTCTTGACCGCTTGGCCCGTTCAATAACCTCAACCAAGTGCCTTTCGGCAGCAGTCTGACGCGTGAGCTTGACGGCAGACTGTGGACTTGAGGACGGCTCGTCCTTGACATATCGAGAGGCATCGCCGTTCGGTATCGGTGAGGACATGACCATCGAAATAGGCTCCTGCCTGTCCCATTCCTGTGCCTGTGGAAGGCCATTGTACTTGTCTTTCTCGAGGTAGTCTGAGTCGATAGCAGTTCTGGACCCGCCAGAAGTACTGCTGCTGTTGTAATTATATTCGTGGTCCTCCTGTAAAGTAGCAGCGTCTAAATCAGCGACCTCTACCTCTGGTGCTGCCACGTCCGCTTCAGCTTCTGGGCGAGGCTTCACCGGCGACGGCCTGGCAAAGTCTGGCACAAGGGAAGCTCTTCGAGATTTGGTTTCTAGTCTCAACCGCTTTATTCGTTCCCTAACTGCCTCCATTTCTTTCCAAATTTCAGTGTGAGACTTTCCACTATCTAGCTCTTTTTCGCTGCTTTTCGATGGACCGCTTGCGGGAAATGTTCGATTTAGTGACTGAGTCCGACCTAGTTTTGTAGGCCTACCCTTTCCAGGTGTCGTGAAATTATCTGGACTGCTCGACAAGCTCAAGTTGTGGGTTGGGCTTAATGCGTCGTCTTCATAATAGCCATCTAGATATGAATAGCGCCCGCTCCCGCTATCATTACTATTTCCGATCGACTTAGGACTATTTCCGTATCGGTCATACGAAGAAATGCTCGCTTTAGAAGGTCCTTTCTCGAATGAGCTAAGCGAGCTGGAACGATAATGAGTCTTCGGCCCTGGTCCCATAAGAATGGATCTGGGCCTAGGTACCGGAGGAGATATGGTCCTCTGTGCTAGATCCGACCGAGGCTTGCTTTCCTTTATAATCATGTTCTACGTTTTGTCGCAGTTAGTTTCCTGTCCGAACTCCTGTAACGAGGCTGCAGAGTCATGCATCTTAGCGCCGACAATAACTTAAAACGTACCTGAAGTTTTGGGGTTCCTGATCGATAATATTCTACTATATTCTCCGTATCATCGTCTGAAGAGTAATCTAAAAGACCATTCTGCTCTACACTAGACATTTCACTGGCGAGTTATGTGAATAAATAGTGACAGAATAATCGCCGGTCAAACGGTATAGTATATATATATATATATGTATGTATAGTAGTAGACTTGCAAGTTGCAATCTCCAAACTATAGTGCAAAATAAAAAGTCGGCTTTTATATCTTTCGAAAGGATATTATGCGGGATGGTGGTTTATCGAATATTTCGCTTATAATTTAAGATTATGAGGAGACCCGCCATTGTAATTTGATTTTGGTCCCACACAACGCGAATAACGCGAGATCGACTCTTTTTGGCTGTTTTTCAGTAATAATTCAGAATATATAGCGATTTGAGCGATGCCAAAGCAGACGAAAAGATCAGCTATTATTTATCAGGCTGTTGAATAAGATTAGTTTATTATAGTAGCAGTGCGATATTTAGAATACACCTAGTAGTTAAGATTGTTTTAAGATTCTTCAGCAGACTCAAGTTGAACAGAGCCTTTTTAGCATGACAGCTAGATTAATCTAATGATCTGATAACCTTAAAATCAAGGATCGGAGTATCAGAGTATCATTCTAAGAGGCGCAGATGTTGTGAATGCGTTGTACAACAAATGAAAGTTGCAAAATAGACCTTGGCGAGTGCTGTTAGATCGAGCAGCATTTAAACATGAAGTTCAGGAGAAAGATTAGGCAGTCAACGTGCGAGTGTGATTTCACTTTGATGTATCTGGCTTTAACACGGAAATCAGCTAATATACTGAAAAGATTCTGAAAAGCTGCTAGTTCTGACGAGGAATGTCACTGTTTTTGATCCTTGGCACCTATACGATAGTACTGTATCATTGCTACGTGTAGCGATATTACTCATGTAAGACTTCGTAGTTGTATGACTCGTACTTGAATAACAGAAAGTTCTTTGAACACCCGGCGTTCAATGGTTGCTAGATCTATCAATGTGGAATTATTCCCTTAAATTTAATTGATGAAGTCTAAATAGACTGAAGCTATTGAGATAGTTTTTCAAAGTTTAAAAGCTTTGATGACATCATGCGACTAATCGCAGAATGTCAGATACCGCCAGAGGAGTCATTTCTAGTTCTTCTCATTAACTCTGACTGAAGGGCTATCGAGAGAGTTGAGATTCTCTAGCAGGGAATTCTGTGCGGAAGTCAAGAGGATAATGCTTTTTGGCACTAGGATTTGAAAACAATATTCATATCTTTGAAGGCTAACATGGAATACCAATGATATATATGGTTTAGGGGATTACTCGAGGACTGGGTTGGTCTTGAAGATGGAACTATAATGCGACAGAGAACCGTCTCACTCTAAGAACCCTTGGAGAAGAAGGACTAATTGCGAGTTATTGTAGACGGTTGTGCAGTCTGCTCGAATGCTTGTAATCTCTGCATAGCTATAATGAAACCATTCAAAGCAGTCGGACAGAGGTTTTAGAAGCCTGTACGCTTCACATGACTTCTATTCTTCGTACTAGTCGATTCTAATTTTCAGTTTTCCTTATCCTCACTGACTTCCTCTATGTCCCAGTTCTAGTTATACTATACCGTTATACAAATTGCTACGGTTCGTGTGGCACCTAAGGCAGACGCCATAACGATCTGTTCCAACTATTGCCCCGATCGAAGCATATACAATCTATTTGCTCTCTCAGGTATCATTGAACCGGCATTTCAATCCAAGATACAATCAGACATATTCCTAAGTTTGTTTTTTGGTCTAATGCTTTTTATTTGAGCCTTCTTTGGTTTACTGGCCAGAGATCTTTTAATTAAGATTTTGATTGTCATGCAGGAACTGCATAATCTATAATAGGCAATTCCTGTGACTATCTTTAGTATACCATTCTCTTTAGTTTTTCATGATATCTTTTCAACATTGAAAAAATGAGACGAAAAGATAAAGAAATGAAGAAAGAAAAATAGGAAAAATAAGAGAAGAAAACAAAGAAAGCAAGTCTGCCATCTTTATTGAGCAGCAATATTAGCTAAGCTTCTGAAAAGAGTTTTTGGGTACGAAGATTAAAATAGGAAGATAAAACGAAGAAAACTTATAATCCATCCACTGGAAAACTCACATTGCTTCTTCGTAATATTATTACCAACGAGACGATAGGTTGGCTTTATACAACTGGCTTGACAGAAGGTTTTTTCATGGGGGTGACTACGACCTTAGCGGTGCGTATTTCCTCTATGAACTGAGAACCGTGCCAGATGTTAGAACTGCCATGTTGTGTGGTAAAACGGAAGGCATCCCTTTTGCACATCCGAATTTCGTTATGGAGTCGGCATTTTTTGAAGCAAAAGAGCACCTGGACTTGAATATTCAGCATTTGATGGTTGGTACAAATATTAGTATCAACGCCATTATGGCTATTAGTCTAAGCATGCAGCCGAAACTATTGAAACCATTCTTTATGAATTTAGAGGCCTTGATTATCCTGTTCAATTGATAGTAGAGGACAAGGTACCAGCTGAGATGGTAATTTTATTTTTAGCGCTCGGCATCAACACCTTGAAGCATGTCTAGCCCGATTTCAAGACGATATCCGGAATGCTAGTTCTAGTAGGGAACAGGAACAAAACGAGTTCGTGTGCCAGCATGCCAAAACGTTTGAGAGGCACGACGAAACCATACGAGACGCCATTGAGAGCCTGGAACTGAATATGGCCAGATCTATGATTTACATAATTGTTTGAGGCCGGCACTTAGACTTTAAGAGGGTGATGAAAACTATAATGCACCAGAAAACAGCTTGACCCAAAATTTCTGTGAGACTGCAAGTATTTGTGATTTTCTGTGGAGCGCCTTCTATGCAGTGAGACAGAGACTCTTTCTGAGATATGAGCACTGTTTCGGGAATTATGATCACTGCAAGGTCCATCCACTCGTCATGGCGCTCCACTTCCAGAGCCAGGCTAGGCAGTTCCAGACGAGCACATAATATCGGACGACCCAGATCTCACTAGAGATTCCCTATAACTGCTTGTTCTACTACTGTCGAAACGGCTCGTGATGATAGCAGGCCCCTACTTAAAACGGAGCTTAGTCGTCTCATGATGAGAATTCACTCCAACAAAGACGTCTTATAAACAAGGCGAAGACATTTGTACGATTACTCATGCTCGTAGCATGTCTCTCTTACGCTATTGCTATACTTTGTCTACACTAACTAATTCTGATCCTCCATCTTAATTAGATATAATAATGCCGAAAATGCCTGGGGTGGGCCAACATGGCTCTTCGTCGGCCTTTATGCTTCATTATTATTATTACTATGTATTATTACACTAGACAATAAACTGATTTACCGATTTATTGATCCTCCATCTTATGGGAATTGTTGCGAGGCCTTGAACATTGGTTTCCTTTTATTGGGTTCCTCTCATATTATATTCAGTATCAATTTTACACACTTTGTAAAACCAGATTGAAATTTGAAATTTTACGTATCGACTCCGCATCATTTCAACCAAGTGGACATATATTTATATATAATGCAGAACGCAACTACAGTAGTCAAGGAAGCTATACCGAAGAGCGGTATAGCCAGACAGATTGCTAGACTAAACAATATCGCGTCCGGTCCCGGGGCTGTTCGACTGCCTCCGTCGATAACCAGCATCGATCTCCAGTTCAAACGAGAATCAAGCGACGGTCATATGGGCGCCAGGAAGTTCTGGAAACTAAATTTGCCACAAGTTCAATTTCATAATCCTTTGCTGCCTATATCAGTGCAGAAGTTCTCTCCCGAGGAGGCTGAAAATGGCCGAGAAGCTCTTCTAACCCTAATGTTCCGTAAGCCCTAATTTGGATCTTGATCCTTTCTAGTCAAGCTAACTAAAGATAGAAGACGGGGCCGAAAAGACCATAAAGGTCCAATCAAAATCCTCAGACGAGATTTTGGACGAGTTCATAAAAGTCTCTGGCGCAGAGAAAGTCCCCATCGAAGAAATCCCATTATTGAAAGTCCCATTGAGTGAAGCTGACTCTGAGTTCTACTTTGACGAGACGCTTAATTAGAGATTTTCCTTAGTCATTTGTATATAAAATCAATCGCATTGTTTCATTTCGTGTTCACGTCTATTTCTGGTACTCGGCTGACCCCATTCAACAGATGAAGTTAGTTTATAGTCGGTTTTGAAACTCCTCAGATATGGCCTAGGCCGGTACATTGAGCCTCTTGAGGTTCATATAGCATGACCTCCTTAGAGTCTCTGGTGCTAGGCCGGTTTCGGCATTTCATTTTGAGATTGTATGGCTCGGAGATTTCGGATGTAAGGTGGGCATCCCACATTGACGGACCTAAACCCCACATTTGGGAAACTCGATATATATATATATATATAATAATATAAGCCAAGTTCTTTTCGTGAAAAAAAACCGAGAAAGAGGTAAAAAATTACAGAAAAAATGATTCCTTCTACGCTGCCTGTTACACTTGACAATGAGGACTTGTTTCATACGGATGCTTACATAAATGGCGAGTTTGTCAAGGTCAAGGGACCCTCATTCGATGTTGTCGATCCGAGCAATGGCCAAGTTTGGGCATCTTTAAACAGTTCCACTGTAGAAGATGTTGACACTGCAGCCGAGAAGGCGCAGGTAGCTTTTAGGACTTTCAGAAAAGTGCCTCATAGAGAGAGGGCAAGAATGCTTTTGGAGTGGGATCGGTTGATTCGACTCCATAAGGCTGATATTGCAAAGCTGATTACCCTCGAAACTGGTAAACCGTATCAAGAAGCCTTGTCGGAGGTGGATTATGCACTGACGTTCTGCTGGTGGATGGCAGGGGAGGCGGAACGCCAGCATGGTTCAACTATTGAGGGAGCGCAGCCCAACAATAGATTCCTAGTTATTAAACAACCGATCGGGGTTGTAGGATGCCTAACAGCGTGGAATTTCCCAGTAGCGCTTCTGGTGCGTAAAGTATCAACTGCTCTAGCAGCAGGATGCACAGTTGTTGCTAAACCGTCTCCTGAAACTCCAGTATCAGCGTTGGCTATCGCACATTTGGCTACACAGGCCGGTTTCCCAGCGGGTGTATTCAATGTCCTTCCGTCAGATATGGATACGACGCCTGCAATCGGAAAAGCAATCTGCGAACATCATATTATCCAGAAGGTCTCATTCACAGGAAGCACGAGGATAGGCAAACTGCTGGCGGCCCAGTCAGCCTCGACTTTGAAAAAACTCACTTTGGAGTTAGGCGGTAATGGGTCTTTCATCATCTTCGACGATGCAGACTTAGATAAAGCCATTAATTGGCTTCTGCTTTGCAAATTTAGAGCCTCGGGTCAAACTTGTGTGTGTGCCCAACGAGTTTATGTCCATAAGGCAATCTACAGTAAGCTTGCCGCTACTCTCAAATCCCGAATCGAGTCCGATTTCGCTGTGGGAAATGGGTTTGACGAGAAGGTTAACGTTGGGCCGGTGACGACCTCAAGGTCGATTTCTAAGATTAAGGCTCACGTTGATAATGCAATTGCCAATGGCGCTAAGCTCCTGACTGGAGGGAAAGTTCCTACGCATACGAACCCCAATGGTTATTTTTTCGAGCCAACTTTGCTCACTGATGTCAATGAAAACATGCAAATCTGCGAAGAGGAGACTTTTGGTCCCGTGCTACCGTTAATTGAGTTTGAAGATGAAAAAGAGGTCCTGGAGCGTGCTAACAATACAAATATGGGCCTGACCTCGTACGTTTTTACTCAGAATGCTGACCGAATTTGGAGGGTATTTGAAGCGCTTGAATGTGGCAACGTTGGTATCAACACTGGCCTAACTACCTCCGCTGAAGCTCCTTTCGGTGGATGGCATGAAAGTGGGTATGGTAAAGAGGCTGGTATGGGATACGGCATAGGTGAGTATCTAAAAGTTAAAACCGCTACTTGGAACGTAGATTTCTGAAGTTAAATAGTTAATATTATTATGTTATTACATTAATTCGGATCTTTTGCACTAGGCTGGCCGGATTCGCCCTCTTTCACTGGTTCTGCATTCAATTGTTCTACTTTGTCATCGTTCTGCTCCTGTTCGTCCGGTCGAGGACGTTCCGTTGGAGGCGAGTAAGGACGTAGAGATCTTTGAATGGCCGGAGGTGTAATTGGCCGTTTCGTTTGCGGTGGGGTCATAGAAGGGCTTCTTCTGCGCGGTGGACTCCGTGAATATCTTCTTCGTGGTGGACTCCTTGAATATCTTCTCCGTGGTGGACTTCTTGAATATCTTCTTCTGGGAGGCGGGCTCCTTGAGTCTCTCCTCCTGCGAGGGGGACTCCTCGACTGTCTGGAAGGACTTCTTGAATCCCTCCGGCGTGGAGGGGTCCTCGACCTATACCTCTCTTCTCTGCGCCTTGGAGGAGTCCTCGAATAGCTCCGTCTTCTTGGGCTCCTACTACGCGAGTAACTCCAACTGCGTGACCTCGAGCTACTTAAACTCCTGGAACGACTTCTCGAGACGCTTCGTCCTCGCGAAGGCGGGCTCCTATAAGCATTATTCGGCCGCCGTGCCCTTCCAGCATCACGACTCTTGTACTTCATCGCCTCTTGCATCCGTTCATTGTACCTCGCTTTCTCGCGTCCTATTTCATGTACCTGATGAGACTTGAACTGCTGCTGCTGCAGGTTTTGCTTAGGCGCCGATTTTCGATCTTCTAATGTCAGCCTCTCCCGAAGCCTAGACACACGTTCCTCAATCTCGTCTTCACCAGCGTTGCCCTCATCTTCGAGCTGGTCTCTCAGTTCAAAGCACTTGGCTTCAATGGCTCGTTTTCGTTCATGTTCTAAAATCCCCTCGTCGATCTTTCTATCAGAGATATTGCTCGTTTCAAATTTTCTTGCAGAGCGTTCCTTATCTCTAGAGTACTTCTGGCGCCGCTCGTACACCCCAAGACTGTGCTCTGTTAGACTGGACGTATTTTTTTGCACATATCCACTAGTGCTACTGCCTTTTGAAGTGTTTAGACCAATCCCGTTATACGACATTGTGTGGAGTAGCAGTAAAAGTCCTCTGGAACCTTGATTTGATGTATGCGGCTCTCCAAACATCGATCGAGCGGCAAACGATCATGATGCGCCAATTAATATTAATTGATCTTCGATGAGCTACCAGATATCGCGATATGTTGAGACCGTCATAAAAGAGTCTTTTTATTAATTAAATGCTAATACCATAAAGATATTGGTTAAATATGTATATATCTACTATGCAAATCTATTTATATGCCATTTCACGATTTACACAAGTACGACTTCGTCATCGTATGCTTCACGCATTTCTTCGCTCCAGGCCTGATGTCCCTCTTCATCCTCCTTGTCGGCATTCAAAGCTTGTTCAACATACAGGGTATTTTCCTTTCCTTTGGTGGGATTAAAGCGTCGTTCAGCTTCTAGCTCGTGGGGAGACTCTTTTGATCCGATGCCGATGTTGTCAAATCCCAAGTCTGCATCATGCGCACCGCCTTCAGTTTCTGCATCTTCATTTTCCTCGTTAATTTCATCGATCTCTTTTTCATTAGCTTTCATAATCTTATCAATCCCCGAAGCTTCCTCGTCTCCTTCTTCTTCAGCTTCGCCTTTAGTTCCATTACTGGTTGATGATGTCAATTTCTCGTCCGGTGTCTTCTCATCTGACTCCGCATTCTCTTCATTATTATCAACCTCTTGAGTTGACGAGCCATCGAGGACCGCGAGAAATTCATGATACAGCGCATCGGTAGCCGTGAACCGATCGCGGAAATCAACTTGCATGCAGTTCTTAAGCAGGTCTATCGCCAATTTCTCATCGCTGGAGAAATGACTATACTTGTCCTCAGGGCGGGCTCCTTTAACAGGTTTTCTATGCAAGCACCAATCAATAATCTGCTCGAAGGAGTACGGCACCTCTCGAATCGTAGGAATGGTAGTCTCGAATATTGAGCCGTGTAACAATGCTGCAGACTGCATTTTATTCTTGCCAAAGATCGTGGCCAGTTCTATTAGGGCATCACTGTCGTCGATAGAGTTGAAAAATGGAAACCGTTTCGTCAGGAAAGTCAGTAAGATAACCCCCGCCGACCATATATCTATTAATGGAGATTGCGCGTCGCATTTGAATAGAACTTCTGGGGCTCTAAATCCTCGGGTGCCTGCTCGGTTCGCTCGCTTGCTAGGACGGTGGTCATCCTTTCTGTAGCCTCCTTCGCTTCTAGTGTTGTTTCGGTATCTTTTAGAAAGACCGCCTGTACTGCAGCAGCAGGCCGACCTACTGCTTTCGAATTCCGCCAGTCCAAAGTCTACCAGGACGCCTTTCTGCTGTGCCACGTCGTATAGAAAATTCCTAATTCATGTTAGCCTGGCAGAAAAGAAACCCGATAGGATGTCTCTTTCTGCATACGTTGGTTTGATATCTCGGTGGATGATGCCCTTTTCGTGAACAAACTCCAAAGCCGAAAACAGCTGTCGAAAGTACTGTTTTATATGCACTATTGGAAGCGTTCGGTAGAATGCCTAGTATGCCCCCGGTTAGAATAACAAGCCGTCCAAGAACTCTAGAAAAGACGAGACTCACTCTAAAATCCGTATGCCTGCAGTACGGCAGCACCACAATGACCTGGTCCCGGTCCCGAATCGCCGTAATCAGGCTTGCCACGTACTCGTTACCTTCCAGTTCACGGAGTAGCTGCAGCTCGTTTCCTATGCGCGAAGGCGATGAGGTAACGTAGATCCGCTTCAGCGCCACCAGCGACGGCTTTGCACTATAGCTAGTGTCCCACTTGTTCTGATACTTGTGATATTGAAGGTCGACCGCCTTATACACAGAACTGAAGGTCCCCTCGCCGATTTTATCTAGGAGATAAAAGTCTTTGGCCAGTCCTCTGAACGAACTCTCTAGATCGCGGATTTCAGACCGGATATGCGAGTCCCGCGTCCGAACCTCATCTGAGGACTCCAATTCCAGGTCACTACGATCCAAGCCATTATATTTCATATACGCCCTTGACTGCATTGTTTGATTGTTAGTATGCCACTACTATCGCATGCCAAAGTAAACAAAATCCAAAGAGTCTAAACTGCATAGTTACCTCGAGTTCATAGCCGCTGTTGTTTGCACTCTCCATAACTATATTGCCCGATACCATAATAGGTACATTACCAATAATTCGAAGAAATCCTACCAAATCGATTCGCTTGGCTAAAAGATCGCGCCTGATTTGGTTGTGGTAAACGATGGATTTGGATCAGCTTTATTTACAACGCTAAATTTCCAAAACCTCAGTTACGACGGCAACACTGGTTTTCAACTTTTCATTGTTACAACTTTTCGGCGTTTTTTTGTCCAACTACATCTACAAAAAACAAAACGAAGACGTGGTAAAAACTAACTTGTACCATTATCGAAAAAATACACAAATGAAGGCCAATAAAGCACTTATCACAGCCACAGGGCTGTTAGCGACCGCGGTCGCGTTCCCGCTAACTGTTGTGGTTCCTGCTAACGATATTGAATGCTTTTACGGGCAAGTGCACCAGATTGGTGCGAAGATTGGATTTTCGTTTGCAGTTCAGTCTGGCGGTCAATTCGATATTGATCTGACGATTAGGGCTCCAGATGGGTCGGTTCTTCATAACCAGCCTAAAGAGCAGCAGGGAGAACTCGCGTTCTCCGCCACTCAAACTGGCGAGTACGAGTTCTGCTTCTCGAACGACATGTCGACGTTTTCAGACAAGTCTGTTGAGTTTGATATCAACATCGATTCTGCCCTGAAGGCCAGCCTGCCACCTGCAGTTGGTGCAGACGGTACCAAAAACGTAGAAGAGTCTATCAGCGGGATAGAGGACAAGGTAGGCAGGCTTGTGCGGGGCCTGCAGTACTATAAAACACGAAATCACCGTAACGAGTCAACAGTGAAAAGCACCGAATCGCGTATCTTCTACTTCAGCATCTTTGAAGTGCTGCTGATGGTTGGAATGGGGCTTTTGCACGTGACTATAGTTCAGCTATTCTTCACTGGTTGTAAGTATTATCATTCGTTAGGTTGCAATTGTATATGCACGGCTAACGCGTCTAGCACGAAAGCAATTAGTCTGAAACGAGAAACCAAAAGAAAAATATATTTATTCAGTAGTGTTTGTAAATTAATGAGCTGTATCTCTCTGCGTGGTTTTCTAGGCAGACCAGTACTTGTATGTTTGAGGCAGTTCGATGCTCACAGGCTTGATTTCAGCATCAACAGGCGCCGTTACAGCAGACGACGAAGGGTCAGCATCTTTTTCCTTGGAAGAAGATGCAATTGAAGTAATGTCTAGCTTGGTGCCATCGAACACAGCCTTTTTAGCCTCGTCCAGTATCTGCTGGCCGGCGCTGGCGTCACCCTTTGCAGTTTCTTCGATGGCTCTGGCTAGCAGTCCGTCGATCGTCTTCACCTTGCGATGGAGCGACAGCCTATCGAGAAACACCTCTTCTCTCTCGCGGTCGAGCTCTCGTCGTTCCACCTCAAGGTTTTTCTCGAGCTGCGTGAACTTGGCCAGTTTCAGGTCAATTTTTGTCAATTGGTGGGAGACCAGCGTCATAAACTGAGAATGCATCTGCCTTTCAACATTTGTCTTCAAGAAATGGGCCCTAGCGCCAGCAGAGCCCAGCGCAATCTTCGATGCCTGCTCCAAAGAAACTGGAGATCCTTGGTCATTGCTTTTATTATTATTATGGTTGTCATTAACTTCTTTGTCGTCATTAGATGTCTCCTCCTTCACGCCATCGTTCTCACCCTCTCCACTTTCGTGCAGACGTCGAGTCTCCTTTATGCTTCTTCCTGCGGCGGCGGCTGCTACTTCTGGATCTATCAAGCTCGCCAGGAACGACACAACACTAAGCACTGGGTTCTCAGATTGATTGAACGGAATATTATCATACTTCAAAGGGCCCAGGTCTTTCAACTCTGACAACCCGTTCGCTCTCCGCTTCTCCTCCGCAGAGGTCAGCGACAGAAACTTTAAAATCAAGTCCTCTCTTGTTCGGCCGTTTCCAGCCTCCCTCGCAATAGCATCCCAATCATTTCGGTACCTGTTCACAGCGTCCAGCAGAGATAATATCTCCTGCTTGGACCAGTCGTCTTTCTTGTCTTCGGTCTGCTCCGATGATATCTCACCATTAGATCGCGAAGGCGACTTTTCTCGCTCAGCTGGGTTAGCAGCAGTCTCGTGCGCGGCAGGATCCTGAGTACCCTTGTAGAACTGGAACGGGAAATAGCCCCGCGGAGTGTCTAGCGTCGGTTTCCAATGGCCAGTAAACGGCGGTGCCACCCCCATAGGTCTATTTTCAATGTCAACTTGGTAATTTATGAGCCCCCATTTCTCCAGAAAGCTGTGGATCCTCATTATCGCGCAAACATCTCCAACAAGGTTCCTCCGACATGCAGTTACCGTTAGATACTCCACTGGGTTGAGCCGATAAGTGTTTATCATAAAATCACGGTATTTCCTGTATACCTGTGGTGTCTTTGACCGGTTCCTTCGGTTGAAAAACTCCGGCAATGACTTTTCTTCAATTGCATTGATGTGGGACATTGAAAACCACATTGCATAGGACGGCACGATAATAGAATGCGTTTGAGGGGCTTTTGGTAGTTCTGGCGGAGGCTGTGCTTCCTTTTTCGGAACAGTGGCCAGCGTGCTTTGATCCTGCGGTGTATCATCCACCTCCGGTTCTGGTTCCGCGTCACCCATCGGCTCGTCTTCTTCGTCTGCCTGCTCCTTTTCAGTCTTTATAGGAATGTCTGTAGGTTGGTCCGGGTTACGCTCGACGTTCGCATCTTCCATTTCCTGATCTCTATCTTCCGGCAGCCCCTCTTTCGGACTATCACCCATTTGAGCATCTAGATCCACCTGGGGTGGTAGATCAACTCCAGGTGGGTTTCCATGTTCTTTTTCGGATACCACTGTCTCATCGGCCCTGGATATTGGAGATTGCTCTCCCGGCCCGCTACGGTCAGGTAAAGATGGCTTGCTCCCTTCCAGACCTGGTGCTGCCGAGTCCACTGGCTTCTCTAAACTTCGCTCCGCAGAAATATCGCTAGCTAAGCCCTCCTGTCCCTGAACAACGTTTCCCTCTTGTACCTCTGAAATGCTCTCTGCCTGAGCGTCCGGCCCAGTTTCTGCCTCGATCTGCGCCTCATTATCTCCACCATCTTGAGGTTGAGCATCCTGCGGTCCCTCTACCCGACTCTCTGTTTGTACATCCGGTTGACCCTCCGACGCCTTTCCTTCCACTTCATCTGAAACTTGAGGCTCGTGCTCGAGCACAGGCTCAGCCGCGTCCTTCACCGCATCCGGCAACAGAGCTTCCGCCGGCCCCTCGTCCACACCCACCGCGGGTGTCAACGAGCGGTCTTTTCCTGCTTCGACCTGCACGGGTTGCTCGTTAGGTGTGTGACTCGGCGACGCGTTTTCTACTGGGTCATCTACAGCGGCACTCGAATGATGCTCAGCATCACTGGTGTCCCGTCCCGCATTTGCAAGATTCTGATCCTGCTCCATACTCATATAAGCGCAAACACGATCGAGCAATACAAAAAGCGCCTAGATCCAGAACTCCTCAGAGGTTATTGCAAGCACACGATGTATAGCCTGCCACAGTCGATAGAACAAGCGGATAATGTACAGAGTTGGCTGGTATGCAGATATCGCCAACGAAGCGCCCTCCAAATTCACAGCAATACTTGTTAGATCTTGTTATTCCCAAACACCTCCTTTCCTCAAAGAGTGGTCTTCTGTTATAGCTCTCGATGGTGTTTTGTATTGGAGGTTGGCTGGGCTGGGATGAAATTGAAATTCTCTAATTCCTGCTTGGGATCATTGTCACGCGTAAACTTGGTACCGCA
The DNA here is from genome assembly GCA_030558955.1 of Diddensiella caesifluorescens. NCBI lineage: Eukaryota > Fungi > Ascomycota > Dipodascomycetes > Dipodascales > Trichomonascaceae > Diddensiella > Diddensiella caesifluorescens. The sequence goes on from JAKTQR010000011.1 coordinate 332,719, forward strand.
GTCCGGAGTATAAATACTGGGGCTCAAAATTCCTTTCAACATCGTTATCAGTTAAACCCGAGTCGTTACCCGACGAAGCACCGAACAAAGGCCTCTGTCCAGGCGAAGCCGTATAAGATCGCAACCGTAGAGACATAGGCGTTCAGTTCAATCTGAAGCGCGATCTTAGTAGAAACGCTTTTGCTTGTGTTAAAACTCCATAGCCCTTTTTGGCTAAAGATTGGGCGATTTACAAGTGATTTTAAGCGCCGGGGTGACAGTTCCCCGTTACGATCCCCCACCCTGTCTATTATATAATATATATATAACCCAGGAATCTCCTTCTCAGCTTCTTCCTGCCTCCATCATGTCGCTTTCAAAAATTTCTTCTACATACTTGCAAAGTTATCTACAAGAGCTGCAGGCTCGTCCTATCAGGTACGCACCCGGTGAAACGATGCTTTTGGTTACGCTAACGCGTCCAGAACGAAGTCTATAACCTCGGCTTCGCTCAATGCGATCTCAGAGCTGGTGGCCTCCTACCTGGCAGGAGATAAGGACCCCAAGACCGGGTCATATCTCAGTGATCGGGTTCCTAAGATGGCTCTATACGGGTTTTTCATCTCTGCGCCGTTGTCGCATTACCTTATTTTGGGTCTTCAAAGATCCTTTAGGGGCAGAAACGGCCTTGTTTGGAAACTGCTCCAGATCCTGGCGTCTAACTTGGTGATTAGTCCCATCAATGGCCTAGCGTTTTTGGCGTCTATGTCGATAATCGCAGGGGCGCGTACTGTTTCTCAGGTGCTGGCGTCTGTCAAGGTGGGGTTCATGCCGGTGATGAAGGCTAGCTGGTGTACCTCGCCGATAATCCTTGCGGTGGCTCAAGCACTAATTCCTGAGCAGGCGTGGGTGCCGTTCTTCTCGTTTTGTTTATTCTTCCTAGGTACTTACAATAACTATATTATCAAGAGAAAGAGACAGCAGATGCAGGCGAAGGTGGACGAAGAGAAGAAGGATGCCTAATATAGACTGTAACAACAATGCCATTGCGTATAGAAATACATAAGGAAAAAAAATCGTGATAGTAAAAAAGAGACGCTAATAATAATAAATAATAAAGTTACAAACTGGCTTGGATCCAGCCTGTCGTTTTGTGTCATGATGAGATAAGCCCAAATTTTTGTTTTTCCTCCTTATCTCGCGGAACGTATACATATAAGATCAAGATAAGCCGCGACATCTTCATCGAACATCGTCAAAAGCGTCAAGTTTCATGACTCGGCGTATGGCGAATCGCTTCTCGGGCTTCACCTGCAGACACCCGCGGACAATGTCCGTGCTTAGGCTCCCGATCTTTTGCTCCACAGCCGGAGCATCCCAGTCTCCCTGAAGGATCATCTGTCTCAGCTTATGAACCAGCGAGTGGTGCCAGGGGAGTCTGCCGACAAATAGCGCGTGGGCAACAACGCCGAAGGCCCACATATCGACTCGAGGATGGAAGATGGGAACATTGGAAGTGAGAAGCTCGGGACACGCGTAGGGCAAAGAGCCAAAGTTCTCAGTCGACACAAAGCCACCAGGCAGGGCGTCCATCGACATTGTCCGTTCGGGCTTTCTCATTGCGTTCTCAACATTCTTAACGTTAACACTGACTGGATATCCGTTGTTGATATCATCAGAATGGTGGTACCGTGTGAACAGCGAAGACGTCTCTGCAGGGCCAATCACAGGCGTATCTGAACGGTCGATTTCCTCAGACAGCGAGCTGGACGACGAGGCTCGGGTAGATATTGAGCCTGGCTCGCACAGGTTCTCGTAGTAGTCGCTTAATCCAAAGTCGCAAAGCAGCACGTTATACTCATTAGGGCCGATTTGGTCGAGCAGGCAGTTCTCAAGCTTAACATCGCGGTGGACGACCTTGACAGTCTCGTGAAGGTATAACAGCGCACATCCCAGCTGATAGAGATACTTCCTCACAAGGGCATGATCAATATTGCCCCGGGTGCTTTTCACAACATCGAATAATGTTCCTCCGGTCATGCGATTCGTGAAGCAGTACGTGGCTTTGGGATTGTCCTCGACAGAAAGAAGCTTTAGGATATTTGGATGGTCGAGCGACTTCCAGATCGCCACCTCTCTATCGAATTCATTCTGCACTTTTTCCATGCGCTCAGGGGTCGATCGCGGATTGTTCTTTTGGACAATCTTCACTGCAAGAATAATCTTTTCGCCAGTGTCGGGATCAATTGTGTGAGCCTCTTTGACCTGGCTGAAGCCGCCATAGCCAATCATTTTGCCCAAGAAGTAGTCTCCAACCTGCTCTCCCAGCTCGATGTCGAACGTTCCGTCGATGGCCGTTAGGCCATCGCTGTATCCTCCTGCGCCGCCTCCTCCGCCAACATTATTGAAGCTGCCCTTAGCGCTGCCGATATCTGCGCCGGACGTTGACTCCAGGGCCCCAAACCGGCTCAAGAATTGAAATGCCGGCGAATCTTGAGACGACAGAGACGAATTATTCGACATCGACGCCGACCTCGCCAGCGCTGCATTGTGGACTCCTTGCATTTCTTCGCTCGCTAGTAATGGGTACATTGTCGTTGCGCGGTCTCTTCTCCTTTTGGAAAACGGGTAGTTTCCCTGGCGAAAGCTTATGCTATGAGAACGGCCGGATGGGTTCCCATCCGCGCTACCAACGGGTGGTGAGAACGCCGCCTGGAAACTCTGCCTAGGCGAAAACGTCAAAGAGCTGGCCTGGTTCGTGGGAGAGCTCGCGGTCGAAGACTCTGCAGACGTAAAAGATCCAGTTAACGACACAGGCGCACTACGAAGAGACCTGATTGTCACGGTATCGGGCAGATCCTTGGAGTTTATTGCTAGTGGAGAGCCAGTTTCGATAGCCACTTTCAGCTTGCGTCGAGTGCTGAACGGGATGCTCTTCCATTCGTCGGCTGATATCCCTATTACCGGGGACATGACTGTCTGGTCGAAATCACTGTTCGGAGGCGTCGTCGTGAAGTTGACTTCATCGGGTAGATACTGATCTCCACCATTATCATTTGGAACGCCACCCGTCCGAGCTGGAAACGCTCTGGCGCGGTTGATATCTAGCGCAGGCTTTGGAAGTCTTTCTGGCACATATTCAGCGCCAAATCCACCGTCATAGATCCCCTGGCCCACCGCTCTGCTGGATTCAGAGATGGAAACCGGTGAGCCTGTGGTGATAGTCAAAGACGGATCAGCAGACCGTCTCGTCCTATGCGAAGATAATGATGACACTAGCGAAGGATTCGACCTGCTTGAAGGTACCGGCACCGCAGGGGAGTGTGGCAATGGGCCTTTAAGATTGATTCCTCCGCCACCCCCGCTTTTAATATTAGAATTCATCCTCCTGCAGGAACCAGAACTTTCATGAGTTTATACAAGATGTTTATCAGTAATGCTTTAAAGTCTGTTAACAGATAGATCCTCCTCCGCTTATCCTGCTTTACCCTAGATAGTAAAAAAATAGATATATCGTTGATAGTGCCTGTTTTAAATGTGGTTTCACCCTGGTACCCAGACACAAATAAAATGTGGGGAGAAGTAGAAAAGTCAACTTGCACGAGGTTCAAGTTTCACCTTTGTGCTGAGGTGCGGTCCCAATTATTGGTCAAACGTCGTCAGGCGGTGCCAGCGCTTACAACTTTTAGTTTTGCTGATCACTGCAGACTCAGCCGCGCGCGGCTACCTGAGCCTCTGCAGATCTATCGCAAGGAATCTTTGGATAACGTTTGATTTCTCAAAGTTGAAAAGACTGTGAAAGACTGTGAAGGGCTGCGGAGAGAAAACTGTTCGATTGATGCTGCTTTCATAGGTATCATGATACGGTGCGGAGGTAGGGTTCAAGCTCTGAAAAAAGTCATCTCTTCCGCCCAGTCTGCTGATAGCCAGGTGTATCTTCTGTGATTTCAGTTCTCCTCTTTGTTCTATATCGCTCGGGAAGCATTACGCTGATAAGAAGACTGTATGTTTACCCAATGCCAGCTCGTATTCTGTACATGTACCTTGGTAGCTTGGACAATGCTCAGAGCATACTATCTATAGTGGCAGATCAAGATATACCGATCGTCTACCCCACTCAGAGCTTATCTTTACAATTCAATGCATTGATTCAAATAAGATATGGCGAATTCGAAATGCATCAGGAATGCGTGAGGTCCGGAACCAGTTACGTGCTATACCAAAGCTCTGATATTGAATAATACACATCATATGCCATGCTGACGGGCCGGTTTTGTCGATCTCCCGAAGTTACAGGGTGTATGTTAGGGCTTTACGGACCGGCTTCCTTGGTACATTATCTCCTGGCTGTAGGGATTTGGGGATTGATATCTAATAGCGCGGAACTGACACGTAAATGTAGTAGACGCGTCATTGTCTTCGCCGCTTGCCTGTAACTTTTCGGCGGCGGCGTTTTGAAGTTTGGTGAGCTTTTGTGCCTTATTTGTGATGAGATGAGCCATAAGTTGGCCCAAGGCGAGCTTACAGCTTAACATCATGTTACTGTCTGGGCAGTCTAATTAAAATGCAATTATTTGAGAAACTGAGATGCTCTAGTAGGACGATCTCTGACAGAGTGGCCATTTCCTGAAAATGTCAATTGATTGTTTAAAATTGATAGATGAAAATGAGCCCTGTATATCAGGACGATCGTCAATTGCGATAACTTCGCGGGCAAAATGTTACAATCTTCAAAGGTGAAGAGGATTCGGCTACCGGACCGGATCGATATGCATATACGTACGGGGCCTTGACCTATGTAACAAAGATCTACTGCGATATCCCCCACGAAAAGGTATCTAGGCGTAAAACCTACATCTCAGATAAGCAGATGATCGTCGCTCGAGTTCTCCCTCTCTCCGCAATATATAAACAGCGGCTGGTACCACTCAAGGCGATTAGGAGATTGACAAGATTGAGAAACGAAGAGAAGCCAGAATGAAGCTCCTTAGTAAAGCTGCTATGGCCATGGCTGCGAGTCTGGTATCTGCATTACCACAAGGACTAGTGGAAAGATCAGATACTCCAAACTGTTTTCCATTTGGATCTGCCAGCTTTGGCGTGCAGTCAGTAGCTTCTGGCCCCTTTGATCCCCAGTACTACGCACCGTCAGTTAGCAGAAGCGAGTGGTGGTGCCCTCAGTCAATGACATATGGTTTCCTTGGGTTTTCATATCCCATGGAGCTGGACTGTTTCGACATCGACTTTGACAAGATTGATAACGATTTCATTGCCATGAAGAGAGACTTTGGTGCCTCCATGGTGAGAGTCTATCTGCCTCAGTGTTACTCGACAAAGCTCTGGGAGCATCTGTTAGAAGCCGGTGTAAAGAATGACATGGCGATAATCCTTCAAGTGGCATGGCCATTGAACGGTGATCCCGTAAGTAGACTGCGTCTATTAGAGTTTATTGGGCTAATGGTTAGTTGGATTACTACAAACTCACACAAGCATCAATCCTGGAAGTACTCCAGGACAGCAAATATTCAGCAATAGCTCCATATGTATTTCACAGTGCTGAGTATGGTAATGAACCGGTTGGAGATTCGGATGATTCTTCCGACGGGGGACTCGACCATACTCCATTTATTCACGCTCTCGCGCAGTTCAGAGAGGAGTTGAAGCCATATGGTATTCCGGTGGGTATCAGCGAAGATTGGGATCGTCCTGGCATCATGAGCAATGCAAATGGTACTGGACTAGCATCTGTTGGCCAACAGGTATATGAAAACAGTGATTTTGTTCATGCACATGTCATGCCCTACTACCATAACAATCTTAATCAATCTCAAGCTTGGGGATATATCCAAACTCAGGTTGAATGGCTTAAGCAGAATATAAACCTTCCAACACTGATTTCAGAGGTAAGCGGTATAATACCCTTCGTTTACTGGTAACGTAGCTAACATTTAGACACAATGGGCGTGGGCGCTTAACGTTTTACATCAAGGTGGAGACGTCACAGCCTTCGCAGTATGCGACTGTGGAGTAGCGCAATACACCGATTTCTGGAAAACCTATGATGACAATTGTGAGTTTTTCAAAGAGAAGAACGTAGGATGGTTTATTCATGCCTGGATGGAAGAAGGGACATTTGATATGGTCACTTATAATGGCTCTTATGTAATCCCAGACTGGAAGCCTCGGAAATGTTAGAGAGTAGTAGAAAAAATAGCGTAAAATTGATAGAACCATCAAATAATGCTATTCACATTTCTTTTCCGACGGGAACAATGAGTCCTCGATATTGTTCGGATCGATCTGCTTATGATCTAGTAGAAAAAGAGGTAACTTTGTTGCCTGAAGCTCTGGGTAAGACTCTTCAATTTTGGAAACCAGCAAATCATAAAATATCTTATACCCTTCACCGCTGAAATGGACTCCATCCCATAGTAAATGTGATAAATCCTTGGAACAACTATCATCAGATTTTCCTGGGATGGGATCACCCTCAACCCAGCCAGTGGACTCTAGAAAGGGAAGCCACAAGTCTATAAATGCCACATTGCTATTTTCCGCAACACCTCGAGCTGCATCGCTATAATCTTTGTTACGCATAGTGGAGCGTGTATCAGGAGTCCCGGCTACTACAGAGAAGCGAGAACAGGTAACTTCATCATGAGGTGCCGGACCGATAATAATAACCTTGATGCCTTTGTCTCTAGCCTGCGAAACAATTGATTGTAAATTCGACTTATACCTCTCCAACGGCACATGCTGAGATGGACCGCCGAGATCAGATCCTATGGCAGAATCATTGGTTCCAAAGAACAAGACCTATATAGGTTAGGAGAGAGTCAGCCTTCAAAGAGCACGAACGAAAAGAACATACCAAAAGCTTCATCTGTGAGGCCTCTCTGTGCTCTGACTCTAATAGGCGTGGGAACATTACTAGTGCCTGGTCAGAGTTATATCCTGAGAACCCCCGGACAATAATATCCAACCTCCTTGCATATGCTTTCACAGTTAGCCTAGACGAAAAACGCAATACGCATACAATCCTAGGTCACGTACTGTGCTGAAGTGCACTTCCCATTGAGAACCTGATAGTCGTAGATGCACCTTCAGAGGGCACAAACTTTGTCTTTGCAACTTCAACCACCTGCTTCATTTGGTTTGACAGACTTGAGACGTCAACACCGTCTAGCATGCATCTGGCAGCATAAACAGGATCCCGCTGATCAAATATTAGCTGTGTGATTGAATCACCAAATAAAACAATCTTATCCAAATCCATTGTGCATTAGTTTCAGCAGTTTAAAGGGATAGCGGCATTTTGGTTTTATTAAGTATAGGCATCATCCTCGGAGTTTGATTCTCGGAGTTAGTTTTACCCCACACTATTATCAGACTCCTCCATAAGCTCTCTTATGCAGGGAAATAAGTAGACCTTTATCAACAAAACAGAAAAAAATTAAATCTTCGATCCAAGTCAGAGAAGAAAATAATCCTTGAAATATACCCGGGCCTGATGCGAAGAGCCTATAGAAGTAATACTTTCCATTTCTTCACCAGTTAGAGCGAAACTGAAAATATCGAGAGACTGCCGAAGACGTTTCTCTTGACTGGTAGTAAATATCGGGATCACGTTCAGCTGGCTTGTCCATCGTAGCACGATCCGGCCAGGATCTTTGAGATACTTTTTGGCAATTGATTCCAGAACTGGATCCAATGGCCCTCCTTTGCCGTTTGGCGTAACCGGGCAAAGCGGTCCGTAGGCGCTAACCACAATATTCATTTTCTGGCAGTAGCTCACAATATCCTTCGATTGATTCTGCAGGTAGGGGTGGAACTCGATTTGGTTTATCGCGGGCTTTATCGTGGCAATCCTGAGAACTCGCTCGATATGAGGGATCGCAAAGTTACTTAGGCCAATCGATTTTACCTTACCATCCTTCACTAGTTTCTCGAACTCTATCCACGCCTGCTCTATCTGAATCAGAGGAGAAAGATGTAATGGCATACCTTCCTGCTGGGGCAGGAACGGAGAATGTATCAGAAGCAAATCAACGTAGTCCATTTGGAGCCTCTCTAATGATTCCTCCAGAGCGCTCGCAGGATCATCGATCTTATTAGTGTGAATCTTGGTCGTGATAAAGAATTCGTTTCTTGGGAAGCCAGACCGCTTCACTGCCTCTCCAAGTTCGCGTTCAGTCCTATATAATTGTGCGCCATCGAGGTGCCTATATCCAGCCTTAATAGCATTTAAAACGCCCTGTATAGTGTCTTCATGAATTGTATCGTCACTAAGGTCTCTATTTCTCCAAGTAGTTCCTACACCAAATCCCACTGCAGGAATAAGATGGCCAGAGCTCAGCTTAATTCCTGGTATAATCTCAGCCATCTTTAAGCTTCCCCAAATATACCGCTACGCTCTTTTATAGGTTAAATCATAGTGCTTCGACTTCTAGTAGAAAAGGCGGGGGGGGCGGCGCGCACCCGGCCCGCTAGGTCCGCCAGGGGACTTCTCTCCGCCAAAAATACTCATTCCAGTTAAACGCTAAATAGGTTTTAGGGTCTCTGGAAAGGACGGTGAGTAGTAGTAATTGAGCACTAATTCGTCTCACTCTGTATGTGATATCCATTGCATAATCAATGCGATACAACACTGAAAAACGAGGAGGGGCGAGATTATGCCGTCACCTATACTTGTCACTTGACCAGAATCTTGACAACAACTTGCCTAATATCATAATTGCAAAGAGAAGCCTAACCATTCCTCTTCAAGAAGAAGCTTGCTGGTGTCACTATCGTATTAGGGTATCGCGTCAGGATCTCATGTAGACTCGGCTTATCCCGAGCGAAGCAAAAACCAGGTAAAAAACTGTCGAGATACACAATTTACAGGATTAGCAGCTATTAACGCTTTTTATTGACGCTAATATGAGACGAGATGGTCAAAGTACTGCAACGTTCCGAATAGCGCTAATATTATTTAAAGTTATAAAACTTAAAAGAGCCGCACGGTGACAAAATCCTTGATAGGGAATGATCGTCAGGAACGCGTTCAAAGTGAAAAATCTGGAAAACGGCTATACGTCAACGGCGCGTGAGCTTCCCGTATATTACACGACGCTCGGACCAGATTGTACGGTACTCAAAGCAAAGATAGGATATATGTAAAGCCTTATCTGTTGTCAGGGGCTATTGTCATGTAATTAGCTAAAATATTATTGATCCTGTAGCGGCCCGGTGCATATACATTATAAGATGCTCGGAACACGCTAAATTTAAGCCAACATTGGAAGACGTTTCTTCCATGGAAGGTTGCAAATCACGCTATATAATGGAAGTTGAGATATCGAGACTTCTCATATCCTCAAAAGTGCCAGAGAGTCTTTAAAGCTCCTGTCCCTATCAGATCGATCACAGAAATCCGAGGACAGCCAGCATACAGATAGCATTTCATCGCATGTTCTGACGTAGTCTTGACGACTATCTTTACTTAGTTTAGCCAAATCTGGGCTACTACTTTTTTAAGGAGGAAAAAGCCCCTTAAATGAGAAACATTCTCAAAATACACTTGAGACAGAAAGCAGAACAACTGAAGAGAAGTTTAAATTAGTGAAAATTTTATGTCTATATCGTCAAAGCGTAATTTCAATAGCTGTTCTATCAAATGTTTCTATTTTAAATATCCTTCTTTTTTGGTTCTGTTAATTACATAGTAAACAAGATTTGTTAGCAGTTGGCAGTTGGTTGTTAGGGGCTTTTTATTTTTGTATACAAATCGCCCTTAGCGTTTCCCGCCTTGGGGTGTGCTCCACCATTACCGTAGTAAGTGTTTCCTCCTTCTTCCCCCCTGCAACTGGTACGAGAAAATAAGCGGACAGTTCCATCTCTCTCAGTCTGAATATCCCTTATAATTTGTTATTGGCAAAATACACTTTCTTTGTATAACTGGATTCCGTTATAGGTATATCTGGGCTCAAGATTCACTCGTTTTGTGCTTTTTTTTGGAACCTGTGTCGCACGACTCGCACTCGCTTCAGGTAGACGGCACACGGCATATTCCCGCTTCCTAGTTCCTGTAGAGGTGTAATAGAAAAAGGGTTTAGCCCGCTCGCAAGATGGATGAGGGCAATGAAAGAGAGGTTATGCTGGATGAGGACTTCGAACAGATGTCTTCGTCACCATCGATACACGAGGACGAGATTGACTTTCAGTACGTGTATGCTTTACGAACGTTTGTCGCGACGGAACAGGGCCAGGCAAACGCGTACAAGGGAGACTCAATGATCTTGCTGAACGACTCGAATTCTTACTGGTGGCTGGTCAGACTGGTAAAGGATTCGTCCGTTGGGTTCCTGCCTGCAGAGCACATTGAGACCCCCTCGGAGAGGTTGGCGAGGTTGAACAAGCACAGAAATGGCGATCTATGTGCGCCAACTACTATAACACACCATAATTCTGGCCGATCCAAGAAAAAAGCGAGCCATGCCAAGTGTGTCACATTCACAAACCATACTACCTATGTCAGCGCGTCAGAATACGAATACTCCGATGATGAGGCTGAATACGATGAGGACGACGATGATGATGATGATGATGAAGATGATAATGATAGTAATAGCCGTTTGAATGATGATACGCGTCCAGGAACAGACGCAAGGGCGAGAAACGAATTTTACGATAGACCTTCAGAGCTCGTAGTGCAGAAGGTTAGAAAACCACAGGCTGAGAAGCTTGAAACTAAGGAAGAGAGCTCTATTATTCCTCCAGAGTTTAGCGCCCCGATCTCCCCAGTGAAGAAGCCCAATGGCTTCTTCACCCTGATGAAAAAAGTGCGCGATGCATCGAACGCCAGTATCGCTGGCGAGGATTTAGGAGCTGCTATTCTGAAGGACACGAATAACGACCCAGAAGAAGAAGATACAGTGCAGCCCTTGGAAACGTTTGCGAGTAATCCTAAGCGCCGGTCACTGTTGAAAACAAAATCGTCCGTGGAGCAAATCAGCCAGCAGCTTGGTAATAAGAAAAGTGAAAAGTCTGCGTCTAATTCTTCGAATGGATTCAGCAAACTGTTTCGAAGTAAGAAGTCCAAGGAAAATCTTAAGGGCAGAAGTAATGGCAACAGTAACTCAACTACTCCTGTTAGTGACAGTGCATCGTCGTCTAGAGAATCTATGGACGATGCATCATCGATTTCTACTACTGGATCTTCCAGACAGGCATTTAGTCCTGTAGATCACCGGCTTCTAACGGCTGAACCGAAAAAGTCAAACGCGTTTGTTAATGACGGTGGATATCCTATTATAAGGGCTCCTGTCAACGGAGCAATCCGGTCTCCACAGCTACGAAACTCGTCTGTTGCATCTGCCGCTTCCGTGTCTTCTATTCAATCAGAGTCCATGTTTCATGTCGGTCAACCGCTTCTTCCCCTTCAAGTCCAGCAGCAGCCTACTAAGAGTCCACTGAGAAGTACGCCTCTTCGCTTTAACAGACCGCTCTCGACGCCTGTGGACCCGCGCAGCGAACATAACAGCTCCCCTGAGCTGAGCAGAAGGCCGTCGCTGCCGACAGAGCATGAGGAGCAGTCGCGGTTCAGTCCGGATTCGTCGCCCGACAACAGTGCTGCGAAAGAGTTATTTGTAAAGAAGCGCGCTTCTAAGGGGATCCTCGCACCTCGGGAATATTTATCTACTAATAGACTAAGCAGCGGATCGTTTTCTAGTGAGCCACTTTTGCCGGATGGGTTTGGTGGAGACGATGAAGAGTATACGACTCGCACAGACCTGTCGAAGGACTCGTTTGATACAGTCATTGCAGCTTACGACCGGCATTTTAATGAATCAACTATAATCGCTAACGAAGGTAGTAGCGCTGAGGCCAAAGATATCAGTGACGAGACTATGAAAGGTGACGATGACGAGATTGTTGTTACGGGGACGAGAAAGTTACCCACCCCTGAAGAACCTCGCTCGCATTCTGTTAGCACTTCTGCTTCGCCTCCTTTCCTGGAGTATCGCAGAGATGACGATTCTCCCGTCTCGGAGCATGCTGCCACGCCTGTACTACTTGCATCTGTGCCTTCCCCTCAGAATGATCTCTTGAGGTGGCATTCGTCCTCCTCTACGTCGTCTGTATCATCGTCTACGATAGTCTCTGCAACAAGGTTCTCGCCGAAGGGTAATCAGGGCGACGATGCGTCTGCTGCCCCTGCTAATGCTGCCAAGGCACCAGTTCAGCTGCCAGTACGAGGACCCACAGAGCATTTAAAATTTGGAATGAAAAACAAACAATTGACCGGTGGAATCGGACAACAACGAAGGTACGATGCACCACAAGATAATCAACTAAAAACTGACCTCTTGCATCCAGATATAATCCCCATTTTTAAGGACACATCTGATCGCATAGGTCAACTGTGTAACGTAAGTTTCCTTTCGTGCTGTTATTCTCTATTCTCCATTGCTTATTTCTTATTCTAACAAATCTAGAAACTAGACGCACTTCTGCAAGACTACGGCCATTAAACCAATAAGAAAAAGTTGCATTTTAGACCATAATAGACGTAATAAATGTCATAATTATCTCATAGTACTCATCTCATCGATAATAACGATGTTGGGTTGGGTTTCCAAATTGCTGGCGAAAAACTCATTAGGCCAATAAAAGTCCACCCAAAAATTGTTTTGTCGTTTTAGCCTTAATAAAAACCCTGCTGCTATCTACTAACTACTAATTCCGACCAATTTAAGGGCTCACTGTTAATTTTTTTTTGGCTTGAGAACTCTACCAACGTCAACCACCAATCACAACACAGCTTGACGTCTCGACTGCGAGTTTGAAAGTCTCAGGGGAACGTGGCCATTTCAATAGACACTTTTGAGTTTGTTTCGACTACGAGATCTGTTGTTGTTTTAATTCCGTTTTGTGTGCATTGGCGTGTTAGTATCGCAAGGGAAGAAGAGAAACCAGAGAGTTAGATAAACATGGCGCATTGGTCTCCGCAACCCGAGTCTATTTCGCAGTTGACGCATGTACTCACGCAATCGACGTCTCCTGATAATAGATTACGCGCTGAGGCAAGAAAGGTAAAAAATCATTGTTGAAGTTTGAAAAATAGGGGTCCGTGCCCTTTCCGTCCGACGATCTCGTTAGCTAACGGTGATAAATAGGCCCTTGAAGATGCGAGACAGCAATCTGATCTGGATAACTACTTGGTGTTCCTGTTGGTAACGCCCTCGGAGAATGTAACTGGCGAGATTCGAGCGACCGCGGGGTTGTTACTGAAAAACAACGTTCGAAGTGGATACGATAACTTGTCGAAGGATGTGCAGGAATACTTGAAAAGCGAGATTCTCAAAGGACTGATAGATGATTCTGCTTTAATTAGGAATATCTCTGGAAACGTGGTTACCACGCTAGTGAGCCGAGCGGGTATACAAGGATGGCCCCATATCTTACCGCAGTTGATGTCGATGATAGAGGGGAATAATGCTAAGAGCCAGGAAGGAGCTATGAATGCTTTAAGCAAAATATGCGAAGACTCTGCTTCGGACCTGGATCAGGAGTACAACGGCCAGCGGCCGTTGAACTATATGATACCAAAGTTTTTAGAATTCACAGGATCAGGTTCACCAAAAATTCGAAGTCAAAGCATATTTTGTTTGACACAGTTTATTCTTATCCAGTCTCAATCTTTGTTGGTTCACTTGGATTCATTCCTCAATTCGATATTTTCGCTTGCTCATGATCCTGACTCTGACACTAGAAAGAATATTTGCTCGGCGTTTGCTAATATCTTGGAGGTTCGGCCCGATAAGCTTCTCCCACATTTGGAAGGGGTCATTATATACTGCCTCCATTGTATTAAGGATGAAGACGAGCAGGTTGCGGCTGAGGGATGTGAGTTCATTTACTCATTATCTGAATCCAAGATTGAAAAGTCGCTGATTGAGCCCCATTTACCAAAGATTCTTCCGGTTATATTATCTACTATGGTGTATTCTGAGATGGACAGGTACTACTTGGAGGGCATTGACGAGGACGACGCTCAGGTTGATGATAAACCTGAAGACATGAGGCCTGTGAATGCCAAAACTAAAGAGGCACACTTTGTAGCAAAAGATGATAAGAAAGACAGTAAAGATAAAGGAAAAGAAGAAGCCAATGGATTCAAAAATTCTTACACTGACGAACAGGATGAAGATGATGATGACGACGAAGACGACGACGACGACGATGCAATGGAAATGGAAATGGCAGAATGGAATTTAAGAAAATGCTCGGCAGCAGCGCTCGATTATTTCGCTACCGGTTACCCCGAAGCAGTGCTTCAGATCTCGTTGCCATACCTAAAGGAGAATATCGTATCTTCTGAATGGTGCGTCCGGGAGGCGGCGATCCTGGCGTTTGGCGCGATCGCAGAGGGATCTTTAAGAATGCTTGGTCCTCAGCTACCAACTCTAATTCCATTTTTAGTGGAAAGATTGTCAGATAGTCAGGCGCCAGTTCGTCAGATTACGTGCTGGACACTTGGAAGATACGGACCCTGGGTCGCTCAAGAAGGAACCGCTAACGGTACCTCGCAGTTTTTCTTACCCGTATTGCAAGGCCTGCTAAAGGCCTGCTTGGACAAAAATAAAAAAGTTCAGGATGCTGGATGTAGTGCGTTTTCAGCGTTTGTTGAGGCATCTGGAGAACTGCTTGCTCCATTCTTGGATGGAATTTTAGTGCATATATCAATGTGCTTTCGACATTATAAGTCAAAGAATCTGATTTTATTATACGATTCAATCCAAACTTTAGTGGAACACTTAGCTGGCTCATTGGCCGAACAAAAATACGCAGAGATCTTGTTACCACCGCTTTTAGAAAAGTGGGGACAGCTTCAAGATGACGATCGGGATTTGTGGCCCCTATTGGAATGTTTATCATCAGTTAGTGCCGCGTTAGGAGACTTATTTGCGCCATATGCGCCAGAGGTGTTTCAGAGATGTGTCAGGATTTTACGAGATAATTTAATTCTCGACCAACAATATCAAGCTGATCAAACGCTCGAAGCGCCGGAAAGAGACTTTATCATTACTGCATTGGATCTCCTGGACGGTTTATGCCAGGGGTTGAAGCACCATACATCAGAACTATTCTCCCAAGCGGAGACTTCGTTAATGGAAATGCTGCTTGTTTGTTTCCGTGATCCAGTCTATGAAGTTCGACAATCTGCATTTGCATTATTAGGAGACTTGGCAATCGAAGCATTTGATCAAATCCAGCCATACTTCTCATCTGTAATGACGGAGCTATTACCCCAGATTGAGTTTGGAGACCCTGCCATGAATCCAGTTTGTAACAATGCGATTTGGTCAGCTGGAGAAATGGTTCTTCAGGTCGATCGAGAGGCATTGGAACCATTTACGCCGGACCTACTGGGAAGACTCGTTACAGTCCTACATCAAAACCAATACCCAACCATACTAGAAAATGCTTCAATTGCGATTGGAAGGCTAGGCAAGAAAGTTCCTGATCTTGTCGCTCCACATTTACATTTATTTATTGAGGCATGGTGTAATACTATCCGAGGTGTCGAGGAGACTGATGAAAAGGATAGCGCGTTCCAGGGAATGTGCCAGATCATTGCCGCAAACCCTTCATCGCTAGCACAAGGTAATACCTTGCTCCTATTCATAGAAGTTGCAGTGCTTTATCTCGAGCCAACCCCACCTCTGGCCATGTTAATCGCCAAAGTACTTGAAGGTTACAAAGGGTTTGTTACAAACTGGGATGAAAATGTTATGAATAAGCTACCAAAAGATATTGCTCAAAGTCTGCGTCATAGATATGGAGTATAATAATAAGAAGAAGGTTATCGACAATTGTAGTTATTAGTTAGATTAGTTAGAAATAGATTACATTAGCACCATATTGGTTTAACTCTATGCAGTGCCGCCGGCGTAAATCTGGGACCGCAGAGTTGTCCAATCAATGCTCCCACATTAAATGGAATTTTTCTAACCTCCAACAGTTCTACATCATCATCCTTTATTTGTTTAATTGCATTATATCCGTTTACAATGGGAGGACCAGGTGGACACTACTATATGGGATGGTGGGGATATATGGGTAAGTCATAGTATAAGCCAAACATTCCCTGTTTATTTTTTTTTGTTATAGACTAATCATCTATAGGATCCCCTGCCCAGAAATACACAGTTCGATACGCAGTATCTCCAAATGCTCAAAAGCCATTCTATGGAGCTATGCATGCAGCAATATACAACACTTTCCGACGTGTTAGTTCTCAGGCGATTTTCATTGTTGCACCAGTGGCCATTTATTACTATATCTGGACCGAATCGAGTAACTACAACAAATGGCTATACACAAAGGCAGGCCGAAAAACTCTTGAAGCAATTAACGCTGAATAGAAAGTAAATTTTGTCTGGAAAAGTATAAACTTGTATGCTCGAATCGAAAAGCTTATTAGACGACATGTACGCAAATTGTTTCTATAGGCATCAAATACGTTAATTGAAATTTTAAGATTGGCGACAGTTGTAAAGGAGAATAAACTTTCCAAAATTATATAGCAACCTCTTCCAATTTAGCTGGAAATTAGGCTTCATAGCCGGTTGGTATTATGTTCGTTTTTGTTCTTTAGCGAAATATGGAGTCTGGCCACCATAATGTTTAATTAGATTAAAACATAAGGTATATAAGAAGATGAGGGCCTCTTATAAAACTTATGATGTTCATATAAGTTGTGTCTACCTTGTCTAAACATTTTTATTTTGGAAATAAGTTATCAAAGAGAATATTAAAATGAAGGCATCAAGTGGCCTGGTAGTGGTCATGCTAACTGGCCTTGTCAGCAGCGCGTCTATTTTCAATCCTTCAAGAGCGCCAGCTGAAAATCCAGAAAAGCTAGCTGATGGAGAAGCTTTTGGATTGATAACCGTCCATTCTGGAGCCGATAGTATTGCCCATCTTCGTACAATCTATGTTGATAGCAAAGGGTATTTGACTTTGGACCAATCTTCTGGAAATGCCACAGAGTTCACTGGAGTTATTTTTGACGACTATGGACTAGTGTTCCAACCAAATCCTATTAGAATATTGGACGTTATGCCTGATCATTCTCTGAAGCTGGTTGACAATCTAGCAAATCCTACAAAGAACTGGTCTGCTCAGAGTAGATTTACTTTGAATGGAGAACGCAAGGCACTACTTTGTCCCGAGTTACCTGGTAACCGATTGTTCTGGAGTAATGATGGCTTTACTTGCGCAAAGAGCGTCGGGGTTGATCTTCTGGTCGTTACTACCGGTAGGTCTCCTGCAGAAATTTCCAAGCGACAAGTCTTGAAAGAAGACGAGGAATATGATGAGGAAGACGACGACTGTGATGACGATGAGGAGGACGACGATGAGGATGACGACGATGATGAAGATTGGAGCGCGAGTGTAAAGGCAGAAAGCCAGAATGAGCATTCTGATCCCAAGAAGCCAGATGAAGGGCATACCGAACCTCCTCACCCAGAGCACCCTCATCCTGATCACCCAGAGCACCCCGATCATCCGGATCACGGGCATGAACAAGGACATGAAGAGGGGCATGAACACGAACATGCGAAAGACCATGACCATCCTGAGAAACCTGACCATGGAAAGGTCGAACCAAAGGAAAGACCAAAGGATGAAGGCGAAAAGGGTATCTTCGATAGGCGTCTAACTTCTGTAGTTCGCCCTTCATCCCCAGCTTCTCAAGTTAAGTATGCAGCTGCACCTGCCGATAACGACGAGGGTGACTCTCTGGCACGAAGACGTTGGTTTTTCTGGTTTTATTAAACATTTAGCTTATAGCAGGACTATTGCACGGTAAAGGTGTTTTAACGTATTTAAATAATTAATTAATACTTAGTATTTCGGTTAATATAAATAAATATTTATTTGAATAAGCCGCACATTTAATTTTCAGATTTGATGCACCATATAAATAACAATAACAGAGACTACTTTCAGACTCAAATCCGAACAGTTGTAATAACATCTACTTTAAACATACAAAAGTGGAACAAGGGTATAAACTCGGTATAAATCAGGGTATAAATTAGGGTATAATAGATTAATTTAGCGGTTCAATGGAAAGAACAGTCTACAAGTGCGATACGAGCCTCCTCGATATCATAGTCTTGATTTGAGCCAAGACATAGCTGATTAATACATAACCTAAAACTAAGACAAAACAAATAATGAGAGAAGTATTTAATCTTCCTCAATAGTGCCACGTTCAGATACGTAGATACCATCCAAAAACTTTCTGATATCCTTATTTCGGACTCTGCATATTTGCTGAATATCAGCAGCAGACTGGGAAACGTTTTCCAATGAGTTTCCAGTCAGAATCAGCTCATCCTTTTGAGTAGTAGAGATCTCAACCGATACTCCTTCAAGGACGTGAATAGTTCGCACTCGCTTCTCACCCAAGAAATTTCGAATCTCGACAACAGTGCCATTCTCAAGCAGGTTAACATTAATAGGGAAATGTGCATATACATAACGCATCTTGTACTTATAACCCTTTGTAACACCAGTGATCATATTTGCAACCAGAGACTTGACAGTGCGAAGTGCAGCAACATGTTTTCTGTCACCGTGGATAACTGAAATCTTGACCTGAGTGTTTGATAGTTTGGTAAAAGTAACATGGATATGTCGCAGGTTCTTGTTCAAAGTGCCTCGTGGTCCCGTCACCGTCACGATTCTAGACTTGATCTCTACTGTAACTCCCTCAGGGATTTCCAAGATTTGATCGCTTTGAATGTATTTCATTTTTCTGGATGCTTAATGTGGAGATGGTGGTGGTAATGAAAGAAAAAAAGTTTCTTCAGAGTTGGTTTAGTAGAACTAAACGCGTAAATAGACGTCTGGCCGAACAAATCAGCATGCAGCCAAACTCCCAAGATGCCCCAACCCTGAGATTTCGTCATAGTAAAAATGCTGTTGTTAGTACGCAGCACTAAGGAAAGATAACGTGTGTTTAACCGTGCTATAAGAGCTATGGCTTCTCAAGAATCAACGAATGTTGGTACTGAGATGGCGGCACTGGCTACCAAAGATGCTGATGGTTCGGCATCTGTGACTCCTTTTGAGCAGGCCATCAAGATGTGGACTGAGATCGGTTTGTCAGGGCTACAGCGTACTCTAGATGACCAGGGAGTAAAGATTGTCGAATATCAGAACATATCGCTGGCAGGACGAAAGGAGCTTGCCACTAAGACCAAGGCATTTAGAAAGCTCTCGGATGAGGAGAAGCTGGTTGATATTAAGGGGCTATTGAAATTGTATCAGGGAGAAGTTGATAGTCTTACGAATCGTGGTAAATATGCTGAGGCCTGTTTCATGAACTTGTATAAACTATTGGCCGAGGCTCCTGACCCGGCGCCATTGCTAGAAGCATCAATTGAATCTGTGATATCAGCCTCGGAGGTTTCTAGGCTGACAGCTGAGAATAATCGGTTGAATGATATTGTGGGGAAGTATGCTGATTACGAAAGCATAAAGGCGAAGTTAATGAAGGTTGAACTGCAAGCCATTGAAAATGCCCATGCCAAGGTTTCAGCCAAGGAGGCGGAAATGCTGGCATTGATGGATGAAAAGGAGCGTAGTTGGAAAGTCAGAGAAGAAGAGTTGCTCTCACAGGTCCAAGAGCTTCGTGCTAATCACGAAGTCACAGAAGCACAACTTTCGGCCAAGACCAATGCGCAGGACGATCCCACATCAAGATTAGCAGAACTGGAGCTTGTCGCAAGTGATTTAGAACGTGCGAATCGGCAGGTACTACAGACTGAGAAGCGGAACTTGGAGTTACGGACTGAGTTGGAGTCTGTAAAGTCTGGATCCAAAGAGGCTGACGCTAAATTGGCGTTAGAGAGTCAGGTCTCAGACCTTGAAGGAGAGAACAAAGTCCTTATTGCAAAGCTAGATACTATGAGAACCAAATTATCTCAAGTCACTCAACAGGATATACTAAAAATTGAAAGCTTAGAGCGGGAGGTAGCACGAAGAAGTCAGGAAATCGAGGGCTTAAGAGAGAAGCTGCAGAATTACAGCGATTATGAAGAGATCAAACGAGAATTGAATGTCTTGAAGTCGATTGAATTTTCAATAGATGACGAGAATGATGACGAGGAGGATATTGAGGGTGTTAGTGACGAGGCTGATTTGATTGACCGAACAAAGGATGAAAAGGGTCTGGAAAAAATGTTGCTCGTGCAGAACAAGAAGTTGAATAATGAACTGATCAAGCTTCGGGTCAGGAATGGGGAACTTAGTGCTGAGACTAGTAAATCCCAGAGCGAAATCAACAGGTTAAAGAATGAGCTGGATAACGCAAAGTCGTTGAGCAACAAGCTGGAGGAAGATATATCTACATTAGAGCGGCAAAAGAAAGGGATTGATTCAGACGCAATGTCAATGATATCGGGATGGACCACGCATACGACCGCTCGGGGCCGAGCACCGTCTCCCACTAGTTCGATAATTGGGGGCCGAGAGGTCGAACGGCCATCGATAGGATCGTTTTCATCGCAGCAGCCTGCAAGTACAGTTGGAGACAACTCCATCTTGCCAATAATCACTCAGCAACGGGACAGATTCAGAGCACGCAACAGCGAACTGGAACAAGAGCTGCGCCAAAGCTGGACACTTGTCACCTCACTGCGCAAAGAGATTGAGAGCGTCAAAAAAGATAACGTAGACCTTTACGAGCGGACGCGCTATGTCTCCACGTACAAGCGAGGAGGTGAAGCGGAGGATCGTTACAAGTCTGCATATGAAGAAGGGTTAACGCCATTTCAACAGTTCAAGGGCCGTGAGTCAGAGCGGGTTCTATCTCGAATGGGTCCATTAGAACGAATTGCATATTCATTTACTAGGATTGTGCTTGCTAACCGTTTCAGCAGAAATTTATTCTTAGCATACTGCTTAGGACTACACATGCTTGTGATGTTTATAATCATGCATTCGGTCGGCCATACCGTTGTGCTTGAGGTACCTACAAACCATGGTACGCCATCACCAGACGCAATAGCACCGGATATAGCACCGGAAATCTGAAGTCACACAGATGCCATACTCGTAAATGAAAAAATTACTATCTGTCAAGACAAGCTAGAGTGAAATAAAAAAGAACCTGACAGTACGATTATATTGAGCATAAATATTATACAGGCTCTCTACATATGCGCAATCATTTCCTTTTGTTTTTGATTTTTGGTTGAATCTCATTACATTTAAGCAGCGGTCAGACGCTTTTGAGCAGCCTGCTTTCCTCGCTGACGGGTAGTAAGTCTGACGGCAGAGTTTTCAGGAGCCTTTGAGATTTCCTCGTCAGCCTCGGTGAGGATGATTTCAATGTGACAAGGGTTAGATTGGTAAGGGTTGATTCTACCGTGAGCACGGTAAGTACGACGACGTTGCTTTGGTGCTTGGTTGACTTGGATATGCTTAATAACGAGTTTCTCAATGTCGAGTCCCTTGGTGTCTGCATTGGCTTGAGCGTTCTTCAAGAGATCAGAGATGAATTTGACACTCTTGACGGGCCATCTGGCCTTGGTGACGCCGAACTCCTTGCCCTGAGCGGTTCTGCCGATACTGCCAGCGTGTTGCCTGAATGGAATAGCTCTTTCCTTCTCGGAGACCTGGTCGAGGTAGGTCAAGGCCTTGTTCAAGGGCCAACCGTTGATGGCCTGAGCAGTCTCGTGAGTGTTCTTGAAAGAGACACGGAGGTAAGAACCTCTTGAGGAGGCGCTCTTAGCAGGGTTGACGGGACTAGTGCTGTAACGAGGCATTTGTCGTTTGTTATTTGGTCGTCGATGTAAATGGATGATGGGTGAAAAGTTGAGTGTTGAGTGGGGAGTTGACACCAAATTCGGGAGGTTCTCAAAGTGACTGTTTTTTCTTTCTTACACTGTTTTATCGTATATATACATATATATATACAAATAGAAATAAAACACAAAATTGAAAACCCTAAATTTATTACTGGGCACTTTAAGACCGTCACGTGATAGGGTCACGCACATCACGTGCACGGGCAATTGGGTATTAGGGCAAGGGTTGCTCCCTAAGGGACCAAAAGGAAAAAAAAAATTAATAGAAAAAATGTGAAAAATATTCCTAGTGGTTTTTCCCTTTCTTGTTGAACATCTTTAAAAACTTATAACGAAATTTTTTCTTCGAATTTTAAAAGAAAGAAACCAAAAGGGCTTTTGTTTTAAAAGAAGAAGAAATGGCATTCACACCGGGAGGTCGCGGTGGTAGCAGAGGAGGAGGAGGAGCCCGAGGAGGCAGAGGTGGGTTTGGAGCCCGCGGTGGCAGAGGTGGATTTGGAGACCGTGGTGGCAGAGGTGGAAGTCGAGGCGGGGCCAGAGGTGGACGAGGTGGTGATCGTGGTGGACGGGGCGGAGACCGGGGTGGACGAGGCGGCCGTGGAGGTGCTCGAGGAGGGGCCCGAGGTGGTGCTAAAGTGGTTGTCGAACCCCATAGACATGGCGGTGTATTTATTGGACGAGGAAAGGAAGATTTGCTGCTCACAAAGAACCTGACACCAGGAGAGTCGGTGTACGGAGAGAAGAGGATATCAATCGACGTTCCATCCAAGGACGCCGAGGCCGCTGCCACCAAGATTGAATACAGAGTGTGGAATCCGTTCCGATCGAAGTTAGCCGCCGGTATTCTGGGAGGTCTGGACGAACTATTCATCGGGCCTGGCAAGAAGGTTCTTTACCTTGGTGCTGCGTCCGGTACTTCAGTCAGTCATGTGGCCGATGTGGTTGGGCCTGAAGGAATTGTGTATGCAGTTGAGTTCTCACATCGATCCGGACGAGACCTAATCTCAATGGCCAAAAAGAGACCTAATGTTATCCCCATCATTGAAGATGCCCGTCATCCTCAGAAGTATAGAATGCTGGTTGGCATGGTCGACGCTGTCTTTGCAGACGTCGCCCAGCCTGATCAGGCGAGAATTATCGCCCTGAACTCGCATTTGTTCCTCAAAGATAAGGGTGGAGTAATCATCTCTATCAAGGCGAACTGTATCGACTCAACCGTCGAGGCTGAGACTGTCTTTGCGCGAGAAGTGCAGAAACTGAGAGAAGAGAGAATCAAGCCACTGGAACAATTGACCTTGGAGCCTTATGAGAGAGACCATTGTATCGTTGTTGGTAGATATCAAAGATCAGCTTAAAAAAGACACCAATAATAGACCCTTTGTATCTACTATATATAATATATATATAACATTCCAGCCACCCAGGTGTATTACAGGTTAAATCCCCTAAATAGGTCATCCACGTCAATCTTCTCGTTGGTCTAACCTGGTTGTTCTATCCCAATATGAAATCCCATATTGGTATCAATAGTTTTTAGCAGTGCAATAAACACTATTAAGGACTCGATTAAATATCCTCCCAGAATGAATATGTAGGTAAAACCACCAAAACTATTCACCATCACAATAACTAGCCGAAGAAAGAAAGAAAGCCAAAAAAGACATACGCCGGGTTAGAACAGAACAATGCGGTCACTGCTACGAACCGGGGCCTTGGTACTGGTGCTAGGGATCTCTGCACATGTTGAAGCGTCGTTTGACTGTAAAGCGGATGTGGATGGAGTTCACTACGACTTGACGGCGCTTAAGGGCACGCATCATATTTCATTATCGGAGGACACGCCTCCAAGCGTAACAGATACGAAGTGGTATTTTGATCCGTGCGGGAAGATCAACCTGGCAGATATATCTGAAAAGGAGAAGTGTCCAGACGGGACGCAGATTTGTGGGATTACGCAGGTCAAGCTTCCAGACCAGGAGGACGAGATCATTACGCAGATTATACCTGTTTCAGGAGACCTCGACGGCAACAAGTCTGGTTACCAGTCCACTAAGATGAACGATGGGCTGAGCGTGAGCCTGAATGGGGGCAAATGGGGTAAAAACGATAAACTTGGTGCTACGATTGATTTCATCTGCGACAGGGACGAAAAGTCTACTGATAACGTCAAGTTCATCTCGTGGAACGGCAAGGACAGTTTGAAGCTAGAGTGGATCACTTCAGTAGTGTGCACTGACGAAGCCTCCAAGGACCCGCCTCCTAAGGACGACAACGACAAGCCCGAGGATGACAAACCAGCAGAACCGCCTTCTCAGGACGAGGACAGCAGCTCGGGGTGGGGCTGGTTCACGTGGTTCTTCATTATTTTCGTGCTAGCACTATCTGGATATATCATCGCAAGCGCGTGGATTAACTACAACAGGTACGGTCTGTCTGGGGTTGAGCTTCTGCCGCACTCGGATGCGGTTCGAGACGTGCCGTACCTGGTCAGGGACTTCGGTAAGAAGGTTATAAACACTTTTGCAGGGACGAGCAATCGAGGTGGTTATAGTGCAGTTTAGAGATTTATAATGATAGTAATATGAGAAGTATAACACTAACGCCAAATAACGATACCTAACCACCACCCCGCTGAACAATGTCACTAATTGCGCTGTTGAGGTTCTTATTCGTGTTTTCAAGGTAGTTTTGCTTCTTGGCCAGTGCCTCGATCTGATCTTGAACAGCACGTTTATCCTTGCCGAGAGCCTTGAGATGGTCCTCGAGAGTAGTGCTGAGAAACATCTTGCCGACGCCTTCCCATACTATGCTATTTGGCTCAAGCTGTTCGTGCAACTGTCGTTCCGTGGCCTCTGCGATTTTGATCTCACGCTGCCTAGACGCAGTCTGCGATTTTACGGCCTGGAGCTCAGACGAGGTCTGTGCGAATTTCTGCTGCACTTCTGCTAGAAGCTGTTTTGTGCATGTTAGCTCTTACGACTCGATCTATGTTGTGTTACTTGATAGCCGTTTTACCTTTTGAATTTCCGACATTTGGTGATGTTTTGATGTTGAAACTTGAAGGTTTGGTTATGATTGTCTCTTCCCGACAACTTCCAATGTGGTCCAGTAGATTGAGGACGGTCGTGGTTAAGCGCCAGGGGCTAAGAGTGCTGCAAAGACGATATGCCACTATAGAAACAAACATAGCCAGTGAGACGAACCGGGCTGAAAAGACCTTGGAGAAGTTTTGGACCAAGGTCGGCGTTACGCCAGTCGGATCGCATGTTTCCGTTACGCTTGATTCCAAGCCAATCAAAACACCACAGGGCCAGCCGTTGCTTGTCCCAGAGAGCAAAAGGCATGTGGCCTATCTGATAGCGCAGGAGTGGTCTGTTCTGTCGTCTCTTAAGATCAAGCAGCATTTCCTGCCGCTGACCTCTCTTGCAGCTCGTGCAATAGACCTCGAAAATTCTACAGAGGGATCAAAAGAGCTAGACCTCGTTCCTGATCTGCTGTTGCCGTATCTCGATACGGACACGCTGCTGATATACTCACCTTCTACTGATTGTAACGGGACTTTGAGGCCCGCTCAGGAGAAGGAGTTTGCGCCAGTTATCAAGCATGCTGAAGAGTTCTGGGGTGTGAAACTGAACACTCTCGATAGTGACAAATCACTGTTTGGAAACGTCCAAACCCCAGAAGTCAAAGAAAAGGTGAAGGCCTGGATCAGGTCGCTGAGTACCTGGCAGCTGGTGTCTTTGGAGCGGGCGACCACCGCTGCAAAATCGCTAATTGGCGCCATGAACATTGTAACCCATAACATGACACCGTCACAAGTCGCAGACTTGGTCAACATTGAGGTTATCCATCAGACAAGACTATGGGGAGAGGTTGAAGATACCCATGACGTTGACCATGCGGATATCCGGCGGATACTAGGCAGTGCGTACATCATCGCAAAAGCCTAGACTTGTACATATCGACAGGAAAATACTGGACAGCGCTGGATAATAAATATGCTGCTATATTAAAAATTAAATAAATATAATGCTGGATTTCTCTATTCACTAGTCAGAAGCTCACACACATACGCCGCTTCCTTCTCACCCTTGAGCTGAATCAGGTACCTAACATCATTGTTGACCGAGCTCATCTCGCTATCATACTGGATACTGACACCCACTTTGCCAACACGCTTGAAGCACTTAGGCGACATGGCTTGTTCATAGATAAGGTTGCCCGGTGCACTTTCAGTCGCAGACCGCACCAAGATTGTCTTGTGCGCAGAATCATGCACTGAAAATACACTAAGCCTTGCCAGTTCCCCATCCTTGGGCCATTTCCCGCATACATCTCGTGTAAGCAACCTGCAGCGGAGGTTGTTCAAAAGCAACAGCTCAGGTCCAGTACTTTTGATTTCCTCTTTAAGGTTCGGTGATCCAAATGAAAATGACTGCGGACTGTTGTTGTTACTGTTGCGGCCAAGCAACGGAGGAACCACTAGAGTTCTAGGGGATAGCAACGCCTCTCTGGTAGACTCAATACATGAAGTTATGCTCCCCAGAGAGGAATCAGCAGAATTCAAACTGGGCACTGAACCATCAGATAAAGAAGAAGAAGCAGTAGTCCTTCCCCTTTTATTGGTAGCGTAAAGTAGCGGCTGGTGCTGCAAATCCTTCCTTGAGGCTTCAACCGCCTCGTAGAACTTCTCTGCCGATTCAGGATCCGAGAGCCGGAACATAGTGATATGATTTGTCTGTGTGATTTGCACGTCGTGGATTGTAGACTTCCTAATATCATGTCCCGGAGTTAACGAGAATTGAACTTTAGCACCCGTGGAATCTCCACAAATTATCTCGCCTCCATCTCCACCCACACTGACCTCAGTCAGAAACTCCTTGTTCTCAGCCAGAGACATCCACCGGCTACCTTGCCACTGCGAGATGAAGGCTTTCCCTTTGAAAATCGTAAGCCTTCCATTTCCTGCTAATGAAGAAAATGAACCGGGGCCCATGACCTCGTCTTCAGGAACATCCGCTAGACGAACTGATGACGATGAGGAGGATTTCGTTGATCTCGGGAATGGGCGAAGTAATATATTTGCTTGACTGCCCAGTTCCACAGTGTGATTGAATGACTCAACGTATAACGCGGTTCCAGATGGATCGCGAATTGGGAAATCAGGCTTCCCCTGCGACTTTGGTAGTTGGTCGATTCGTTCAAATTCCTCATCACTTAAGTCAGTTTCTTCAGTCTGGCTTGAAAACCCATCAGAGTCAGAATCACTAGGGTTGACAATTTCAAATATTGATTTTGTTTGTCTTTTGTGTAGCCTTTGTGATAATGATTTGAGACCGCCGGAGAACTTACGAACAAAGTTGGAGTTCATGTATTTCCTTTTAGGGTGCTGCGCACTGATTTCCTCGCTTCTTTCCTCCTCTTCCTCTTGATCTTCCTCTTCTTCCTGTTCCTCGCCACTATAATCGAGACCCTCGTCTGCGTCAGACAGAGATGAGGAAGACAATGATGGTGGAGACGGCGGTGCGTGCTCCGGCACTGGAGGTATCTCCTTTTCAGCCTTCAACAGTTGCGGTTTCCTCTTTAATAGTTCTCTTGCCTTGGCTGCCTCTTCAGCCTCATCTCGCTCAGGTGTGGCGCAGTCTAGCAAAGGCCTCGTATCACTAGCAGGGGATATGGTTCTACCAAAATCCTTTATAGGCACCGGCAACGGCAAAGGGGGCGGTGTTGAGGACTTCTTGATCGGAGTAGACATCTTACCCGCAATCGTTCTCCGTGCCGAATTACTTTCCTTTTCTCGTTCGAGAATATCCCTCTCTATTTGCTTGCGGACACGCTGAGCCTGCGACATGCGAACATCTTCAGACTGAGACTTGTTAGAAGTTGGGATAACAGATTGAGACTTGTCATAATAAAGAGGCAGAATGGGTTTCAAAACAAACGATGTATCAGTCTCAATATCATCATTTCTCATCTCCGAGAGAGCATCAGGTGACAGGAACTCTCGCAGTTGATCTGACAATGAGGGCGTGGGAGGTAGTAGAGACAATCGCGAAATTGAACTAGGAGGAGTAAGTAATCCTAGGCCAGAATTGCTGCTACCCGTGCTCCTATCATCCAACTCTTCATATGATATTCTCAAACCGTCCTCGAAAGAGCGATTGGTTTGTTGTTGCACATGACGATCGAGATCTGGGTATAACTGCTTTAGCTTCCAACACCAAGACTTGACGAGATCGTCATCATCAGATTCCAGAGTGAACCGCTTAACATTGGTACATGGACAGCATGTCAAGGCAATGGAATTAATAGTACAATGTTTCCGATCCACAAAGATCTCTCCCTGGCGGAACAGAGGGAATAGTAAAGATCTCCCCGGATTTTCCAAGCCGCAGAGGGCCAAACGCGGTCTATCCACAGTAGGGTTCTCACCACCGCGGTCGTTGACGATCAGGGCCTCAACTCTAATAACCCCAGACGTAGATGCAGTTTTATCCTTATGATGGGTTAAACAAAACTTGAACAAGTCGCGCTCCATGATCATCCGGGGATCAAAGACTCCCGTCGCAGGCTCCAAAGTATCAAAGCTGACAACTTTTGCAAATAAAAAACGCGTAGTATCCACGCGATCAAGCTCGAGGTTTGCCTTTTGGCGCGCTTTAGCTGCGAGCTTGGATATGATACTCACCCCAACATCCATTCCAGAATGCGCCTGGATTCGCTTTAGCCACCTACAGAGGTACCCCAATCGCACAAAGGGCCGTTTGGAAAGGCCAATGTATCGTTTTGAATCATCCGCATTGTATCGGTAGAATCGAATGTACTTTATATATTGCGGCTCCAAGTCTGAGCACCACAGTTCCAGGCTGTCGATAGATGATGGGATTTCGAGATGCGCCTGCTTGAGCGACTCGACAACAGCAAACCTGTCGCTATCGTTCGCATAGTACGATTGCAGTCCATTGAGCTCGTCAATATATATCCGCTCGCTAATCATTATATCGCGAAGTAGAGATTCCGCCACCTCCATACTGAGATTATCGCCTGAATCCGCGTCGCTGCCGTTAGATGCTGACTCCTCTTGTTCCAATTCCTGTGTCTCCTCGGGGATATTAAACGTCACCAGTCTCGAAGTGTTACCGGACGGCAAAGGACGAGATGCAAATGGCATGTTAACAGACAGGCCACGAGCAGGCATGGAAAGTTTAAGAGTAGGAGAATCACGCATTAGTACAGCCAGGAAAGTATTAAAGTAATGAATGAGTGAACAAGAAGCACCATAGGAATGTCGGAGTAAGGTAGAAAAAAACTCAGCAGCTGGAATTAACAAGAAGAAAATCCGCCTGTTGGAAGGGGAATTCCTTGCAGCCTGAATCAGAATGTTAACTCATATTGAGCACCGGTGCTGGAGTAGCGCCAAAAACGCGAAAGAATAACTGATGTTGGGGTTTGGAAACTTCCATTTTGGAAGCTTCGCTATGCGCAGGGATAGCCTAATGACGCCCAAACGAGCGAAGGGGTCGATTGCCTAATACGGCAACCAGGAGGATTCTCCTACCATATTGGAGGACCCGAAGGTCCATAATGCTCGCCTTCGTCTTTTTCCTGGAATGAAGGCACCACAAGCCAAAAAAAGGCCGAGAAAAGCAGCAGGCGGTGGCAAAAAACGGCCTATAGCAGACACGAAGATAGACGCCGAGCCTGGAGACCCACCCATCACGGTGGCATCGTGAAAATAAGAAAGAGACGCGTCAATTCCTTTATATTTTTCACTCTAGGGACAGATACATCGATTTGGACGTGTCTTTACGTGATTCCATCCCGTGACGTTTGATCAATTAATCAAAACCACTGAATTGATGAGGTGTTGGCAGGAGTCATATTGGGACCCAACAAATTATATGTAGTTAGTGATCTATGGTGGGTATTAACACGTTGATAATATCCAGCGTTAATAATACCTATAGTAGTACTCGTAGTAGTAGTAGCAGTAGTAGCAGCTCGTAGTAGCCTTGGATTGTATATAACATGGAGGGAACGGTGGAACTGGCAACATCTCTGACCGACTTGAAGGACAAGCTCTCGTCAACGTCGCTATCTCACGAGTTGACGGATGATGAACGACATCAGATTTTGCAGGCAGAACTGAAACAGATACAAGAGGTCAATGCGGTTATCGAGAACGTTATTGGCACTATAGAAAAGGCACAGGGCGACCTCCATGAGGTTGTGACCTCTGCGAAGAATGCGGACCATCTACTGGATATGTGGTCCAGGATCATGTCACAGACCGAGCATAATCAAAGGCTGCTGTCTAATCCTAACTGGCACGGGATCACACGCGACGAAGAGCTGATTGCTGAGAGAGAAGCTGAGAGAGTCCGTCGTGAAGAGATGGAAAGACTACAACGCGAGAAGCGCAAGCAGCAGGAATTGCTGCAGCGGAAGCGAGAAGAAGAGCTCGCAGAACGCAAAAAGGCCAAAGATGAACTGCTACGACGTAGGATATATGGCCGTAGAGGCCCAACATCTGGTCCTACTGCGACGTCGTCAGCGCCGGCGTCTAGCATCCCGTCAGCACGACCACGACGGGCAAAGTAGATTCAACGAAGCAAACCTTCGGCAGGGCTCTTTGATATTACGCTTTGATGATCGATTATCGATTAGCTTCGAGATCGCAATCGCTAACCGCGTGCTTAAGGTTAAGATCATTGTCGCGTTTGCCTGGAAAACACGCTGCGCCTTCTTCATTCTGGCGTTTACAGCTACTCAACATCATATACATATAGACCTTTACTCTACAAATTGCATCTACCATACTCTAATTGAAATATCCAAAAAACTGGCTAAGCGCTGGCAGTTCTCGCTTAAAAAAACCCTTAACGCGATTGTAAACAAACCCAAACGCAAAACCAAAACACCCAATAGACCCCAATCCCCTCCCCCTTTTTCCTTTTAACTTTGACGACACCTCGACATAAACCGATCTAAGGATTTGATAAGTCAGAATTACCAATAGACAATGCGTGAAATAGTCTCTATTCAGTGTGGACAAGCAGGTATGTGCAGTGATTGTAAAGATGCTCGAGCGGCATTCTCTAACGCGTTCTCTAGGGTATGCCAGAAGAAAAAAGGATTCATAATATATTTTGAGGGTGATGATAAATATATTTTGATTCTGGTAGTGAAAAGTTGATTAGGGGTTGAATGACGCTAACGACTTTATAGGAACCAAGTGTCTACTGCGTTCTGGAATACTATCATTGAAGAGCATGGTTTGGACCGTGATGGACATCTATCTCCGGAGAGTAGCTCGATAGCTACTGATAAGATTGGGGTTTTTTTCTCGGAGGCGTCTAACAGGAAGTACGTGCCGCGTGCTGTGGCTGTTGATTTGGAGCCTGCGACCTTGGATACGATTCGCAGCGGGAACTTAGGTCACATCTACCGCCCTGATAATTTGATTGCGGGCGAAAGTGGTGCTGGTAACAATTGGGCTAAGGGGTTCTACACCGAGGGCGCTGAGTTGATGGAGACGGTTATGGACGCAGTTCGTCGTGAGGCTGAGCAGTCTGACAGCTTGCAAGGTTTCCAGGTCGCGCACTCCTTAGGGGGTGGTACTGGAAGTGGACTGGGGACCTTGCTACTCTCGAAGATCCGTGAAGAGTACAGCGACAGAATGTTGTCGACTTTTTCCGTGTTGCCTTCGCCCAAGGTCTCAGATACGGTTACTGAGCCTTACAACGCTGTGCTATCTTTCCATCAGTTGGTTGAAAACTCGGATGCTACTTACTGTTTGGATAATGAAGCTTTGTACGATATCTGCACCAAGACTCTAAAGATCCCTCAGCCAACACATAACGAGCTGAATCAGCTTATTGCTCTTGTTATGTCTGGCGTCACTACGTGTCTTCGATACCCCGGCCAATTGAATGGAGATTTAAGGAAATTGGCAGTTAATTTGGTTCCGTTCCCTCGACTCCATTTTTTCACTGCAGGATTTGCACCGTTATTCTCGAAAAACTCAAAGGCATTCCACAACTTGACAGTTCCTGAGTTGACCCAACAGCTATTCAACCCTGCTAATATTATGGCCGCCTGTAACCCTTACCATGGAAGATACCTTACCATCTCAACTATCTTCCGCGGTAAAGTCGCTACCAAGGAAGTCGAAGACTCAATCTATGCTGCCAAGAACAAGAATGCTCAGTACTTTGTCGAATGGATTCCAAATAACTTCCAAACTTCAGTATGCAACATTCCTCCGAAAGGGTTGGATACGTCTGCTACGTTTATTGCCAATACCACTTCCGTTCAAGAACTATTCACAAGAACCTCTACTCAATTCTCTGCCATGTTCAAACGTCGTGCTTTCTTGCATTGGTATATCGGTGAAGGAATGGACCAAGTCGAATTCACTGAAGCTGAATCTAACTTGAACGATTTGATTAGCGAGTACCAGCAATACCAGAATGCAACCGCCGAAGATGACGAAGAGTATCTAGAGGAGGAAGAGCAATTCTTGGAAGAGCAGATTGCAGATGATCAAGGTGAAGACAGTCAATTCATTGAGTAATAAACGAGTGAAGGTGAAAGATAGGAAATACGTTAATATTTGGAAGAAAAGAAATAGATGGTAATGTAACAAGAGAAAAAAAATTAATCTAATAATGCAAAGAAGTTGTAAATTTCAAGGAATGATTCTTTTTTTAACTCAGAAAACAAAAAAATCTATATAAATCTTCTAGGCTTTGATGATTTTACATAACAAGTCAGAGCCGTCGACAGAGTCACCAGGCTTGACCAAAAGGGAAGCAACCTTGCCACTGACTGGGGCACTGATCACCATCTCCATCTTCATAGCAGAAAGGACAACCAAGGGATCACCCTTCTTAACATGAGTATCGTCTCCAACCCTGACTTCAACCACAACACCAGCCATGGGGGCGCCGACTTCGTTGGAGTTATGGGCATCAGCCTTGATTCGGCTAATGGTCTCAACCGCAGCCAACCTGTCTTCAACTGTAACCTTACGCATCTCTCCATTAAGCTCAAAGTAAACCTCCCGGGTACCGGTTTGGGTAGAGAGCTCACCAATTGCAAGACACTTCAATACAAGAATCTTACCTTGGGAGATTTCAACTGAAAACTCTTTGCCAATTTCAGGTGGGGAAAGGAAATATTGAGTAGGCAAAACACTCAGATCACCGAACTTCTCCAAAACCTTGCGATAGTCCTCAAATACTTTGGGGTACATGTTATAGGAGGCAACATCTGCATCGCTAACATTCCCAAATCGCTTCTCCAAGTCATTCTGGATAGCAATGAGATCCAAGGCTGGCAAAAGCTTTCCTGGACGTTCAGTAAACTTTTCGCGCTTGCCCTTTAGTACGTTGGTACGCAGTGGCTCTGGGAAGCCCCCATAGGGTTGACCCATAAGACCTTGGAAGTAATCTAAGATTGAGCCTGGGAAATCTAGGCCGCTCGCACGATCGATAACATCTTGATAGCTTAGCTTATTGGAAACCATAAATTGCGCCAGATCTCCAACAACTTTAGAGGTTGGGGTCACTTTAACTATATCACCCAGCAACCTATTAGCCTGTTCATAAGCCTTCTTAGTCTCAGCCCATTGTGCGCCCAACCCAACTTGTTGAGCCTGGAAGATGAGATTGGTAAGTTGTCCACCAGGGATTTCATGCTCATAAACCTCAGGATCGGGACCTTTAAGATCAGCCTCGAAGCAAGAATAGAGCAATCTCATTTGTGCCCAATAGCTGTCCAATGCCCTTACGTGTTTCGTATTCAATCCAGTGTCAATTGTCCCTTCCAAAGAAGCTAGCAATGCTGAAATTGAAGGTTGCGATGTCATACCTGACATTGAGTTTGAAGCAGCATCTACAACATCGGCGCCTGCCTCAGCACACGCAACCATCGATGCGACACCTGTACCAGCGGAATCATGGGTATGAACATGAATAGGCAAATCCGGGTAGGCCTTTCGAATCTCACCAATCAGCAGCCGAGCAGCAGCAGGCTTCATCGTGCCAGCCATATCCTTAATACCCAAGATATGAGTACCCATTTCAACAACAGCTTTGACAGTTCTCAAGTAATAATCCAAATTGTACTTCTTCCTTGGGTTTAACATATCTCCAGAGTAACAAATGGTAGCTTCAACCACACCACCTGCCTTTTTAACTGCTTCTACTCCGACTTGCAACTGATCGAGATCATTAAGGGCGTCAAACACTCGGAAAATATCAACACCAATCTTCTTGGCCTGTAATACGAAATGATCAATAGCATTATCAGGTAATGAACTGTATGCGACACCATTAGCACCTCTAAGTAACATTTGGAACGGAATGTTTGGTACTGCCTTGCGCAACTTGCGCAATCTATCCCAGGGATCCTCATGTAAAAATCTCATGGCAACATCAAAAGTTGCACCACCCCAACATTCCAAGGCAAACGCATTTGCCAATCCGTGGCTGGTATGTTTAGCAATTGCAAGTAGATCATACGTACGAACTCTGGTAGCAAGTAAAGACTGATGAGCATCTCTCCAGGTAGTGTCCATAATCAAAGTACCCTTGTAGTTTCGAACACCAGCGGCAAATGCCTCCGGACCATTGTCAACCAGGATCTTTCTCCATCCCTCGGTAGCAGGGGCATTAACATCAAGCGGGCTTCCGTCCGAATTGGTCAATTCAGGGAACACAACTTCGGTAGTAAGTTTTGGAAGCCCAACCTGACCAGCAATCTGACTACCGTTGACAGCCAAATCTCCCAAGTACGCCAAGAGCCTCTGGGCACGGTTAAGTGATGTAACCATATCAAACAAAGATGGAGTATCATCGATAAACGTTGTCCAACACTTACCTTTGATAAAAGTTTCGTGAGTGAGCAAGGTAAGCAAGAAGGGGATGTTCGTCTTAACACCCCTGATCCTGAATTCGATTAGGGATCTTAACATCTTTCGTCTTGCAACTTCATAATTTGAGCCCAAGCAACTACACTTCACCAGCATCGAGTCGTAATGAGGAGAAATAACTGCACCTGCGAACCCGTTACCACCGTCTAATCTTACACCATTACCGCCAGTGGATCGATACACCTCAATCTTACCGGTGTCAGGTTGGAACCCCTTTGAGGGGTCCTCAGTAGTAATCCTACACTGGATCGCGCAACCGCGAACCGTGATTCTATCCTGGGTGAGTCCCAGATCTGCCAAGCTTGCGCCTGCGGCAATTTGGATCTGCGCTGCGACAATATCGATCCCCGTGATTTCCTCTGTGATTGTGTGCTCGACCTGGATACGGGGGTTAATCTCAATGAAGTAATGGCGGTTCTGATTATCCACCAAGAACTCAGCAGTGCCGGCGTTTCTATATTTCGCAGTCGTCGCCAGCTTAACTGCATCCGACAAAATTGCGTCCCTCACCTCAATTGGCAGGTCAATTGCAGGCGCAATTTCAACCACCTTTTGGTGTCTTCTCTGGACAGAGCAATCCCTTTCGAACAAGTGGACAACGTTGCCTTGCCCGTCGGCCAGCAGCTGAACTTCGATATGCTTCGGCTTGTCCAAAAACCTCTCAATGAAAACCGTACCGTTACCGAACGCGCTCTTGGCTTCCGACACCGCCCGGTTGAACGCATCTCTGATATCCTCGCCTTCTCGCACAACTCTCATACCTCTGCCGCCTCCTCCGAACGCGGCCTTGATGATAACAGGGTACCCGTACTTGCTGACGAACTCGTCTGCCTCTTCGATCTTCTCAATGGGGCCGGGCGTGCCCGGCACCGTAGGGACACCGCAGCTCTCGGCCAACACCCTTGCCGATACCTTATCGCCAACCGAATCAATAACAGTATGGGGCGGTCCAATCCACGCAATCCCGGCCTCCTCGACCTTCCGGGCAAACTCAGAGTTCTCCGACAGGAACCCGTACCCCGGGTGGATCATGTTGACGTCATGCGCCTTAGCGATCTTTATGATCTCATCAATCTGCAGATAGGCCTGCACCGGCGTGTACTGTCCCCGTTTCCCAATTACATAGCTTCAACTGTTAGCTCTCTCTCGTCCCCGCTTATCGCTCAATTCACTGTTTTAACAACATACGCTTCGTCAGCCTCTGATTACCAGTTAGTCTTTCTGCCCTTTATAAAACAAATATCAATACATACTCAATCGGTGCATCGACAATATATCCTCGTGCGC
Source organism: Diddensiella caesifluorescens (assembly GCA_030558955.1). Taxonomy (NCBI): domain Eukaryota; kingdom Fungi; phylum Ascomycota; class Dipodascomycetes; order Dipodascales; family Trichomonascaceae; genus Diddensiella; species Diddensiella caesifluorescens. The sequence goes on from JAKTQR010000011.1 coordinate 368,797, forward strand.
ATAGATAGCCACTGTCTGCATAGACAACTCATGCGCGGTTCTAAAAATCTAGACCATTAGCCCCCTGTCCTTCCATCGCACGTCTTCTTTCAACATAAATCATCCTCCCACATACTCTGATAGCTACATCCAAGATCAAAAAACCCAATGTTAGCATGCACCTTTCCCCGTAACGTGACATTATACCCTAATCTCCCAATCCATTTTCAGAATTGATTGGCCTGAGATAATCAAATACCTCCTCCCAACCACAAAACACAACCAAAAAAAAATTGTCCAGTGACTAATATGGAAGTGTGGTGTGGCTTGCCTAATCTAATATGGAAAAAAAGCCAAAATCGTCAAATGGAAGGGAAATCAGATATATCCAACCACTTGGAATCAACCATCTAAAACACATACGAATTTCACCACGATTCGCCACTGCATCGCTAGTTAGCAATTGGAAACTCACACTGCAACAGCGCTAAACAAACACCAAACAAAGGCCAAATAAAAGCCATTCGTACCTAGAATCTTGTTCATGTTCCCCAGGATAATCGACCCCGCCCGGATATTATCCAGCGAGATCAGCTGCTGCGTGTACGTCTCTTCCATAGCAAGAATGAATCACGCCTAGTAAAACCGACCAGTTCCGTTTCCAAGTAGTAGTACAAGAGGTTTCGCTGGCGCTACTGTAAAAGCGAAAAAGCAGGTTATAAAAGGCCTATTTCTGGTTGCTGTTGTATCAAGTAGGAAGAAGAGTTGGGAGAGTTGGGAGAGTGGGGGGTTATCTGAGCACGAAAACGCAAAAATGACTGCTAAGCGCTGACCATTTAGATTAACGGTTCAGATAACATATATATATATATATAAGAATGCTCGTATTATTGCGTATATATGGTACAATGCTATAACAGGATAAATAGAGTTAGGGTTATTGTTGCGTACGCTGGTATTCGTATCGCCGGGTGGTCATTTCGTCGACGTACTGGTTGAAGTGTTCGAACCCCCGCATAGGCACTGATTGGCGGTTTGATAGTGGTTTTTCGTACAATTCGCCTACCGTGACCATCAGATCCGCGTCGCCACCGGAGCTGGTGGGGCTCATTCGTCTCAGGAATTCGTCAATTATCGCGTTGGAGTGCGGATGGTTGGCGCGCGGCCCGAATACTTCTCGTGAGCCGATGATGTAAAGGCCGAGCCGGGCCCGTGAGAGCGCGACGGTCAGTCTCCGGGGGTCCTGGAGGTACCCCAGGGACCGGGTGCGAACCAGCGATAGGATCACGTAATCGTTCTCTTCTCCCTGGTACTGGTCAATTGTGGCGGTGGTGGGGGTTCCGAATATCTCTTCGTCTGAGCACTTGGAGTCGAGGATCTCGTCGATTAGCACCTTCTGGCCGCGGTACGCAGTGAGGATTGTGATTTTGGCACGGGGGTACCCCAGCAGACGCATGTACCGGTAGAGACATACGGCGTACTCGGCCTCGGCGAGGTTCTGGTACAGGTGTGGAGAGGGCTGTGACTCGGCGCTGGTGTCCAGGTTGATGAACTGGAAAGTATGGAGGAACCCGGGGTTGACAGGCTCATAGTTGAGAACGCTGGGGGTGTTGTCCAGGTGGTCGTATCTCCAGCTGTAGAGGTTCGCGATCTCGGGCCGTGCCCTGGCTTGGGTCGAGAGTTCCAGGACAGGTAGCTGAAGTTGTGCGAGTCGCTCAAGCAGGCTTTGTTCAAGGTTAGCGTACTCCCGTAGCGGTGTGTCGTGAATGACTGGTGCGTGCTGAGTAGAGTCGCTAATTATGACCAGGCGCTTGAGATCCTGCGGCGAGCTCTGGAGGGCTAGAACTGGAATCAGCGCTTCGATCTGGGTCAGCATCGCAGCGTCGTCGATGATGACATTGTCGTACTGGAAGCGCAGCCGGATTAACTCGTTCCGGTGGATAGCCGCATGTGCGGCTGTCATGGCAATGATGCGCGCTTCGTTGAGCATGAGATAGTTTGTTCGGTCGCGGTTAGACCGGATAATCTCAAGAGGCGCAATTGCTCTCAAATCCTCGAATAGCTTCTCAATGTCTGTGTCAGGCGGAAACGGGGACTCTATTTGGCCAGCCTTGTATTTTTCCCAAAGCGGAAGTACGTGAATAGCGTAGAAACTAAGCGCAGTCCTGCACGAATCGCCATGAGCCCCGAACACGCCTATGCTTTCGGCAAGGTTGTCAACTTGGTGCAACAGAGAAGGCAGCAACTGCACAAGACCCTCGGCACGGCCATACAGCTCTTCTGTATATCCGAGCCGCAGCACATGCCGAGCAGGGACGCTGAGTGACTCGAGTTTCTCGAATATATGCCCCAGCGCAGTGTCGCTTTGCGCTATCAGCAGAGTTCGCTCGCCTCGTCTAGAAAGTATTCTTAGAGTCTGCGCTGCAACTTCGCCTTTTCCAGTTCCGGGACCCCCCGATATAACTGTTAGTTTTGGACGGACCGCGGCATTTATAGCCGTCAACTGATCCATTGTGTACACAATAGGCTTCGCTGAAGGCTCGATGGCTGGAAGATCACCATCGGAGAAAAGCTCTTTTAGCTGGTGGTCCTCGAATATGTCCAGATAGTCTACGTCTTTCCAACTGGGAACGCCCTCAGCTACGGCCTCTGCCGGATCACCAAACCCAAGAAAAATATCACTGAGCCAGGTCGGTAACTGTGCATCCGATAACGCAATATCATGAATTGAATCCAAAACGGCTTTGAAGTTGTCGACGCTAGATTTCCGGCGTATCACTACGTTTAACTCGCTGATCGATTTCTTGCCGTGGTATCTCTTCGGATCAATGTCTATGTGAAACTTTCTTCGCTTTCCCTTTGGATTCCCGTCTCCTCTGATCTCGTTGTTTCTTTCGTCTAATACTCGTACACACTCTCCTGTCCAAATAGATCGTACACCCATCGCATCGAGGGCGGATTCAGAGCCTGGAGTAGCCATATGCAGCATAAACAGAATCTCGCCAGACCTAATAGACTCCCACTCTTTTCGAACACCTGAAGGAACTGCCTCGAGTTCCAAAGTCACCTCAATCCGAACATATGCTGGGTGATCTCTGCCAACCAGGGGCGGGGCGATTTCAAGAACCACCGGAGGTTCATGTATTTTGCTAGCCATGCGGCTAGTCCCTTCTAACTTTACAGTTTTAATCTCCAGCGGTTTCAAGCCGTCATGGTCATCTTCTATATCCTCAATTGATCGTTTTTGTATGATGGTCTCTGGTTTGAGCCTCTTAATCACCAGCTCCAGGTCATTTCTAATTTCAAAAAATGTCTCCGATCGATACAAATGGAATGCACGCACCAGGAAATCTCTCACCGTCAAGTATTGCAGGCCTAATCTGTGAATAGGCAACGGCGATAACCTTTTATAGTCTTCGCTTGATTTGCTGTACAAGAGTGTTTCTGATGGAAGCGAACTTAGCTCAGTAATAAAATCCACTAGAGACTTTTTAGACCTGTACCTTTCAATAAATACTTGGACCAGAAACTGGCGAGAGATTTCTATCTTAACAGGGTAAGATGTTCGAATCCCCAGTAACTGAGCAAGGCCGCGTACTTCATCGTCCGTTAACGGAGAAAGATGCTCCTCCATGTCGGCCTCAACAGATGCGAAGTTAGCCAGCGCCAATAGCCGCAGGCTTTCGAATTTTTCAAATGCCATTGTCTGTAGATGTTTTATATCTTTCGATCTTCTTTTCCATAATTCGTCGTCATCTAAAGGCTCGCCGGTGAAATCATCAATGGGGAAGTAAATGTAGTACTCTAATAGCTCAAGATAGGAGCACAGCCTGTCACTTATCTTGGACATTCTTAAAACCACTAAGATGTTCAATTCTTTTAGCAGTGTGTTTGTATATCGCCGAGTCGGCAATTGCGACAGTGCAGTTATAAGAAACTCTAGGAAGTACTCGAAAGGAGTAATAGTATCCAGGCCTGAATCGAGCAATTGCATAAATTCAAGTACTATTGAGTAAAACCAGGTGCTGCGAAGTTTGAAATCAGAGGTAGATTTGTTGCTTTCCGAGTTAAATTTCTTTTGAGCCTTTGTCCACATCTTAAGAAGCTTTGGTTCGTCACCGAATAGTACTTCCCCATTAGATAAGGATACCCATATTGGCAATGAAACCAACGGACCGATCTGGGACCTTATCATCGGAGAACTTGTCTGGCGAAAGCAATACGATATGAAGTGTAACAAAAGGCCCTTGACTGAGAGATCAATGGAAGGTATCATTGACACGGACAAGACTCTGGAAAAAAAGCTGCTGAACATGTCGTTCCCCACCATTGGCCGAAACTCCTGCTCATCCTTACCACCCATCATGACGGCAATCGATATCACATGGTCATTTGTTGACTTCGCATCATAATTCGGCCACAGATAATATTCCAGATATTTCAAGGAATCCAGTATCTCAACGCTCTTACTGACATGAGTACTCCGCGACTTAATTCTCTCCCAAACTTCAGAGACTACCTTTGAACTAAACTTCACTTTTCTCCTGTCACCTTCGTTCCACCACTTCTGGCATGCGATTTCGTAGAATCCCGAGGCCTTTACCTCCTCCGCGCTTAGCATGATAATTCCAACTATAATACAAAGTCTGTCTAAACAGTTAGTACTCAAATGTACTTAGCGGATTTATGCACTTTTGAATCATGTCCCAACCCCAACCCTGGAAACTTGTTAGCTGAAAAAAAAATTATTCCCATCATCAGAAAAGTTTATCAAGAACAAAAACTTACATATACATATACATAAACATATTAAAAATGAGTCGAGGAGGATTCCGCGGCGGCCGTGGAGGAGGAGGATTTCGAGGTTCGTTAGGCATTAGGCGTTGGAATGTATATTGATGGGGTGTATATACTAACTTCGTGAAGGTGGAAGAGGTGGATTTTCTGCCCCACAAGGACCTCCAGAGTCAGTTATAGAGATGGGCGCTTACGTGCATCCATGTGAAGGGGATATTGTTTGTCGGTCGATTAACACCAAGATCCCGTACTTCAATGCTCCTATATATTTAGAGAACAAGTCTCAGGTTGGAAAAGTTGATGAGATATTGGGTCCAATGAATGAAGTTTTTTTCACCATCAAGCCAAGCGAAGGAATTGTGGCTACTTCGTTTAAAAGCGGCGACAAGTTTTATATTGGTCCAGATAAGCTTCTGCCAATAGATCGATTCCTGCCCAAACCAAAGATTTCTGGGAGAGTGTCAAAGCCCAAGCGGCCATCTGGAGGACGGGGTGGTGCTCGAGGCGGTCGCGGCGGTGGCCGTGGAGGCAGCTCTTTCGGTGGACGAGGAGGTGGACGAGGAGGAAGCTCTTTTGGTGGTGGCCGTGGTGGTGGCCGAGGAGGAAGCTCGTTTGGCGGCCGTGGTGGTGGTCGTGGAGGAAGCTCTTTTGGAGGCAGAGGAGGTGGATCCTTCGGCGGACGAGGAGGACGAGGAGGCAGCAGATATTAGATCTAGCCCTTGTATCTCTTTCCTGAAAAATATCTCTTTTTGTGTTATAATACATTATTTACATTGTGAAGCTTGTGGTTCTCCTTCCTCTCGAATTTCAATGCACCGCATGCCTTCATTATAGTTGCCCGTAGTTCAGGAATGCCCATATAGTTTATCCTCTTCTCAGAGGATACCCCAATTACCTCTTCTATTAAAGAGGGATATCCTCCCTCGTCTTTAGGTAGTTCAGCCAGTCTCATGATTTGATCAAACCCTTCTTTGATCCTGCCGTTGATTTTGGCAGTATCAGTTTCAGATACAGCTAAAGCAGATGGTTTCTTCCCGTCACCCAGCGGAACAGGTTTCCTTATGAATTGGTCTAGCTTTGTCAAGACCATCTGAAAAGGTATTCCAAGTAGGGAAAGATTTTCGAAAGTGCTGATATCGGATTCAACAATGCCAACTTTACTATCAACCAGCACGAATGCCCTTTGCAGGTTCTGTCTGGTTCGAAGATAGTGCAGGATCAGGTCGCCATGCAAGTTGCTAGACTTGTATCCGTAGCCTGGTGTATCGACCACTTTAAGTAGTGATCCGCAGGTGTATAGGTTCAAAGTCTGGGTCAACCCTGGCCTCGCCGATATCTTTGCGAAGACCTTAGTGCTAAGCTTTGATTTGTCTGCACCCAAAGGATACATTAACGAAGTAAGTAAGCTAGATTTCCCGACATTGCTTCGTCCAAGCACTACGACCTCGGGTATATCCTGTTTTAGGAGGTTTTTTCGTTCTTTTTTGGTTTCAAGATGCTCTGGTTTCGATGCGACCTGGATTTTAGTCGGGCATTTATTGAAAAACTTGGTAGCCTCCTGGACCTCCTTTTGAGTGAGTTCTAGACCTGCTCGACATTGGACCGGGAATAATCGATGTTTGAGTATCAGTTTACTCATTTGGTAATGAAGTTGGGATCAACCTTAAAGATATAGGACCAAAATTTGGACCACAAGTTAGACCTCAACATGAAGAAATTCGCAGAATGGTATATTTACACACAATTATTGAATAAATAATAAAAATAGCGGGCTACAAGCAATAAATAAATAAATAACCAGAAGAAGATGATATCCCGAAGGTGTTCAGGAGCTCGAAACAAGAAAAAGCCAGCCACAAGACCAAAAAGAGGAAGAAGTGAGTGCAAGAAGCAGGTAACTAGAAGCCAATCCTGTTCCTTGGGGTGCTACTGTGGAGTTTTGCAAGAGAGATCCGTTGCAGGTTCAACTCTCGCTGGTTCAAAACCAGAGACAATCTCTTCAACTTGTTCCGGTTGCGAAGTAACCGGTTCTTGTGGTGAATGTATTCCACAGTACCGGGAACCAATTCGGGATAGTTTTCCTGGAACAGCTCGTCGATGCTCGAGAATACGGGCGACGAGGGGATAAACGGCTTGTCTGGGTCAGCTAGAATTGGCCGCTGGTGGAACCGGTCGCTGATGTAAGGGTGTTCCTCAAGGTTTAGCTCAGCAATCGCACGCTCCTCGAGCCCTACCAGGGATTCGCTGGAGTCAGTGATGGAGGGCGACAGCAACAACGGCGAAACAGGGTCTAGGTTAATTGGAATTAGGGTATTTTCCACTGGATCCCGGGGTTCAACAGTATAATTGTTGCCGGTGTTATTGAGATCACAAGAGTCCGAATCACTGATGATAGCGGTATGCGCTGCGTTTGAAGAACCAATAGTAAACGAATGGCATCTTTTAGCAAGTTCCTCGCGGACGTTTGGAGTGGAGCTAATGCAATCAATGCAGTCACACGCGGCATCGTCATCGAGGTTCTCAATGAACTTGAATCCCTCCTGCGAGAACATCAGAGGAGATGTGGGTGGGGAAGGCGGCATGGTGCGACGAGTTTGATGTGGTTCACGAGCCAAAGACAAAGCTGACCTATCAGATTTCTTCTTCTGCATCATTACCAGGTCTTCTTCGTCGTCTTCCCCAATGATGATCCCATTGGAGCCCACATCAAGGCTGTCAACACTCTCAAAAAGGGACTCGATTGAGACTGCGGACCCGCCAGTCACGGTAACCTTCTTCTCGTCATCAGATTTTTCTTCTCTGGTAGAGATTTTCAGTTCAAAGGCCTTTTGCTGTAGAGCCTCAACCGACTCGGCAACAGTGACAACAGACGAGCTTTTAGTATGAAGAGCACTGCTTCTTCTACTTTCACCGAACTCTCCGCTGTCTACCAAAGTGCTAATAGAAGACTCCTGAGACCTGCATTTTGCAACGTTCACGCCGGGCCCGCGCTTACGATCCCTCAAGTGGCTGCGGAACGTTGCAGGCCAGCAGTTGTCGTCAGCGTCAACATTAGAATAGACATCCTCAGTCTCGATTTCAGCTTCAGACTCCCCAGGGCTGTTGTTCAGAGAATGGGTATAACCCAGCGACTTCACAGACCGCCCCAAATAGAACATCACCGGTGCTTTGTGATTACTTCTGATATGATGAGCCATTACAAAACCAACACCACAAATGAAACGACTTCTCAATGAAAGTGCAATACGTATAAATTGCCCTTAGACAGAAACGAAAAGAGAGGGAGAGAAATAAAACAAAGACGGTGAAACTTTGTGGTTCAACAAAGAAAGAAAGAAAGAAAGAAAGATAAGATAAGTGGAAAAGCTGGGGAAGAATTTAGGCTATCCAGCAAGGGGGTGAGGGGTCGGAAGTCTATATATACCAATTTGAGGCACGATCGATCGGTATCGAGCGATCTGTATGTTCCGTCGCTGCGATGTATGTTTAATTTATGCGGGTGACTGCATAGGATTATTCCGAAAACGGGGTAATCGAAGTTCGCCAAAACCAATTTCGTCATCGAGGCGGGGTGCATTCCTGCATATTCTCATGCGAGATACGCAAAAACGATCTTTGTTTTCGCGGCATTTGGTTCCTTTGTTCCTGCCATTGTCTAAAAGTGGAGAGAGACGGATGGATGTTGGTGGTTGGTTCCTTTTAAAGCATTTTGAGGGGTCGCTCTCCGCCCTCCCCGCCGCTGCACGTGCACGCGTTGGGTTAGGGTTCCAGTACATATATTCCGGTAGAGTCGCTATTGCATATATATCGTTCACTGCAGGACTTTTTGCACATAGGACGGGAAGACACTACGAGTGGCAAGCAGTACCGGCTCCTGCGCGGTTAGAGCCAATGGCACCATGGCGAGAGTCGTATACGGTTTAGGAGGGGTTTCATGCTTATCACATACGCTTATAACATAAAATCATATATCACTTCCCAATATTGGATATGGCACTGGTACATATTTCCAGTGTCATCAACTGGCAGGCTAACATAAGGGCGGCGGTAAAGCTTCCTGTTCCAGTTACAGAGTAGTTATTCTGAACTGTGCACCGTAATCAGAGTTACATCGGGTTACGTATATGAGTTAGCGGTAGAACGGCTTATATAATGATTAAGTGCAATAGAACCAGTAGATAGGATGTGATAGGTAGATATAAAATAGTATAAAGGGGCGAAACGGGCGCGAAAGTTTTTATAGTAAGAGTGTCACGTGACGCTCGTGGGGTGTGCCTGTATACAAAGATTTCAAACCTCTACATGTTACCTACTAGTATATAAGTGGTTTGAGATATCCCACGCATTTAGCGCTAGGCTACAATTCACGACGACAAAACGAGACAAGGCTCGAATAATATGAGAATAAGGACGACATTTGCTGCAGGTATGTACTTAATGCTATGATTGCTGTGCCGGATTTTGAAGGAAAAGCGGGGGGAGAAGATCTAAGCTGGATTTGTATATCTAACATCTCTTGCTTGGTAGCATTTTTCGCTCTTTGTCTCGCGAGTGCGTATCTGGGGTTCGCGAATGTGCAATTGAAGTACGATAAGGCTTTACACTTCGTTACGTTCTTTATACTATCGCTGGTGTTCTACTGGATTTTGGATTCCTCGAGGAAAAGATGTATCAATCTTTCGTTAATAACCTGTACACTAATTGGAGGTGTTGGTTCAGAATTCGTGCAAGGACTGCTTCCGGTATGTGCTGAGTATGAGGGATTATTTCTCCACAGTTTCCACATGTTCCCTTTGTGGATGTTGAGAGGAGGTTTATCCGAGTGGCTGGTTCAACGGTTTTTGGACTAACTCGTTTTAGTATCGCACATTTGATATTGCAGATATTCTGGTGAGTGACTATTCGTGCATATCTGTTCGGTTTCTATATGTGGTTTATCCGGTTTGGGCTCTGACGGCTTTCTTTTTATAGTGCAATTTGGCGGGGAGCTTACTTGGTATTGGTCTTTGTGCATGGTATCATAAGAGTAAGTGGTGATAGGAACAAGGGGCAAATGTATAAATAGCAGCAAGCTCGCTAACTGGCTGCGTATAGGACTGCTAGACCGAAGACGCTTGGCTCGCTATCGGCTGCTTCGTGGAGGCGAGGACGGTGGTGCGCATGGAGAAACGCACATAGACAGTAGTGAAAACGAAAACCTAGCGTCAGTTCCTCCTCACCAGGATCTGGAAAGAGACGCTGGCGTCGCGCAGGCGGTGAATGGAGACATTGAGGAAGAAGCGAGGGACGAGGATGACGACAACTCGAGCGCGATTCTTCTGAAGGAAGTGGACCCTGAGCCTATTGTTCAGAAGTGATGAAGCTCAAGGATGCAATGACGGTAAAGGTTCTTTAATTGTTAACTAGTTTTTAACTATGAGTTACTGTTGTTGTCAATTGATAGTATTTGACCCAATACAGCTTTATTAGTTTTCACGTTCATACTGAAATGTTCACCTCCATATCGATTTACGATTATTTTCGTTGCAATATTGCGATAAGACCTTTAGCTCGCTGATAGCAATTAGGTCCACTTCGAGGCCTAGCGTATTTTTATGAGATATTCAGGCGAAATGGTTCAAACGCGACACGAACGGCACTGGATTACCCATGTAAGGAAAAATTCTGCATGCACCGGCGTGCATGGTCTTACTATATTATATATCCTGTAGCTCCTAGTATTAATCAGGGGACAAGCTACGGTAGTTACGGTTACCACCAGACTGTGACCCGAGGTCAGAAGCCATAGAAACGGACCCATCATGATGGCATCATCAGGATCATCGTGAAAATATTAGATTATTCCAGAATCCAGACATTGGCGACCATCTGATGTGATTATTTAATTTGGCTCAGCACATGCCAGATGCTGCGAATCATCCCTGCTCCAGCTGCTCCACCGCTGTCGTTTCACCACTGCGCATGGCATATGGCATGTGCCAACAACGCCAGCATGCCTGTTTTCTATCGTATAAGGCTCTACCTTTACTGTTCCATATACCAGCCAGGCTACTGCGCTATGAGTCTACGACTCTGTAGCTTTCCGGCTCCTTACTAATTGCGTCTTTCTCACTATCGCAAAGTAGGGAAATCGCTTAGCGATATTGCATGCATGCCGCATAATATGTTACACGAATGCATAATAAGGCACACGGTCAATCTTAGACATATACGGCTAAAATTATAGCGGATTCTTACCCCAAAAAACGCACATTTTGGTTAATCCCACCGGACTCCTAGCCCAATCCGGTATCACTACGTGTCTGGCCTAATATTAATTTCTACAATCTTGATAACATGGTGATGCTCCCGATAGTGGGATGGGTTAGGATGACCACAGTTATCAAGGCGGCGCCGCCGTTTATTGTTAAGGTTTTACCCCTGAAAAAGTTTAAATTTTTCAATTTCCAAACCCCGGCGCTTAATATTTGATGCTCTGTTTTCTGGCCTTCCCTTTTCTTTCTCAGCGCTGCAATTGATAAGGATTCGCTCGGATGATTCTATCTGGATATAGCCAATGCTGGGCTCCGGTTGGTTCGCGAATTCACATGTAAGCGGTACCCACTAGTGGTTTGTTTTTATGCACGCTTTTCTCAACATGAAAAAAGACGATTCAAAAAATAAAATATAGAGAAAAAAATAAAAGAAAATTTTGTATATCTGGCCCGAACTATTATCATGCGTGGGTGCAGTATCCTATCTGATTGTGTAATTTGTTACTGTGCGTTCTTTTTTTTAACTTCTATTGTTCTGCGTGATATGAAGACCCGTTTCAGGTTCCCTTCTTGTTTCATTTATATTTCATTCGTACATTCTTTCCTTTAAGTCAATATCCCGTTTGAACGTTTGGTTGGGCGGGGCACGATGATCAATGTTAGAAGACCAAGCGTTGGTCGTCAAGATAACCAGGTAGGATACAAAAATGGCTTGGTCATTTCACAACCGATTCTCAACAAATCCAATGACTTCTTGTACTCGATAACAGATGACAGGGAGGTACCGCGCCCAACGGTGGCTCCTCCTAGAGAAATCTACTCGTTCAATAGAGACTTCCCAGGCTCTCCTGCGCTGTCGAACTCGTCGTCCTTGGCCAACTCACCTCTGCTGCCCTTGACGCCGAGAACCAGGGACACACCTTCTCAAGAGTTTGAGAGAACACCCCACGGCTACAGGGAGGTCGAGCACAGTCCTCCGTCTCGGAGGATACCGCCGTCTGTGGCCCCTCCCCCGGTGCCGTTGCCTAATATGGGAACAAAACTGGAGGATATCTCCACAATGACCTATTTGGACTTGAGCCTGTCTCCATCAACAGTTCAGCAAATACATGCCACGGGGAGGCTGCCACGGTGGTTGCAGAAATGCATTTCTCTGCAGTACCTAGTCGCCAAAGATGTGGGGTTGACGGTTATCGATGATTGGGTCTCGCAGTCGCTGGTGAATCTCAAAGTGTTCCGGCTAAATGATAATAAAATTGCGACCTGGCCAGACCACCTCGCAAGATTGTTGCCGTATGGTCAACTGCAGGTGGTTGATTTGGAAGGGAACCCGTGCATTGATAACATGTTCCAAAAGTCGGACGCGTTCCAAAAGGCATACTGCAAAGCTGCGAAGTTGACATTGCAACCGGTAAAGAATGGCAAAGGAGACTTGTCTCTGTATAGGCCGAAAAATGCAGAAGCTAAAACCTCAAAGAAAGGCAATAGTGGTGGCTCGGGACTGTTCAAAAGGAGGAATAAGAAGGAGGCAGCGAAGGCTGCAGAAAATAGCATATCACCTATTGCTGATTCTGATGACGACAAGGACGACGATGACGATGATGGCGACGACATGCTTACGAAGCTAGACCCTGTCTCGCATCCTATTCCGGTGCTGAGAAAGCAATTGTCGACCAGCAATTTATTTTCAGGGTTCAGGATTAAATCCAGCAGCCAAACACCAGCTACAAGTCCAGTTAAATCTATTCTTGACTCTCCTGTAATCCAAAGGGCGCGGTCCAATAGCTACAACTCGTCGATTTTCCCGGCTGAAAAGGTGACTCCGCATCCCGGTTCAGATTCCAGGGTGGCCAACGAAACAATTGCTCAAACTGATGTTCAGAAATCTAATGTGCTTATGAAGTTTTTACGAGATGTTTATGAATTAACGACAAGAATTACAATAACTCCAGTTAGTGATTTTGAAAATGATGAAAATCGTGCTGGATCAAGAGACGATCGCTCGTCACTTTCAACTAATCGATCACAAAAGCTGAGTCAGCATTTGAGTCTGAGCAGTTCTGATACTACAGAATCAAACCGGCAGGTAGCTCATAATCGGTTAAACAGTTTGGATCTGTTGCAGCATTACCTGGACGATGTCGAGGATAAGGCCAGTAGCATGAGCGAAAGCCGGAGTGCAGCTGATTCAATTTCGGATGGCGCACAACTAATAACTGAAATGGAAGAATTCATCGCTGCCGAGCAAAAGTATGTGGATCTTCTGGGCGAGCTTATGAGGATCTACGTTAATGATAAATCGAAAAGTGCTGCTAAAGCAGCGAAAATCTTCAAATGGCTGCCGGAGATTTATCACCTGCATAGCGATATCTTGCTGGGGGCGTTCCAGCTATCCCTAGACCGACTGAAGCGTGGCAACGACCCTCAGTTAAATCTACTTGGTCATTCAATGTCGTCATTTTTCCACCAATTCCAAGTTTACTTGGAATTCGCCGATGTCTATCGAGACTCAGTCAAGACTTCAGAGTTCTGGATCAAAGTATATCACGATCAGGGCTACCACAGCACAACTTCATTTCAGTTTGCCTCTTCTGCCTCGTATGGTTCACATGTCGCTCCAGTAAGGCACCCAGACTGGCCAATTGGTGAATGGTTGGCCCGTTGCAGTAAAGCTCAGGGCCATAGCTTGAAAAATGTTATACAGTATTTTGCGCTGCCATTTGAGCGAATTGAGGAATACCGAGCATTTTTCCAGCGGGTTACATCTTTCAATCCTGGTATCCAGCCCGTGGTCACAACTCTGGAGTCTTTAGGTCAGCAGATCGCTCAGCGGAAGCCCCTTGCAGGCCGAAGCAGACGGATTAAAGATCTCGAGAGGATCTTTAGGGTCAAGAAACCCCATGGCGACTATTTGGCAGATATAGGCATCGTCATAAAGGAAAAAGTTCTATTGGAAGATGTCGTCGCTGGTAAAAAGACCGCAGATGCTATTTATCGTGACTTTGGTGATTCCTTGGTCCAAGACCTTAACCGGGCCAATCCTATCCCAAAGTCCACGGCAATGGTCTTGAATGATAGCTCTAAGCCACCTCCCCAGGCTGTTTTACGATTGGTTGTATGCACCGATGTGATACTGATCTGTGATGACGTCAAGAATTCGCTGCTCGAAGTGATCGATAAGTCGAAATTTATTGTCACTATCCCGTGGCTGTTCTCCTCTACTTCAACTGACCAAGACGGCATAGGCTCTAAAGCATCTCTGCAACCTGCCGCTGCTTCAGCCAAGCGTCCTGTTGTTGATCCTGCTCTTATCGCATTCCGTGCGGTTCGACACGATGTTCAACAGGTCTGGTACTGTACCATGAGAACTTTCCATGGAGATCTCCCCACATCTCCTGAGAAATGTCGAGACGAGCTTTTGAAAGTCCTCGTTCCTGCTACAATTTAGCGCTGTTTGATTACGAATATTAACTAGATTTATGATATTTCTTTACCAAACTTCCAGCAGGAAGTCTCGTAGTCCATTACTAACTTAAGACTTCAGCTCTGCAAATCATGCCATGGTCACGGGTTTTATTTTTGGGACGAGATTTCGGTGATGCTATAACTCCGCGTATTTATCCCCTCCCTTTTCCACAAACCAAGCTCATAAATATTGTCTTAAGGTTTTACATCTTTTCGTTTTTTGATTGGACATCTGTTTAGATCTCAATCATCGTGTGATTGATTAGAATCCTGCAGAGTCCTAAGTTTTACAAAGAGACAATTGTCTTTGAAAGCCTGTTTTTGACTCTATTACCAAGTATAGATAATTGGCGGTTGCGGACACTTTTGCCCCAACTATTGCGATGGCGAATAGATCTGATAGCTTCAGCTTTGCTCCTCAGAGTATGTAAATGAGTACCAGTTTCTTCTAAGTGGAAGAGGAGCCTAACGTACAGAAACCGGATCTCGGTTGTCCTTGAACCCGGAGGAGAAGCGGTTTTATGGCCAATTGTTCAAACAGGCGGACCCGGAGAGTTTGGGGATAGTAACAGGAGATGTCGCTCGAACATTGTTTGAGCGAAGCGGATTATCGCCTACGGTACTAGGTGAGATCTGGCAGATTGCAGATGTGGAGAATAATGGGTTCCTTGACCAATTAGGGTTTTCCGTGGCACTGAGGATTATTGGTCATGTTCAGAGTGGACAAAGAGTAGCCGCCAACCTTGGTGAAGTTCGTAAGTTTCGCTTTTGCCGTGATGGTTTTCTTGGTTATTGGACGTTTTGCTAATGCTGGTCTGTAGCTGGGCCTTTACCTGTTTTCGACGGACGGGCTAGACCTGATACTACTGTTTCTCATAATGCTCCAATTGTTGCCCCTTCTGCAGTCCAAGGAATACCCTTCGCTGAAAATAGAGTGCCGCCATTGCAACCTGCAGATAGACAGAGGTTCATTGGGTTATTTGAAAAAAGCGCTCCTAATGGCGTACTAGAAGGTGAAAAGGCAAGAGGGATTTTTCTAAAGGCTAGGTTACCTAACGAGACATTGGGTCAGATTTGGGCTTTAGCCGACACTCAGAGCCGTGGACAGCTGAATCAGGGGGAATTTGTAATTGCTATGCATTTGATTCAATCGACTCTAAATGGCAGTTTATCTCAGCTCCCTGCGGTACTCCCCCCGGCTCTATTTGATGCTGCTTACGGGAGATCCAGCTCAAGATCCAGTTTCAAGGGCCCTGCGCTGGTTTCTTCTCCTCGCCAGCAACAACAATCGCCGGGTGTACCTCGACAGTTTACGGGTGGTAGGCAATCTCCGGCTATCAGGCCATCTACTCAGCAAGACTGGGCTATCAGCCCTCAAGAGAAGTCACGTTTCGATAGTATATTCGGTACTCTTGATAAAGCCAAGACAGGTTCTATAGGCGCTCAGGAGGTGGTACCGTTCTTGACAACATCGAAATTGCCTGAGGAGACTCTAGCTCAAGTATGGGATTTGGCAGATGTTCAAAACACAGGCCAATTTGGTAAAAACGAATTCGCTATTGCTATGTATCTTGTGCAACAGAAGCTCGGTGGTAAAGAATTGCCTAACAGCCTACCTCATTCTTTAGTTGCCAGTTTACAGGCTGGGTCCCGACAGAGTTCTATATCTTCGCCTACTGCCGGACCTAATCCCCTGTTCTTTGCTCACCAGGAGCCTCAACACCAGCAGCAAGCGCAACCTCCCAGACAGCTTCAGCAAAAGGAGGTGGCATCTGTACCTGGCAGTTCTCTGCAAGATTTGGCGTCTTTAAACGACTTGTTCGCATCTCCCTCTCCCCCTGCTACCTACAAACCTACTCCGCCCCCTCCACCGCCACAACAGTCAAGGCAATTTGTGCCTACCTCCAGTTTTGGCCAGTCGATTACGACTGGAGATTCTGGACGGTCTGTCTCTGCTAGTGCTGCCAGCAATGTCGCAGTGGCTAGTAGTAGTAATCGGGACTTGTTGGCAGATACAGATCCTGAGGTATCTGGTAAGCTAACGGCAGCTACTACAGAGTTTGCCAACCTTTCCAACCAGATTGGCTCCTTAACTACACAAACTGTTGATCTATCGAGTAAGCGCGAAAAGGCAGAGGCAGAGCTTGCAAGAATCTTAAGTTCCAAGCGTGATATCGAGGCGAAACTGGCTTCTCTGAGGACTAATTATGAAGCTGAAGCTAAGAAGACTAATCAAGTTCAAGAGCTACTTGAGAATTCTCGTAAGGAAACACAGGAGTTGGCCCAGAACTACTCGATTGTTGAAGGTAGCTTTCAAGCGATTCAGAATCAGTACCAGGAAGTTTCGAATGCCTTGTCTTTAGACCAGCAGGAAAACGCAAGCTTGAAGGAAAAAATACAGAATGTTAATCAAGAAGTTGCTAGTATGAAGCAATCTTTGGAGGCTGTTCAGAAGGACAGCCGTCATTTGAAAGGAATTGTGTCTATAAACAAGAAGCAGTTGCAAGTGGCAGAGGAAGAGCGTGAAAGAGTTCTTCTTCAGTTGGAAGAGTCAACCAGGGAGAGGGCGGCACTTGAGGCTGAGGTTGCAGAGACTACTAAAGCTATACAGTCTCAACCTGAGCCTCAACCTGAATCTGGGTCATCATCGACTTATAGAGAAGCAACGAAAAGTCCTGGTAATCCATTTGGGAATTTTAGCCGAGCCTCTTCGCAGTCTGCATCTGTTGGTGCAGGCGTTGGTGCTGCGGCGGCGGTACGAGCATTTGAGGAATCTTTCGGTAACCGTGACGCACACTCTCCATCCACTGCTGAGCCGGCTAGATCTTCAACACATGATACTGAAGAGACGCCAGAGTCTTCACCGCCAACCTCTGAATTCCCAGATTATCATGCTGGGGAAGGAGATGCAAATGCTACTATTCCTGCCTTCACTCTTCCTCTTGCTAGACCCGAATCTGCTACTTCCTCTGTTCAAAACAATGCGCCTTTGTCTGTCCGGGGTGAACTGGATGTTTCACGGCCTGAATCTCCTACGTATACATCTGAACCGGTCTCTGGGATTGTTCCTCCTGAGAGTCTTGATTTGAGCTCTCTCAAACAGGATGGTGCGCGTACAGATGATGCTGCAAATAGATTCCAGGATCACATTCCTGAGATGGAGCAAAGGGAGGAGACTGATATGACTACCGAGAACCAGACAGACTCTACAACACCGACTACATTGAACGCAGCCTTATCGGAACCAATAGCTCCTGCTTCTAGCTCTCCTGAGTCGTATGAGTTTGTCAACGCTGAGGAAAGTCGGATCCCAGAGACTCAGCTTGAACCTGCTGCGGAATTGAAGGAACAGAAACCTGAAGAGCGACCTGAGGATGCATTTATTTTTAGTGATAATTCTGTCCCGGGCAGTTTCCCTATGGCGCCTGCTCCTGTTTCTGAGGATGTGCCTGCTCCGACACCTACTGCGACGTCTATTCCTGTTGCTCCTGCCGCTGCACCTGAATTCCCACCTATTCAGGAGCTTGAAATAGATGAAAGTTCATCTGACGAGGAGGTGCAAGCAACCCCCAGCAATAATAGGGAAGATTTCGAGGATAACTTTATTACCCCTACGTCGTCTGGTGCTGGTGACGATAAATATCTATCTGCAACTTCGGCTCCCACCTCAGACTCTCAGCCTATACCTGCGGTGTCTAGCTACTATCCGACCGTCGTATCCGACGCTAGTACTGTGCCGGTTGCAGCCGGCTCAGCGGGTACTGTGGAGACGGCTCCAGCTGTGCCAACACCCACTGATGATGATCCATTTTCTAATGCCTTTGACGGATTGACTGAAGCCAAAGAGGTAAAAGATCATGAGTTTGGCGATGAGTTCAATCCAGGCGCTGCGCAGCAGGCTGGGTTTGATGACTTCAGTGCGACCTTTGACGAAGCGTTTTCTGGTGCTGATGCGACGTCATTGCATCAACAGCAGCAGCCCAGTGCAAATGATGAATGGGAGCAGCTATTCGCTGGCTTCAGCAATAATGCTGTGCCGGCTCCACCAGTGGCTGCTTCGACTGCTGACATAAACGATGCTTTCCGGATACCGGACCCTGCGCCCGTGGCTCGAGACTTGACTCCGCATTCACAGGCGGTGTCGGACTTGGTTGGAATGGGGTTCACACATGACGATGCTACGAGGGCCCTAAAGCAGAAGAATTACAATGTCGAGGAGGCCTCGAACTTCCTGTTAGATCAATCTTAGAAACGTATTAAATGATTTAAGCATATTTGTATACTAAGGAGAATAAATAAGAGAGGAAGGATATATCGCTTCTCTAGCGAGTCATTTGTGGTATTAGTTCAATAATGCTTGACCTTGGTGGAAGCTGTTTTGCTGACTCCACTGATGACCCCAAATCGCTGAAGGACTTAGAGACCGTGTTCGTTATAGCAGTGACCTTCTCTTGATTTTCCATTATCTCCTTCTCAAGCAGGTCATTCTCTGCCCTGACCGCTTCTAGTTCTGCTTCTAACGCGGATACTCGGTTCAGTTTGGTCGTCCTTAAATTCGACTCTACAATCTGTTCTGGAGTCAGTGTATCCAGGAACACTGGCCCATCGCCTCCCTCTTTTGTTTGCTGCGCATCCCGGGCCTGCGCCTCTTTTATCAGCCGGTCCAGTATGTTTAGTTTGTTTCGTATGTCGCGCTCTTCAAATATCACGTTAAACTCCTTAGTGGCAGTTTTACTCCAAAATTCGCTAATCTGCTTGAGCGCCTGTTCCATGGCAGCCCTCCCGCGATGCAATGACGCGATCGTCGGATAGCATGATACTAGTCTTTCGATCGTAAGGTATCGGATTGTTTGCTGCAGGGATCGTGTGCTGATATCTAGGAGTCGCTTGTACCTTATTGAATCTTCTTCCATCGCGTTTATCGCGTTTCTGGGAATGATGAATTTCACACCCCAAACAAACACTTATAACGCTGTAGTTCCAGTAACCTCGAACGCCTCGAAATCGCTCGGTAGTACGTTGATAGTATGCCAGGAAATCTTAGCTTATAGTTCATATAGTGAGACCTTCCAGTCCTGGTTAATAAACACTACTATTTTACAGTTTTTACTAGTATTTTCAAAATTGACGCTGAATCTTTTTTCGTGTTCTACCACATTTCTCATGCCAGATAATACAAAATCAAATTAGCTTTCGTAGCAAAGCTTGAAAGTTGAGATTTAAATTTTGATTTGATAAGAGACGGGGTAAGTTACCCTACTGTTGTGCTTGCCTATATATATCAAGTAGCTCCAGCATACTTCTAAATTCTACCCCACACTATCTAATAGTTAAGACCAGGTTGATAAATACCGTCTGCCGTCTGAACCAATAGAAACTTTGAGAATACATAGCGCATAGATCACAGAGCATACGAAAGAACCTCCAAGTACCGTCAATTATGATAGAGAATGGCAGCCCACTACAACTCGTGGAATCCACAAGATATCCTCAACTACTGTTTGTACATAGTTCCATGGATGGCGCTGACGGATATGATACTCGAGTCGACAATTTGACATATAAGCAGTCTTTAACCTTAGTAACCGGTGCTAGCCATTATAACTAGGGATTCGAACCCAGACAATACCATACGACGAACTCGCACGAGGCATCATCGTCCTTCGCTAACAGCTAGGATGACTGAGATGTTAGTTAAATGGTACTAGACGTAAAGACTCCCCTGGTGCGCTTCTTCCTAGACCCGAGAGCGCATGACCTATAGTTGAGTCGACGACTCGTAGGCACTAATAGCCGGCTGGGACCGGCCCGGAAGCACCCTAACGAGGACTCCCAAAGGATATTATCCCATTACGTATATCTAATACAAAATTCCCATCGCGCAAGCGCTGAACTTGTCTTTATCATCACAACTTGGAAAGGAGGCAGAAAATACAACGATGTCGCTAGATCCTAAATCATTAGTGGAGAAGGTATGTGTAGTTTACGGCGGGTGGATGGAAAACCCGAGGATTAACTGTTAGGCCGATAAAAAGGCAGGCGGTACTAGCGGATTCCTTTCAGGACTATTCGCGGGGGGAAGTTCAAGTCGTTACGAAGAGGCAGCCGATCTGTATATCCAGGCCGCCAATGCATACAGGATACAACGAGACGGCCGGTCGGCTGGCCAGACGTTCGAAAAGGCTGCAGAGGCACAGTCAAAGTCGGAAAGCAAGGACGATGCCGCCAATACCCTTGTCGAGGCATATAAATCCTACAGGCAAAGCGATCCTCAAGATGCCGCTAGGGTGCTAGAACAATCCATTCATTTATTTACGCTGCGTGGTCAGTTCCGACGAGCCGCCAACTATAAAATGGACCTTGGTGGGCTATACGAAAGCGAATTGGACGACTTGCCTAAGGCAATCGATGCATACGAGAATGCCGGGGAGTGGTTTTATCAAGACCAGGCCGAGGCGTTGTCGAACAAGGCGTTCCTCAAAGTGGCAGATCTGGCGGCCCTCAATGGCGACTACGCCAATGCGGTTGATAAGTTCGAGCGAGTTGCTAAGCAGTCCCTGAACAGCAATCTTACCAAGTGGAGCCTTAAAGATTACTTCCTCAAAGCTGGCCTGTGTCGTATCGCAGAGCAGGATACGGTCTCAGCGGAGCGCGCACTAGAGCAGTACCTGGAGTGGGACGGCAGCTTTGCGCAGACGAAGGAATTCCAGCTGCTTGAAGATATTATCACCGCCGTAAAGGAAGGAGACGAACAGCAGTTTACAGATAAACTATGGGAATTCAACCAGTTCTCGAAGCTCGACAAATGGAAGGTCACAATCACTCTGCGGATCAAGGAGCAGATCCAGTCTGCTGGTGACGACCTTTTGTAAAGACCCGCAACGCGGTAGATCACTGACATATAGGAAGAGACTTTTATACAACTGCGAACGTGATTATGGATAATGTGGTGTTTATAGTCGCAACTCCATAAAGTAACTCACAACATAATTAATACCTCTAGTGTGTTCGCCAGGCTTAATCTTAAACTAAATCATCCAGCACTTCCGTAGATCTAGGAAACTCGTTCTTTTCAAACTGCCTCACACAAACTTAATCTTGAGCGGTACGGGTGCTATAAGGTACACTCCACTTCATGGGACGGGACGTGATCCAACCGTCTATGTATATAGTCTATTATAGTTATATAACATATTCCGATAGTTTATAACGTAAGTATTACACTCAATTACATATCACTTTAAAACCACTTCGCTACAAACACAATTGACCATATAATCAAGCCATGCTAAGGTAAGCGAGTACTCATAATCAACACTGCAACAAGCTATCGAGAATATATCGATCGCGAAGATCAAAAATGGACTTTACCGGATTGGGCTTATCAGATAAGAAGACCAAGGGTTAGGTTACTTGACATAATTTTTTTTGGCCCTTGCGAAACTAGGAAGAGTCATTTCCCAGAGGAGAACGTTAGATTTATTATCACTAGAAAATCAGTTTTTCAGATTTCTGAAATTTTCACAACGGTTATCTTTGAAGCCAAAAGAAATCTAGTCGCGAAGATAAACCATAAAATTCCATTTGGAAGTTGGATCTATGATTCTCCGACCTTCAGCATCATTGGCCAGGCATGGTGTTCGGTCGATAGCCGCGCTGTCTAAATTTCAGCGTGCAAACCCCGTATCCAAGTCGAAGGTTTCGTTGCTGATTCGATACAATAGCACCAGTACTAATGGTGCTGCTTCGAGTGCAAAGAAATACGTTGGAGCGGGGATCTTGAATCCCGGAGGACAGAAAAAAGAGGGCCTTGTTGATGTCCACAAGGTACTCGTTATTGGATCTGGAGGACTTAGTATTGGTCAAGCCGGTGAGTTTGATTACTCTGGTTCTCAGGCGATAAAGGCATTGAAGGAGGCAAACAAGAAATCAATCCTGATAAATCCCAATATTGCCACAAATCAGACGTCTCATGCCCTCGCTGACGAGATCTACTATCTGCCAGTGACTGCTGAATACATTATACATATTATCGAACGAGAGCAGCCCGATGGGATTTTACTAACATTCGGAGGCCAAACCGCTCTTAATGTTGGAGTCGAACTTGAAAAAATGGGTGTTTTTGAAAGATATGGGGTTAAAGTACTGGGGACACCGATTAAGACTTTGGAAACATCTGAAGATCGAGATCTGTTCGCTAAGGCGTTAAATGAAATCAATATCCCAATTGCTGAATCAATTGCGGTCGAGACTGTAGATGCCGCGTTGGAAGCAGCTGAAACAGTCGGGTATCCTATCATTGTGCGATCTGCTTATGCTCTGGGCGGACTTGGTTCTGGATTCGCTAACAACAGAGAAGAGTTGCATAATCTTGCATCTCAATCGTTGTCGCTGTCTAGACAGATTTTGGTTGAGAAGTCTCTGAAGGGATGGAAGGAAGTGGAATACGAGGTTGTTCGAGATCGTGATGGTAACTGTATCACTGTTTGTAACATGGAGAATTTCGATCCTTTGGGAATCCATACTGGCGATTCAATTGTTGTTGCTCCTTCTCAGACTCTTTCTGACGAGGAATATCACATGCTCAGATCTGCTGCGATCAAGATCATCCGTCACTTGGGTGTTGTGGGAGAATGTAACGTGCAATACGCCCTGCAACCTGATGGATTAGACTACCGTGTGATTGAAGTTAATGCCCGTCTGTCCCGATCATCTGCATTGGCTTCCAAGGCTACTGGATACCCATTGGCTTACACTGCTGCTAAGATTGCGTTAGGACACACGTTACCGGAATTGCCAAATGCCGTCACCAGAACCACGTCTGCTAATTTTGAGCCTTCATTAGACTATATTGTTACTAAAGTTCCCAGATGGGATCTGGCGAAATTTACAAATGTTAAGCGTGATATCGGAAGCTCTATGAAGTCCGTTGGTGAAGTTATGGCTATCGGCCGTACATTTGAGGAGTCGTTCCAAAAGGCTCTTAGACAGGTTGATCCCTCAATTGTGGGATTCCAAGGAAGCGAAGAGTTTGGCGAAGATTTGGATTTCGTGCTATCTAACCCAACTGATCGCCGTTGGCTGGCTGTTGGACAAGCATTGATCCATGAGAATTATACTGTCGACCAGGTCCACGAGTTGAGTAAGATCGACAAATGGTTTTTACACAAGTTAATGAATATTGTTACTATGCAGCGACAACTTGAGAAGATTAGTTCTCTGTATGGCATCACCCACGATGCAATGCTTAGTGCTAAAAAGCTTGGATTTTCTGATCACCAAATAGCATTGGCAGTTGGCAGCACTGAATTGGAAGTTCGTGCACGCCGGTTAAGTTTTGGCATCCGACCATTTGTTAAGAAGATTGATACTCTGGCTGCTGAATTCCCCGCCGATACGAACTACTTGTATACGACTTACAATGCTACTGAACATGACGTTGAGTTTGATGAGCATGGAACCATGGTTTTGGGATCTGGTGTATATAGAATTGGCTCGTCTGTTGAGTTTGACTGGTGTGCGGTTAGTACTGCTAGGGCATTACGAGAGATGGGTAAAAAAACAATTATGGTCAACTATAACCCTGAAACTGTCTCGACTGACTTCGACGAGGTTGATAGATTATACTTCGAGGAGCTGAGCTACGAACGTGTTATGGATATATATGAATTGGAGCAGGCAAAAGGTGTCATTGTATCAGTTGGAGGGCAGTTGCCTCAGAACATTGCTCTTAAGCTGCAAGAGCAAGGTAATGCTAAAATTCTCGGCACTAACCCCAAAGACATCGACCAGGCTGAAGATCGTCATAAGTTTTCTCAAATACTGGACTCAATCAACGTCGACCAGCCTGCATGGAAAGAGCTTTCCTCTGTTGGCGCCGCCAAGGAGTTTGCTGAGAGCGTTGGTTTCCCTGTGCTTGTACGCCCTTCGTATGTCCTCTCTGGTGCCGCAATGTCGGTTATTCGTGATGAATCAGAGCTGGAGTCTAAGTTGACCAATGCTTCCAGCGTATCTCCAGACCATCCAGTTGTGATTACCAAATTTATTGAAGGCGCTGAGGAGATTGATGTTGATGGTGTAGCATCCAATGGCAAATTGTTGGTCCATGCTGTATCCGAACATGTTGAAAATGCCGGTGTCCATTCTGGAGATGCCACCCTGATCCTCCCCCCTGTTGGACTATCTGAGAATGACCTTGCCCGTCTTAAGGAGATTGCTGAAAAGGTTGCAAAGGCGTGGAAGATCACGGGGCCCTTCAACATGCAGATAATCAAAACTGCTGCTGATGAACTAAAGGTTATCGAATGTAACATCCGAGCGTCTCGATCCTTCCCGTTTGTATCCAAAGTCCTTGGCACTAACTTTATTGATGTTGCTACTAAGGCTCTTGTCAACAAGAACGTTCCTGAGCCTGTCGACTTAATGGCTGTCAAAAGAGACTACGTTGCCACCAAGGTCCCGCAGTTCTCGTTCACTCGTCTTGCAGGCGCAGATCCGTTCTTGGGCGTCGAAATGGCTTCTACCGGTGAGGTGGCTTGTTTCGGTAAAGACTTGACTGAGGCGTATTGGGCATCTATTCAATCCACAATGAACTTTAAGGTTCCCAAACCGCCCAGTGGTCTACTATTCGGCGGCGATGTCAATGCTGACTACCTTGCCCAGGTAGCCAAGACTCTTCTGCCCTTAGGATACAAGTACTACGTTGCAACTCCAGAAGTCAAGGCCTACTTGGATACGCATCTGGACGGCAGCACCCCGGTTGAGATTATCGAACTGCCAAAGACCGACAAGCGGAAGCTCGGTGAAGTGTTCGAGAAGTACGATATCAAGGGTGTTTTCAACCTTGCAAACAAGCGCGCCGAGTCTCTTCTTGACGAAGACTACATCATGCGCCGGAATGCAATTGACTTTGGCCTGCCATTGTTCAATGAGCCCCAGACGGCTGTTCTGTTTGCAAAGACGTTGGCTGTCAAGCTACCTGAGAGACTCTCCAACCCTAAGCAGACCCCTCCAGAAGTTAGAAGATGGAGCGAGTTCATCGGTGGTAAACCAGTCTAGATACTAGTCTCTGATCATCATTTGTAATATATATAAATACACGTAATATTTGCCTTTAAATACTCTGAGTCTGAATCAAAGTATTAAACCTTATTTTGCATCTGCGCACGTGACCCAGCATACATTTGGTACAATATAGTTCCGACCAGGCCGAGGGAAAAAGCTACTCTCATACTCTTCACACACTTAACCTTGTTTTTGAACCTTGTCAGTCAAGCCACCGAGTGATCAAAAAGAGGATATCGAGAAGTATTGTATAATGTCATTATTGGTCAGTCATCCTACGTTCTTGCGAACTATAAAGCTTCTCGACTCCACAGGTAAGCTTTTCTCATGTGAAGGTTTGTAGGTAAAATGAGTATACGCTAATAAGTAGCGGGAAGAGATAAGCTTATGAGACTTGTGCAGTACTGGGCTCGGTTCTTATCATTCTACTTGTACCGCAAAGGGTACACCAAAAGCACCATCCTGATATGGAAAACCCTACAAGCGCAATTGGGTCTGTCGAGGAAGCTGTTCCGAATCGGAAAGCCTCTATCGAATGTGAAGGCCGGTGCCGGTGCCTATCACAATAAGACAGCTGACCCGATCTTGCGAGCGACTACAATCGGCAGGAACATTGGATACTTCTTTTACCTCAGTCTAGATACGCTAGTCTGGATCAATAACGCTCGGGTCAAGCCGTTCTCGGGCCCGACCGCTACGAAGATCCAAAGAGCTTCTGCCCAGTTCTGGCTCCTCGGCCTGAGCTTCGGGGTTAGTAACAGTCTATATAGAATCACCAGAGCGTGTGCTGCTGCGGATGCTCTTGCCAAAGAGCAGGAGAAGGACACGGCCAGCGAGAAAAGAGTCGCAGCTGAGAGAAATGCTGCTATTACTCAATTGGTCTGGGATTCACTCGATATGACCATTCCCCTAACCGCACTCAAGTATGTAGACCTCGATGACGGCCTAGTAGGTATTGCTGGCATGATTACGTCCTTAATTGGGCTTAACCAGATTTGGTAGAAACATCAGCCGCTGGTTTAGATTTTATTTAGTGGGGCTTTTGTATAACGTCAGTTAACTAAACTCGTTAATTAGTGTAAATTGAATTATCCCACCAAACCCTTTCTGCCATCTTAACTACTCTCCAACATCTGAAAGTATTGAAGAAACAAGAATAAGGCACAGCAGGGTTTATAAATGCCTCCATCTCCGGCGGCTAGTGTACCGATGACGACCAGATTTGCAGAGCGCAAGAGGATAATTCGCGACGAAGAGGATACACCCGAAGCGAAGCCTGGGATCGCAGTGAATAATCCTTTAGCGAACAATGCCAACAGCAACTATCCAAGACAGCAGCAGCATCCAACTCGGCAGTACAGATTCTCAGAGACCAGCAAAAGCATCTTGGCGAAGTATGCAAATGAGCCAGCCAGCATTGAACTTCATATCCACCATACGCACTACCGGTTTGGCAACCAGGAAGGAGTATTGCCTAAGAACAGTGCGTTGATCAAGATGTTCTTTGGGTATATCGCGACAGAATCGATCCCTCCCGCTGCCACAGAGGTGTTCCGTGATTCAGGAATCCGGTTCTACGAGGGATGTATCATTATCAAGCTTATAGACCATCGCAACGTTCCGTTGGTTCAAGAACCCCACTCTCAGTTGCAGGCACAAACACAGATCCAATCATCGCTATCGAACGGTGGCGAGGCCAACGGCCCATCCAATGGGCCCGAGGCTAATGAAGACGTAAAGAAAGTACAGCCCATGTCGTACCGGGCATTGCTGCGTCCAACTGCACTATCGCTTTGGCACGATCTACTTTACACTACAGATACAAGCTACGGGCGGTTCAGCGACCAGCTTGCACTGAGCATGGAGTCTGAGATCCTGGCTCTTACGATGCGGAACGTGGATTTAACCGTGCCTCACCCCAGCGCAAGACAACCACCACCGCAGCTGAAAAAGCCCATTGAGCCCATGTCTCTAAAGGAATCAGCCAAATTACACAAGTTCAGGCCCGCGGTACCGAAGAAGAGAAGAGCGCTCCACGAGGACCATGGCCATCATGGTACCGAATACGAAGAGATGATGCTGATAATGGACGAAAGACAGTCTACACCAAGTACATCTGGTGGTCAATTCATGAGACTCAGTTTTATCGAACAATTGCGAAAAAAGAGAGAACGGATGAGAATAGCGCTGCAGCAGCAACAGCAGCAGCGTCAACAGGCCCAAGCACAGGCACAGCAGAATGGTCAGTCCGGAGCTGGTGTTGCTGGTGCTGGCAGTAATAGCCCAATACAGAGACCTACGAATGGTGCAAGCCCTGTCCAGGGTCAACAGCAGCAGCTGCAGAATCAATACACCAGAGAACAATTGCTACAGATGCAGCAGCAGCAACAGCTACAGCTTCAAATGCTCCAGCTTCAACAGCAGCAACAGCAGGCTCGACAGAGTTCGTTCTCAAGCGGTTTGAGCTTTCCTGCCAACGGAGATCTCTCCACAGGGAATGGCAATGGTCTTGGTATAAAACAAGAGGGCTCAGCATCCTCGCCAAAGGCTAAAGCGGTACAGGCTACGCGGAAAGCCCCAACTGGGACGGCTAAGGGTGCCAGTACGGCTGGCAAGTCAATTCCCGGCCAGCCGGCTCCTAAAGGACGACCAAAGCTGAAGAAGGAGCTTAAAAAATGAAAGGTTTTATTGGCTATATAGCCAATTGTATACGTTTATTTATAGTATGTAGAGTTACGATGTTTTCAATCTCAATGAGAGATGTGTGTAATTGTCAGAACGGGTTTATTAGTGTTAGTGGTTTCTGAGGAAGTTTCAAACATCTCTATTCAATATGGATCCCACGGTCCTTTCACATCAACTGGAGGAGCTAATCTCTGGGATAGCTAAGCCTGATGATATATTGACCCGTGCGTTGGAGTTGACGGATGTCATACCAGCGATCGACGAATGGTGCGATAATGTAAAGGTCCCCGACGACGAGCGAGCGTCGTTTATGGAAACTGGGTCCAAGAGTCTTATCTACGGTTATGCGACGGACGATAGAGTCAAAGAGATTTGTGCATTTTTGGATGTGGTGATCTACTTGTCTAGTGGTGGAAAGTGTGACACGTCGCTGGCGCATGTTTTAATTGAAGAGCTGTTTGACATACAAACGATCTCGTGGTGTCAGGCTTTTTGGCCGTATATGATCTCTCGTGAACGAAAAATTGCCTATAATTTGACTGGTACTAGGTCTCCAGGTACTACGCTCATAAGATTATGCAACTCGCTAGTTCGAAGGTTATCGAAAAGTCAAGATGCACAGTTCTCAGGCCAGATTGCAATGTTTCTCGCTAGAGCATTCCCATTGAGTGAAAAGTCTGGTTTGAACATACGAGGGAGCTTTAATACTGAGAATGTTACAGTGTACGAGGAACTGCCTCCTGCGGACAGTGATGGTGATGTTAATGTAAACGCAAATGAAGATGACATGTACACGACTTTTTGGTCATTACAATCGGTGTTTGCTGATCCGACCCAGTTATTCACCGAGGAGGCGATGTCAGCATTTAAAAGAAACATAGATAAGGTTGTGGAGCTGCTGTTGAGTTCTGACGACCGAAGGAAGACGAGAAGGAGAGCTCTAGATCATTATGGTCCTAAGGAACCTTCTAGCACTGGTGCAGAAGATGAGGTGTTTGTTCCAAAGTGGCTTACCAGGAGAGATTTATTTGAATTACAGCTGAAGGATGCTGCATTTCGAAGGACTGCTATCTCGCAGATTTTCATTATAGCCAATCTGCTTTTAAGTCTAACCGAAGAGTCAAGGGCCAGATTGACGGAGATGAAGGCCAATACAAATAAAAGCGTAATGTTTTCTTACACGCTTAGTGTGAAGGATGAGAAATACATTAGGAAGGTTGTTGAGAAGCTTAGCGACAGCCAGTACGGAGATATGGGTGGACATTTCGCAGTAATACTAAATGAACTTCTAAAACGTGATGAAAACTGGCAGATCTGGAAACTTAAAGGTTGTGCTCCATTCGAAGAACCGAAGGTCAATAAAGAAGAGTATACAGCTGCAGCAGAGAAGATGACTAAATTGAAGCAACCTAGAAAGAAGTTTTGGCATTCAATGGGGACTGCAGCATTGACAAAGGCGTGGAAGATCGAAACTGGCATTGAGCTGTTAAAGGATCCTATAAGACATGCAATACCGCAATCAAGAGAGTATTACGACCGCACGGTAGAGTTAGAGGAGACTCGGGCCGGTGATGATACCCTCGAGGAATCCGTTGGCTCGTTGACATGGAGAGGCCTTCGTGCGGCGAGAGATGAGGGACTGTGGGCTAAATTCGGCAGTGTTGACAATGAGCGGGGATTTGCAGGACTTTTCGGACTTGAAAGAGCAGACTCTGCTGTCCAAAGCTCTGAGCAACCTGAAGACCAGAAAACAGAAGGCAACCCTGAGGGTGAGGACAAAGAGGCTAGGTCTCATAACGAAGGCAGTCCCGATAAGGAAGAGAAATCTGGCGGGGCTGATAGTCAAGTAAAGTCCGAGCCGAGTCAGGAACTGAAAGTGGAGGTCGAAGAAATGCCAGAGGCCTCCAAAGAGCTCCAACCTAACGAGCCGTCGCCGAAACGGCAGAAAACCCAAGGGACTACAGAGTAGTCATATAAATATTTATTATGTACTATTAAAACAAACGACATCAAAAATCGTTTCTACTGATTTTGCGACTGCTTTTCTTAGAAGACTGCAATTTCTTCTCTAGCAATCGTTTTTCGTTCGCTAATTTGTCAATTTTTTGCCATCGTTTGATATCTGCTTCGTCGCGTTCTGGAGCAAAATAAACACTTGACTTAATTGATACGCATAGTTTCTGAAAGCAATCTTCTAGATTTTGTTCACGATTTCTGGTTCTTTCGGACTGCACCAAGATTGCACCCGACGATTTCATCAGATACGGGAACTTTTGAGAGGTATTTAATTGCGCTTTAACAGCTTCCGGTATCCATTTTGATGATTGCCATTGTTCTCGAGTTAATTTGATTGTGGCTTTAGTGTTCAGCTTATTGACATTCTGGCCGCCAGCGCCAGATGATCTTGCATAAGAGATGGAGAAATCATGTCTAGGGATTTTGTCAACTGTGAATGATTCCAGCCATTTTCTATAAACCTGATTATTCGATTCTTCGGAGTACCATCGTCGTGGAAAGAATCTACATATGTTGGACCTTAACATAGAACATAGCATGCAATAAAAAATAATCCAAAAACGGAAATCATGTTCAGATCTTAGTAAATTTAAGGTTGAGGTCGTTGCTAGGCAACATTTCGATTTTCAAGTTTCGAATTTCTTCTACAATGAGTCTCACTAACTATCTGCACCAACGTCTTTCTCCGGACATATCTCATCTATATATAATGCTTAGAACACTTCGACTCAACAATGCCATTCTAAGAGGAACAAGAGGATTCCGTACCTCAATTCCTTCTTTCGTCAAGGCAGGAGACAAGATCCCATCTACTACTCTCTATAATGGATCGCCCTCTGATGAATTCAACCTTGCCGAGGCCACTAAAAACGTAAGCAAGCAACTATTTTCAGCCCCTTTGAAGCCAGTTAAAGCTGACGAATAAAGGGTAAATATATCATCGTAGCCGCTCCAGGAGCATTCTCTCCAGGTTGTAGTGCCAGCCACATTCCTGGCTACTTCAAAAACTACGAGCAATTGACCTCTAAAGGCGTCTCGGGCGTTTATGTAGTCTCAGTAAATGATGCTTTCGTCACCGCAGCGTGGGATCAGAGCCTGAGCCAGGCCGGTAATAATCCTGGTATCACCTTTTTGGCTGATGCCAAAGGGGAATTCTCTAGGGAATTGGATACTTTATTCGACGGATCCAAGTTGTTCGGAAACGAGCGCTCAAAGAGATATGCCCTTATTGTTAAGGATGGCACTGTGACTGAAGCCTTTGTCGAGCCTGATTCTACTGGCATTAGTGTTTCCACCGCTGAGAATGTTCTCAAATCTTTGTAGCTGTAATGTAGTGGTTATGCTTGTAACAGATATACAATAGGAAATGCTTTAACGCCGTTTCCCCTCATCTTTTGTGAAAAGCTCCGCAGACTGCTGAATATCTGCGAGTTCCTCGGCTATTTCCCTAGCGTCCTTAATGGCTTTGGCCTTTGCAAGACTAAATCTTCCCGTCATCCCGATCTCGCGCAATTGAGAGACCAGGTACTCTTTGCGATCACCGTCGCTTGGCATTGGATCTAGTATTTTCCTCCACTGCTTACGCACTCCGCATTTCAGCAGCTGGGATTTGAGCGTAGCAATCTCGTCCTCCTTGGAACTTGCTTTAGAGCTGGTCTTAGAACTAGGTTTGGAGCTAGATTTTCGAGACTTGGTTTTAGATCTGGGGATCTTCCTGGTCTCGACGGGCTCAACAGGTCTTTCTAACCTTGGATGCACGACATCGTCTCGCTCAAAGTCAGAGCTATGCAGTTCTGAGTAGACCTTAGCCCGTTTTCGGCCCTTAC
This sequence comes from Diddensiella caesifluorescens, assembly GCA_030558955.1. Lineage (NCBI taxonomy): Eukaryota > Fungi > Ascomycota > Dipodascomycetes > Dipodascales > Trichomonascaceae > Diddensiella > Diddensiella caesifluorescens. The sequence continues at coordinate 400,883 of JAKTQR010000011.1, forward strand.
TGGACACTTCGTCCTCGGACAGATCAGGCCTAGATTGATCCTCAGACGGCACTAAACGCTTAGAAACCGCTGATTCGATATCGGCATCTGACTCCAGCGAAGAGCCCTCGAAATCCAGACGACTAGAGTCCAGTTCGGACTGTTCTTGGTTCTTTAGGTCCTTAAGCGCTGCATCCACGGCACTGGAAAACGCGTCTTTCCACTTAGGATCTGACTGTAAGAACCCCACTGGAAGACCAAGGTGGATCTCGACTTCTTTCGAGATCGAGCCACTTGTAATATTTGCCCTTTCTTTGCTGCCTAAAACGATCTCACGGACCTTTTGAACAATCTCATCATCTCTCATTTTGAGATGTCGAGTTGGGATGACTTTTATCATCACCACCAAAACCTTCTTCCTTCTTCACAACATTGGAACAAGAAACAACATGGTACGGAAAAAGGCTTCCAAGGCCGCCAAAGAAGACACTCTCATCACGAAACAGGCATATAACTATGTTGTTCTAGCGCGACACGATCCCCATCTCGCTCAGATATTCTATACGTCGTCCATCTGCAATGTATACAAGTTCGATATTGAATCAACAGAATGGGAGAAGATCAACTGCCAGGGAACGATCTTCATCTATTCGCGAGTACCTACCAAAGACGGAGTTGGGAACACTGATAAGTTCCCGTACGGGCTCATGGTCCTCAATCGTCTGGGGGTGCAGAACTTCTTTTTGGGCCTTTCGCCGGAATCCATCACTTCAGCTTCTGGCGACCCTGAAATGGAAGTGAAACTTGACGGTTCCTTTATCATGGTCCAGGCGTCTGACGGCGCCATGTATGGACTGTGGATATTCCAAGAAACTGACCGCCAGCAGGTGCACAACATGGTGCAGTGGTGTCTGCAACAGAACATACAGACGCCTGCTCCTATAGCATCTGCTGTTAGTGCTACTGCGACCGCCGCTTCTGGCTAACTTAGACTAACTATATGCCATAAAATCGTCATTATTTATATTCATTAGCTATTACAGTAGTATTACAGTAGTATTACAGTAGTATTACAGTAGTATTACAGTAGTATTACAGTAGTATTACAGTAGTATTGTACAGTATTACTTCGTATTACGAAGTTATTCGAGTAATTATTTATTTTTGGTGATGTCCCAACGCGGCGTTGAACGGGCGCTTACGTAAGTATATGGTAGATTAATTAATCAATAATAATGTTGCATATATAAGGCATTGAAGGGCTTGAATGTTCCATAACATAGAAACCCAGCGTTTTACTTTCCCTATTAGATTTAGGTTTACAGGTTGGTTTTTTACATTTTTCCATCCCCCAGGAAAGGTTGTAGTCCTAGAGGAAACAGAGAGAGAGACAGGATTTTTGGATCGCAGCAGACAAGTAGAAGAATAATGGCTGCGTCTCCTTCGTCTTCTGAGATGGAAGGGTCAGATTTCGAGATGGATGATGATTATGGCAGCGACGAGTTTAATTTGGATGACGACTACTCGCAGGATGATATTGATGATGAGGAGTTCATGGGAGGCGGATCCGAGTACGAGGAGGACTTTACGGATATAAAGAAGGAACGGAACACGCGGAAGGCGTATGAAACCGCTTACAAGGTAGTCTCCATGCAGGACGTTGAAGCGCGACAGAAGGAGCTCACAGAGCGGGTGGCGGCACTGCTAGGGATGGACAGTGGGAAAGCCGCGATACTGCTGAACTCATATAAATGGCACGATGACACCCTGGTCGAACGCTACATGGAGGATCCGCAGAAAGTACTCACATCCGCCGGAGTCGACGATGCGTCGTCAGCCACTGGCCAGAAGCTTGACGACCCTGCGCCGGGGTTCTCATGCTTTATTTGCTGCACAGATGCATCTGAGGATGCAGAAATGAAGACATTTAGTCTTTCATGCGGGCATAGAACGTGTGCAAACTGCTACAGGTACTATTTAACTCAGAAGATTATAGAGGAGGGCCAATCCCGTGACATTAGGTGTCTGGGGGAGAAGTGCAATTTGGTCATTCCTGAGAACGCGGTTGAAGTAGTGGTAGATGCCGATACCTATCAGAGGTACAGGCTACTGCTGAACCGGTCGTTCGTGGACTACCAGGAACTGCTTGCATGGTGCCCGGCACCCAACTGCGCATACGCTGTGGAGTGCAATATTCGCAAATCAGACTTGAACAGCCATGTGCCGATTGTCGAGTGCTTGTGCGGGAATAGCTTTTGTTTTGGCTGCGGCGAAGGAGACCACCAGCCTGCGACATGCCTGATTGTAAAGAAGTGGAAACAAAAGTGCCAAGATGATTCTGAGACGTCGAACTGGATTTCCGCAAATACTAAGGAGTGCCCCAAGTGCCATTCCACAATAGAGAAGAATGGCGGGTGCAATCACATGTCTTGTAAAAAGTGCAGCTTCCAGTTCTGCTGGATATGCATGACAAATTGGTCTGCACACGGTTCCCAGTACTACAACTGCGCGAGATTTAACTCTGAAGATGCAAAGAAGGCTCACACTGAGCAGGAAAAATCTCGGGCAGATTTGCAGCGATATTTGCATTATTATAACAGGTATGCCAATCACATGCAGTCGCTGAAGCTTGATAGCGAGACATTTCTCCGCGTAGAGAAGAAGATGAAGGAAATGCAAGAGGACCAGGGCATGTCGTGGATTGAGGTGCAGTTCCTCAGTCAGGCATTCAGTGTCCTGAAACAGTCTCGTCGGACTTTAACCTGGACATATGCATTTACGTTTTACCTGAAACAGTCTCATCTGACTACTATTCTAGAGGATAATCATCAAGACTTGGAATTGGCGGTCGAGAATCTTTCTGAATTATTTGAGATGCCTGCTGCAAAGCTAGCTACACAAAAAGTCGCACTACTGGATAAGTGCTCGTATGTGGCGAACCGCCGGGCAATCTTACTAGAGTTCGCAGCCCGAGGTATTGCCGAAGGTGAGTGGGAATACATTATCGAGATAGAATAGAACCTCTGCTTAGCCATGGTCTTTACGAACAGCATATTTATTATTAATAATGATATTAAAAAATCAATCTTCTATTAGACGAGAATAGCAAAACTGGAAAGCTTACTATGTTTCTCAAACACGGGAGTCTCGTCGACCCCCCAATCTACCAAACCGTCCTCTTCTTGAGGAAATCATTGAAGCGGCTGAAGAGCGCAAGGAGCGAACTGGAGAATCAATAGGGCCACCTTCAGCTTGGCCAAGCCATCTGGTAGCGAGGACAGATAGACCCACAACCATTAAGAGGATAACACCCACTATACCAAAAAACCAACCAAGGTTACTCCCTTCCTGACCAGGGACCCGAACGTTCATACCAAAAAGACCTGTTATTAAGTTTAGAGGAACCAGGATTGTACCTACCAACGTAGCACGACCCAGAACTTTTGTGATTCTGTTATTGGAGTTAAAAGATTCAACCTGCAACTGAGCAAGGTAGTTAGCGTGAGATCTGGAAAAGATCTTTTCGTAAACCGCCAAGTTCTGATACATTGTGATGATATGATCCTGAATATCGCCCAAATACAAGCCAATTTCGCCAGTGGGAGCATTGTCCCATTGTTCATTGCATCGTTTGGCAAACATTTTGATTACATCCGCCTTACCAGACAGTAGCCGTAACATGGTCATAACTTTCTTACGGGCCTCTCCAATTCTCTGCAACATATAACCGAAATCAGTTTCCCGTGCCACAAACACCGAATCCTCAATCACATCTGCCTCAACCTCAATATCACGAATAATAGGCGCAAAAGTATCGGTGATGTCGTCAATCAAGGCGTAACAGATCCAGTCAGCTGAAACTGTAACATAATCACGGAGTTGTCGAATACGACGACGAACATTTGCACTGTGCTGCACAGGAGAAAAATGGAACGAAAGAATGCCATCCTTGAATACAACAATATACATATTGATTGGTTCCAGAAACTCCTCAGAGTCGGGATCAGTATCAAATGTGTGGAAGCAGACAAAATAATAGCTTTTGAATAGTTCAACCTTTTCTCGGGATTCCTCAGTACGAATATCCTCTGCAGTCAAAGGATGGATTCCAAACGCCTTAGCGAGCGTCTTCATCTCAGCATCGGTTGGATTCAAACAATCCAGCCACCAAGTACCATTTGATTCATCGAATAATTCTTTGAAAGACTGGCCTTCGTCAACCAATGATGGTAAATCGGCTGAATGAATAGTTTCGTCGGACTCCGATGCAAAAAAGCTAAATCTTTCAATAGTGGATGATCCTCTTCGCTGTCTTCCAAATGTGACTTCTGCATCGGTGACCGCTCCCATATCAACCGGGACAGAGAATGTTCCGGGATAATAGTGTAATTCAGCTTCCTTTTCATCCAGTACCGAAGCTGGCACATCCACTTTAGTACTATCGGAAACTGGCTCACTGCTAGGAGACCCAGAGGTCGAAATTGTTTTAAGAGGGAAAGGAATCAATGGCCGGTGTCCAGTACCGTCATTATTGAAGTTTCTGTGTTTGCGCTCATCTTCATACCTGTAGACCTCGGAAAACTCATCCAGTTCGTTAAAATCGATACCAGTGCGTTTATCGCTGGTAATCATAGGGAAGCACACATCTTCCTCCGTCTGTTCACCAATACTAACTCGGGAACCACCCTCTTCCGAATCAGGGTTCGAAATAACTGAAGACCGAGTAAGCCGGCGAGATCGCTTCCTTTCAACCCCTCGGACTCCTCCGAAGTTAATGCCGTTGCTATTCTTGCTATTCAATAGAATCCCCGTACCGGGATCCGCAGATTCAACTGATCTCTCGGAAATAGCACACGAGGACCTTGACCCGGCCCTAGCGCGCGGCTGGTAAGAACCCACTCTATTCAGCGGGACGGTGCTCTCGTTCACTGAAACGATAGAGCCCTTTCTCTCGCTTCCACGAACCGGAAGCGAGTCCGGCTGGTTTCGATGGTCGTGGAGCTCAGGGTCCAGCTTGTGGAAGCTTGGGGTCGGAGACCCAGGCGATAATGATCTTGTAGACTCCATTTCTTCTTTCCTTTTCGATATCCACTCTCTTTTATCCGTACGACTCTCTATTAGCAAGTCGTCAAAGGGGGGGCCCTTGAAAAAATTTATCGCATTAATAAATCCAAACCAAACTCTCCGTTTAAATCAGTACAGTAATGGTAAACAAGCGTATATCTCGTCGAACGAGATACACACAGACTGCTTTGAAGTACTTGGCTTCTCTTGTATCTTCTCTTGATAGAAACCTTAATGCAAATTATGGTGGTTGCTTCGAATCTACTTGGTCGATTCTAGATCCCGCGAATGGGTTAAGCACGAAGAACCTTACTAAGCCTGCCAGATTTGCTCAAAGCCAAAACGATATTGGCTCGTAAAACTACCTTGATAATGAACCGATAAAAGATCTTGTGTTTTTGCTCGAAGATGCACAACGAACTTGGGGTTTCCTGCTTATACTAACAATCCTCTGAATATGGCTTCTTTTCTGCTCGATAGGATTTGAAAAATATTCCGAGAAACAACTGTTTTTAGTATTAAGTTCTATGCGGTAAAGTTGGTTCCTTGTGAAGTTGGAAAAACTTTTAGGAGGTGGGATTAGTATTTATAGTATTGGACCTATATATATAATATTTAAATTTTTTCTTGGTCCTGCAACATTTTGAGGTAATTTTTAACCCAATAAGCTTGCATGTATTTTAATTATGTAATCAGCTTGCAATGAATCAGTTGACGCAAATACACCTCGGCATAGACCTTGGTTTCTATGAGGATTTGGCCCTTTCAACGATGTTCCTTGTACTAATGGATGGCTGTTCTAGGTACTTTGTTAGAGCACCAATTGAATCCGCACGTTCTCAGAACCTGCTTTAGGATAGTTGTAAGCGCCAACATGTGATTCAGCCGTGCCTATGTCATTGGGAGATATAAAGTATTAATTCAGAACGCCGAAAAACAAAAACAAAAACTAAAAAACGAAAAAAAAAAAAATTACTGAAGGAATTAGAGTGCATAATGACCGAGGAGGATAGTAGTCTATGGAAGGTTCATGAGCATGTCCTGCTGTTATCTCAAGATATACCCGGGAGTAGTGATCTGGGTGAGACTTGGCAGCTGGCTAGTAGCGTAGTGGTGGGGGATTTTGAAGCTGTTCTGACCTCACCGCGGTTTTCTGATCTTGTAACTGCTGGCGGTAGTGCTGAGAGCGAGGAATATATTGCAGGCGTCAGGTCCAGATTAGCGGTCAGCATAGAGAAGGATCCGGGGATGTACTCTGAGAGTCTTTTGCTGGCGATTTCGGCGTTGCATACGTTTATACAATCGAATTTCACAGGCCCGGCGCTTAGGTTTGATCCTGTCGAATTCACAAACCTCGGTACCAGCAAGGAGATAAGTGAATTCAATTCTAACTGCGTATTGAGTTTATCGTGTGATGGGGAGCCTGCTTTTGGATTAACGTCATACCCGCATCTGCTGTTGGTGGCTACAGCTGTTTTAGAACAGCTGGCGGATCAGGAATCCAACCCATTACGGCTCTTTGCATTGTGGTGGTACTCGCGTGCACTGTGTGTTCACCAGTCTATTCTGAATAATACATCTGCTACTATACATGAGAAGTTTTTCAAATCGCTGACAACTGGGTTGGTTGATGTAACTCGGAATCTCGATACGAAAGATGCCAAGAATATAATGACACGACTGTATAGCGAGATCGCAAGGGGTGAGATTATATTCAATCACGATGCAAGGGCATTCAAAACTCTTGATCTGGCCCAGAGGGCATCTGGGTTTGATTATATCCTTACTGGTATAAAGGCGAAAAGGACAAAGTTTCAACAGACGGAGAACTCTCAGTTGATTTTGCTAGCCAAAAGCCAGGAGAGCCATGACTCTTCGGGACCGCTTCCACAGGTCTCGCTGCCAAATGCGCTTGACTTGAATTCGGACCTCTTGCTAGAGAAGCTGAGTTTCTGCAACATTTCCGATTCGGAGGATATACCTGAGACGCTGCGAAGCCTTGACCCCAACAATCAGCCTGCATTGAATGACCTTGACACGGCACTTATCTTGCTGAAAGTAGCTTGCATCAGGCATTCAACTCCTTATAAGGATATCCTGATCCAGGAGGAGCTGAATGCGATGGTCAACCGAATCATCAACAGCCCGGAATCATCGGTGAACTGGGCGCTCTTTAGTAGGGCGTTATGGGATAGGAGTCTGCTTGAAGCCGACTCAGTCAAAACTGTGGAAAGGGGAACCTTGCAAATGCAAAGCTTAGTCGAAGAATTGGGGCAAAGCAATGTTAATACCTACCTGCCGAAGGCAGATGACAATTCCACTAGTGGGAATATCACTGAGCGACTAAAATATATCCATCAGTTATTACCGTTGCCAAAATGGGCTATGGACACTGCTTTGGCAGAAAAGTTTATGTCATTAGGGGCCCTTAAATCTGCAACAGAGGTCTACGAGCGATTAGAGATGTGGGGGGAAGTGGCATTATGTTACGCAGCTGTCGGCAAAGCGTCCAAGGGCGAAGAGATTTTACGAGAACATTTGAATTCACATCCAAAGGATTATAGATCATGGTCTATCCTTGGGGATATTACGACTAACCCGGAATACTGGGAAAAAGCATGGGAGATTGGGAAATACCCCGCTGCGAAGCGATCGCTAGGACAGTTCTTCTATTCGCCTCCAAAGGGACATGGAAGGGATGTGTCGCTGGCCATCAAGCATCTCAATCAGTCGCTTCAAGTGAACCCCCTGAACTATTCTGCATGGTTTCTGTATGGCTGCGCGGGACTAGAGACTGAGCAATGGGAGTTGGCCGCTGAGGCATTCACAAGGTGTGTTTCTATCGATGAAACAGATGCTAAAAGCTGGAGCAACCTGTCAACATCGCTCATTCGCTTGAACAAGAAGCCTGAGGCTTTTAATGCGTTGAGGCGCGCAGTTAGAGCATCCTCGGAAAGCAAGGACTGGCGCATTTGGAGTAACTTTGTGATTGTCGCTGCAGACTTACGCGATTGGAACGAAGTACTAAATGGTACCAAGCACATAATTTCCATAAGATCAAAGCAAGATGGAGAGTCCTGTATTGATTTGGAGGTCCTCGAGAAGCTTGTTCAAGTGCTAGTTAGTGATGAATATAACTCTGAAGATGCTCGCTCGGGCCAATTCCAGAGATCGTGTGTCGATCTATTCGTCAATGTCATCCCTGGGCTGATCACCTCGGATGCAAGACTTTGGAAGCTTGTTTCGAAAGTTCATATCTGGCAGAAACGACCCTGGGCAGCTCTTGAAGACTACGAAAAGGGCTTTCGTATATACACGAATTTACCTATGCTCGAATCCAACGAAAAGATTTGGGAAGAGGCTGTAGAGTTCTGCATAGATCTTGTTGATGCATACACAAACTACGGGCCGATGGAAGGTAAATATGGACCCGAATCTATTGTGTGCCAGGACTGGAGGTTCAAATCTAGGTCTTCAGTCAGGCTACTGCTAGGTCGCGGTAAGAAGTTCTGGCCTGACTCCCCCAGCATAGAAAAGCTCGAACTTATAAAGGAGGATCTTTCTGGTTAGATGTATATATATTCAGACATTCTTGTATATAAATATGACGCAAAAGAAGCCCCTCTTTTTGCTATTTTATTTCTGCTTCCCTGACGGAGCATCCAAAAACGTATTGTCGTCCGATTTCTTCATTTTAGGAGTTGCAATACCAGGGGTGGACTTTGCACCAACCTGAGGCGCATCTCTCTTTTTGGCAGAGGCAACTTCATCGTTTGAGTAACTGTCGAGACTCCATTTAGCCCTGTTCCAGATATCACGTACTTTACCAGGAAGCTTCGGGTTGCCTAGAAACTTATCAGCAATATCCACGACGCTCTTCAAAGCTTCTCTCGTAATTGGCGTATACTCAATTCGGATTCTGTAGAAAAAACCGTACACGAGCAAGGACCAGCCAGATCCCGGCCGAATCATCAAAAGGTCAAGGAGCAGGCGTAAAATAATCAGCATATCACAATAAGCCACGGTCTTCTCCATTCTATGCGAGTGTACAGTGATCCATTCGTTGATTTTCTCGGAATTGGCCTTACCGGTGTTCTTCCTTAGATGATCAGCTACTTGTAGCGTCGAGAATACGAGGTATGGAAATAACTTCAAAACGTGACTTTTGGTCACAAGCCATACAACAGCCAATGCTCCGTATTGAAAGCTTTCAAGTGGCAGCAACGCGAAGAATGTCGGAATCTGACCAGCTAGTTTCTTTCGAAGGCTTATACCGTACGTTATCGCAACAGCTAGAAATACAATTCGATACAGGACCCTCGACCAGTACGCATGGCCCTGCATCAACGGATATGATAAGATTTTGATCCAAGTCCCGAGACATATTACAACATGTCCTATAAGGTTTAGTCAGTTCCGGTCACCTATAAACCGGAAGTCCTTGCTTTAATCTTACCTGAAAACCACAATTGATGGAGTAACTAGACGTTAGAACCCATTTACGACAGTTCCATGAAACCTGACAAACTTACATTAACATATGGAAGTGCCACGTCACGCTTTTGCATCATTGTCGTTGACTGAAAATACCGAACAAAGTTGATGAGGTTAGAAGTTGCCGTTCTTTGGGCGTATGGCTCATCGTTAAGGGCATTTAAGGGCACAAGGGAGAATAGTTAGACGCCCGCATTTTACTAAGACGCAAAACAAAATCATAAAAAACCACAAGAATAAACATTAATAAAAGTGCACAATTCCATTTTACAATTCCATGTTGCAGTATCAAACTATTTAGATTCAGGATAATTTGCCCATGTAAATATATGGTCCAGATCAGTCCAGTTAGTATCAAAGTCCAGTCCATTCTTGGTAAACGTATCATCGTCATTGGCCATGGCATCTTGCAAGAGACTACTCCGAAACACGTCAACAATCGGCGGAGAAGCCAAAGAAAGGCTAGGACCCTTATCATCGTCCTCCTCGAAGACTGCTGCGCGAGCGTCTATCGGGGAATTCAAGTTCTTAGCCATTTCCAGCCTTACAGCAAACTTGCTTGCGAGATTATCTGATCTTGACCCATTAGCAGTCCATCTTTTAGACATTTCTCGTAGGCATTCGACCAAAGTGTCGAAGTTGGGGTTCAGCTCTGAGCGATTACTGAACGAGTGTGTCAGAATAGTCCTGGCGGCGACAAATAGGCAGAATGAGAACTGTGGAGAAACGTCGGTTGTGACATGCACCAGGAACTTTGACATAATCGTGGCGATCTCTATGGCGGCCATGAGACACGTCTGGGCAGACTGCCGGGAGTGCATTCCTATGTTGAGCTCTGCTGGAGGGTACGCCACGTTCTGGTGCAGCAGTAGAACGCTAGTATTGTGTATAACATGAGCGAGCGTTAAATTCTCGTCTAGCTTGCCATTAATTGGCACCGAGGCAATCTGCCATTTCGCAGGAAGAAAGGTTTTCCATCGGACTAGCATCAAGTCCAGTGCCTGGAATCTCTCGAACCACTTCTTTATTCCTGATGTGGTTGTGAAGTCGGCCCTTTCCCGCATTAGAAAAGACGCTACCCTCGACAGACATTCAATAGCCTCGATGGAATAGGCATAGCCGCCCAAAGCATCGTTCTCATCTGTGGGGTCAATATCGTTCTCAGAGATATTAAAGTATCTCGTCTTTTTGGGGATGTTATCTCTCCACAGGTTTCCTTCAATTGGCAGGCGCCGTTTTACATCGGTGCTAGTTAAGCTTGTGTTCCAGCCAGTAGTAACAGAACAAAACCTGTCCATTTGAAAAATGCTCCAGAATATCCTTCGTCTTGCTTCTCTTTCTGCTATTGTTTTCGAGGGCTTCAGAAATCCAATCCTGTTGAGCAGCTGGCTCTTCTCCAAGTTATCCTCTTCCTCGGCTAGGCCTAATTGCTCCACGACCCTAGTAGCAGATGAAATAATCGACCAGCTCCGTGGACCACGGCCACTGCCTATCGTGTCATATGCAATGATTATTGAAGCCTGTAGCGTCTCGACGGAAAACCGATCCATAGACGCTAGCACCGCGGCCTGGCGGCACCTATTGTAGTACATGTCCTGCTCCTCCTGAGAGAGCGCTGTAAACTTGACGCATACGGCAGTTATTGCCTGTAGTATTATAACAGTCCTATCAGGGCTTCGTATAGTTGGTAGGAAACTTTCTTTATGCAGGATCGGGATCCATGGATGTATGTTGTGGAAATAATGCTCGCAGAGCTCCTGCAGAAGATCGTCTGGAGGTAGAATAACATCTAGCTCGATATCACTGGTTATGCGTGGTTTCTTGGTTGCTCGTTCGGATGGTTTATTCTTAACATGCGATATTGCATTTTTCAGACCCTTGCGGACATCGTCCAGAGTATCACCAAACTGAAGGTCTGGGTTCTTCATTGAAAACAACAGTGACTGCCCTAGTACTATTGATTCAAGCTGATCTATCCTTTTGGCAATCATTTCGTAATGCCCGGGTCGTGCCCCTCTCTTTTGTCGTTCAACGTAGTAGCACAATGCACCAGATGCAATACAGCCCTTACACGGAGTCCCTCTAGAACATTTCTGCTTCTTCGTTCGGCAAGGCAGGCAAGCTACTTGTTTATTTTCATGCAAATCATTTGCATCCTCATCTTCGTCACTCATCATTTTGTATAGTTACGTAGCCATATAAGTAACCAGTTGAGACCTAAATGGTGTATTGGGTAAATGTGGGGTAGAATTTTTATTGGTGTATATGCGTGGGGAACTCTCATTTCATCCTATTTGAGACCTTACTTGTAGCATAAAGTTATAAACCATATAGTGCCTATATCTAAACTGGAACTAAAGAGCGATAGTAACTGACTTGGACTCAAAATATGTCAGGAGACCAACTTTGCCGTTTTCGCGCCCAATACCACTATCTTTGACGGCGCCAAACGGCAAATCGTAGGGCCCTGAGGTACTAGAACAGTTTACTGTAACCATGCCTGCCTCGAACTCCTTTGCGATTGTTATCGCACGGGTGATATCGTTTGTGAAAACAGCGGCATGAAGACCGTATCTGGACGAGTTTGCCTCCGCGACAACATCGTCCTGAGAGGTGAACTTCTGAATCGCAATAACAGGGCCGAAAACCTCTTCAATCATGATGGAGCTATCCTTTGCAGGGTTGACGAACACAACTGGGCCTGCGAAGTAGCCAGTTTTCGGTAGATCTTCGTCATATTTCGCAAAAACCTGGAGCCCTTCGCGTTTTGCATCTTCCAATGCCTTTTGGAATGCCTCAAACTGGATTCTATCCACGAGTGGACCGAAATCAGTCTCGTCGTCTAGTGGATCACCGGTTTTTATCTTGAAAAACTCCTTTGTGAATCTTTCAACGAAGGCATCAAATATCTTCTCATGCACGTACACTCGACTGTTGGACACACATATTTGGCCTGAGTTATCCAGCTTACTGGCTGCGATTGCGGGAATTGCCTTATCAAGGTCAGCATCTTCAAAGACCAGGGCTGCGTTTTTACCACCGGTCTCAAGGCATATGCTTTTCATGCCTCTGGAAGCGAGCTTGTAAAGGATCTCCCCAGTCCTAGTTGATCCGGTAAAGGAGATCTTTTTCACCAGAGGATGCGAAACCAGCGGTGATCCACATTCGACACCAAACCCGCTAAGGACGTTAATCACACCAGGAGGAAATCCTGCCTCGTGAGCCAACGCGGCAAATTTCAGAGACGTTAGCGGCGCCTTTTCGGAAGACTTGATCACAATGGTATTCCCGGCTAGTACACAGGGCACGAATTTCCCGCAAAACATGACTATTGGAAAGTTCCAAGGCAATATGGCTCCGCATACTCCAATGGGGTGTAAAAACGATATGTTAAGATAGCCCGGTGTATGCAGACTTGTCTCACCATGGATATCATGGATCAGTCCAGTTCCGGTTCGGATTCCCTCAGCACATCCGAAAACTGACTCTTTATACTTCTTTTTTGGCATGCCCATACTGATGGCCTCCAGGGTAGCGATCTCATCGGCATCTCTTTCCAGCAATGCGGAGAACTTCAACAGTAACTCCTGCCTCTCCTTGGCGGACTTTGAACTCCAGCTTGGGAATGCCTTATGAGCAGCCTGTACTGCCAAATCCACGTCTTCTGAAGTAGCCTCGAAGACCTCACTGACTACCTTTTCGGTATAAGGGTTGATGACATTAAAAGTACGCCCCAGCTTTGACTCAACGAACTTGCCATCAATAAATAACCTTTTCTCAATATTCTTTACACTCATTTTATCTTGTGATCAGACTAAAAAAGTGTTTGATAAAGAGCTAGGTAAGAAAGAGACTTCTTATTACTGAATCATGTTGGATCCGTCCCCCACTCTGGAACGGGGTCAAACTGACGCTGCTAAATTATTGGTGGGGTTCCGGCCAATCCGGCGTTATTCCCGGCCCTGGGGTGTTAGAGTTCACTATGTGCTATGCGGGGTAAAGCCCCTCATTCTCATAAATTCTAAACGCTGGGAAATATCTGGGGTAGTTCCACACTGAAAATAGAAGTCCCCCGCTTTCCCCAAACCATCCGGGGGTTCTGGAATATTGACGGCCCGAACCTGAAAACTTCCCTCAGGAGTCCTACGAGATGGGAATATATGGATCTGGCTTGCACTTTAGAAACATATATAAACGATTAGATCATCTTGAAATCGCTGGATTCTCCCTACTTCAGATATTTTTCAAAAAATAAGTCACAATGGAGAAAGATCAGGAAGAGAACCGAATAGAAGAACTTGACAGAAATGCCGCTGAAGAGCATATAGTTGATATCATCGGTGAAGCTGCGCCCAAGCCGCGTCTTACCAGCGTTCATATGTTCAGGCTGTACGGTGTGTTGCTGGTAGGCTATCTTTGTATTATTCTGCAGGGGTTTGACGGATCTCTAATGGGTGCAATTAATGCTATGCCCTATTACCAAAAATATTTTGGCATGAAGACGGCCGGTTCTAGTACTGGAATCGTGTTCGCGATTTACAATATTGGCAGTATTGTAGCCGTGCCGTTTGCCGGACCGGTCAACGATGGGTTGGGTCGAAAGGCAGGCATTTGGCTCGGATGCATTCTAGTCATCATTGGAACTTGTATTCAGGGCCCATCCAAGACCAAGGGCATGTTTCTCGGGGCCAGATTCTTGCTTGGTTTTGGTCAAGGATTCGTTAACTACTCTTCTCCACTTTACGTGTCTGAGTTGGCTCATCCTGCCTACAGAGGGCCCTTGACTGGTATGATGCAGACGTTTTACTACGTTGGAGCAATAATTGCTTCGTGGCTTACTTATGGAACTGCTTTCATCAACAGCGATGCGTCCTTCCGCATTCCTCTGTGGTGTCAGTTGGTCAGCTCTGGCATTATCAGTATTGCGCTGTTCTTCTCACCAGAGAGCCCAAGATGGTATATGGCCTACGACAAGGCTGAGAAGGCAAGAGACATTCTAGCTCTCTTGCATGGCGAGGGGGACTCTGATAACTACTGGGTTAAGCTTCAAATGGCAGAAATGGCAGCTCAGATAAACGAGTCTGCCTCCCATAGAAGGTGGTGGGATTACCGTGAATTGTTCAACACCAGATCAGCTCGCCGTCGTATGATTTGTGTCTGCGGTATGTCATGGTTCGGGCAATATTCTGGCAATGTACTTGTCAGTTACTATTTCCCGGTTATTGTAAACGAGTCGGGGATCACTGATCCTCATATTCAGCTTCTGTTGAACGCACTTAACCCTATTATCGGATGGATCGGTGCGATTATTGGTGCTCAGCTTTTGGACAAGGTAGGACGGCGTCCATTTCTGCTTTCTGGAGTTGGAGGCATGGCTGCTTGTCTTGCTGTCCTCACTGGGCTGACCAAATTATCAATCACCCAGAACAACAAGGCTGCGGGACACGCGTCTGTGTTCTTTATCTACCTGTTTAGTGCAATCTTCTCTGTCTGCTTAGTGCCTTTGATTCCAATGTACGGTGCAGAGACTTTGCCGGCGGAGACCCGAGCCAAGGGCGTTGCGTTTGGCGGTTTGGTGAGCTCAATTGCCTCAACTGTCGGTCAATATTCAAGTGCAGCGGCAATTGCTTCAATATCCTACTATTACTACTTAGTATTTTTGTTTTGGGATTTGGTGGAGTTCGCAATCATTTATTTCTTCTTCGTGGAAACAAAAGGTCGAACTCTGGAGGAAATCAATGAGCTGTTTTCTGCTCCAAACCCAGTTAAGAAGTCGCTTGAACCCAGAAATGCAGTTGCGATCGAGCATACTGTTTTCATTACTGAGAAGTAGAGTGGTATTCGTTCCTGTTTTTTGTATCAACGTTATGTATCTTTCAACGGTTAAGTTTTAATCTTATAGTTTCTATTTTCCAAAGTTCAATACGTTTCGTATACAGCCCTCTACTATTCTGCAATATTGTGCAAATGTAAGTATAACCCGAAATATGTTTTATATAAACCTACAGCTATTTTCAAATTAAGTCCAAGCAAAATCTGCAGCCAAGTATTGTTCTAACTGATACAATTGATTCGAATTGAACGGCTCTAGACTCAGACCCCGCATTCGACCGAAATAAATTGGAGTGCCAAGCATGCGGGGGGCTCTTATCAAAAATCTTATCAAAAAGAGCAGCTTAGCGGCTATTAACTATCTATACCTGCGGAGAAATGGCCACGAAAAAGTGCGGCTTTAAGTGCCTATTAATTAATTAAGCCCTATGAGATCAGTTTTCTAGGCGGAGGATGGAGTTTAGGTTGGAATGCGGACCGTTGGCGGCCCGCTAATAAATTGTGCGGTGGGGAGATGCAGAGGGAACGGGCCGGTAATTACACCGATCTTACCCCCGAAATATTAATGATCCCTTACATAGACACTGGTTTATATATATAAAGCGGAAACCATGCATTAGGCGCGTCTCGAGGCGGGAAGTTTTCTTTTGACTATCCAATATGACCTTATTACAGGAAGAGGTTCTGAATTCGCATGTAATTCAGAATGGCACCGTCAAGTTCGCCAGCAAGGGTATTGCTGAGGAGGCTGTTTTCAAAGCGATGCTGTCAGACGCTGCTGTAGAAAAGATTATCCGAGTCGCTGAAAATCCAAGAGAGAAGAGTGGCGGTCTACCTCATCGGACGGAATCAGACGGTGCGCTTGAATATATCTATGAGCCAGCCGAATGGTGGACTTCGGGTTTCTTTCCGGGAAGCATTTGGGCTCTCTTAGAAAGATCAACTAAGGTTAATGTACCCGTATCGCAGGAAAGGCTCAGAAGTTTGGCGGAAACCTGGACGAGAAAGATAGAGGCTCAAAAGTTTAATACCGATACTCATGACATTGGATTCATGATCATGCCTTCGTTTCATAGAAAGTACACTCTAGACGGAGATATGCAAGCGGCAGAGGTTATTGTTCAAGCCGCTAAATCATTAATGACTCGATGGAACGATAAAGTTAGATGCTTTAGGTCCTGGGATCGTGCTCAAACCAAGATCTACGATTTCGATAGCCCTGGTAGAGACTATCTCGTTATAATTGACAACATGATGAACTTGGATCTGCTGTACTCGGCAAGTTCAATCACTGGAGATGCTGTTTACGCTGAGCATGCCACGGCGCATGCTGAAACGACCCTCAAGTACCACATTAGAGAGGACTTCTCTACGTACCACTTGATTGTTTATGACCCCGTGACGGGAAATAGAAAAGTTGGACTTACTTGTCAAGGCTATAACCATGACAGTGCGTGGTCACGGGGCCAGGCATGGGCATTATACGGGTTTGCAAGTGTTTACAGGTATACGAAAGATAAGAAGTTCTTAGACGCTGCGAAAAAGCTTGCCGATTACTTCCTTAGTCGTGTTGAAGATGGTGTAGTGTATTGGGATTTCGATGCCCCAAGACCCTGTGAATGGGATAGTTCAGCGGCTATGATTGCATGTTCTGGAATGCTACTAATATGTCAGCTTGAAGGTAGCCAGACTTATCTGAAGCCCGTGGCCGGCATCCTTAGTACGATCCTGAGAGGTGGCCTTGCATCCGCAAGATCAGTTACAATTTTGGACCATGCTACTGTCAACAATTATCCTCATGCATTCGATAGATCGGCTGATACTGGCCTCGTGTACGCTGATTATTACTTTTTGGAAATTGGAAATAGACTGATAGATATGGGATTAGCATAGAGCGTTACACGTATTGTTTTAGCGGAATTCTGAAGATGGCATCTAGTTTGCATGATCTTAACCTTCTAGCTAATGGTGACAGAGAATACCAGTACCTGCGTAGGAATGTTATAACCGCTAGGATCCTGGTAAGGAATACCATCAGAAGAACCATTTTGCGTTATGAAGTCGTTATCGCTCATGGTGATGAGGAAGTAATCATTTGGTGCGTTATAAGTTGGAACAAGTGTAAGGCTTTCCCATTTTTCGTCGAGATCCATGGCATTGTCTGGATCACCATTGTGCATTCCTACTCGGTTCAATTGCGAATTGTCATTGTAGTTTATGAATGGAACTGAAGTAGCAGGGACAACAGATGCTAGTAGATAGTCGCCATCTGGCGCAACGGTGCCCCCTTCTGCATCGTACTGGGTCCCAGCGATGTTAGACGCCATGGAAATGTCAATAATCTCAACATTTCTGAAGATCGAAGTGTCATTGGCCTGACCGTACCCTCTGTCACTATCTCTGGGGATGGCCAAGAACTGATTGCCATTGATGTAGTGTAGATCACTGCTGGCTGCAGTTCGGGGATTCTTAGACTCTGCAGGGTCCTCGAATTGCGGTAAAACCACAACGTATTCTCCCACCAATGAGGGTTTGGAAGGGTACGAAATATCATATTGAAGGAGCCGGGTGTACTGTTCTCTTGTGGCATGTGTTCCGCCATCCTGAACTAGCGCGGCCTGTAGCAGCGCGTACAAGTAGCGTCCGTCGGAAGACATTGTCAGTCCTTCAAAGCCGTGGTTGCTTTCTCGACCAACGTCAGGATCGGTGTTGGCCGTGAAGTTCTTTTCTCCATTGATATATGGAATGTAAGCTTCAGGAGGCACAATTGTGCTTATATATGTCCCGTCGTGTTTGAAATGGTAGATGTACGGACCGTATTCGTCAGACGCCCAGAATGAACCGTCTACATTGTAGACTAATCCTTCTAGATCGAGGCAAATTGCCCTTGTGCCATTGGCAGTAGTGGCAGAAGGATAATCGATTCCATTGATAGTGAAAATCTCATTTGCATCCAAACCAGTGGTGGGGGTACCATTCGGTCCCTCGTAAAGAGTAGAGCTCTTATACTGCAGAGTCATTTGATTGCTAGCAGACTGGGCCGCAGAGCCATAGTACGGGTTCAGCACAACATCGAAGTTATGAACTCTAGCCCTGTAGTTGACAGTGTGGACAGTATTCCATCCCCTATCTGGCTGAGCATACAGGGTACCAGAATACGAGCCATCCCAGCGCTTCTGCCAGGTACTCAAGTCCATTGCAATTGCAGACCCAATGCCACCGATAGTATCGCCAAAACTATCTCTAACGTCTGACGGCAGAGATCCTGAAGCAACCAGACCATTATAGGTGAAAGTTGTTCCTGAGACTTTCACCTGATTAACAGGGGAGAAGCCAAAATTAGGCAACCCCAACGCAGGTACCGCGAAAAGCAATATAGAAGCGGTATTAAAGAAATGCATGCCAATAATTATTCACCCCTGACTCAGACATATACGAGTATTTATAGAGGTCCATCTTCTATCAATCGGCAATTCGGAATGCGACATGCCAAGCCCGAGAAGGAAACACGTGCGTGAAGAACTGGTATCTTATGCTTCTGAGCAGAATGGTATAAGCCATGTAACAGAAATGGTCATAATCTATGTCCAATTTTACGATTAGATGATTTCGTTGGGGTTAAAATAGTCTATGCTCAAAATGGAACAGTGGAATTGATTATCAGATTAAGGTTCAAATTTCAAAGGTTTAAGTCTAGAGCCCTTAATCCCCACACAGCTCCCAAATGTAGAAAGAGAAAAAACATAGTATGATTTCAACATTGTCAACGGATGATTAGAGATTTATAGCTATTCTTTCTTATCTGTATTAGAATTAGTTAATTCCGATTACAGAGCGCCTTGGGCTGGCACAACATTTATGTGCTAGATGTTAGCTAGTATTAAGCTTATAGTTTGACCTAACTACAGGTTAGTGCCTTACTGGTTCTCGCTGGCCACTATCTCCAGTCTCTATGCGCTAGATACGGCGACATTTCTGAAGATTACGTGTGGGGTTTATATTATGTAGCTGATAACAACCTCCGTACGCGACATCATGGCCAAATGATTGTGTGGAGTTTTATCATCAGAGTTTTCAGGGGCGCCACTCAACCTGCCGTATTCCTCAATTCAAATTACGAGGTGATGTTTTTGAGTTCCTGGCCCCTAGAAGTAGATTCCTTTATAATGCTTTTATTCGCCAGTCTTCATGAAGACTTTATTACTGAATTGCTCACGAAAAAATCCAAATGGTTGAGTTAATAGGTAGTTCCTAGCGGACATCCGAAATGAAGATATCCTTTATTTTACGAATATACTACATCATATTTAGTAAATAGTAAATAACTGAAAACTTAGCTTAGTATTAGAAGGAGCAGAGTAACTGGGCTCAAGAATATTACTCTTGTCAGTCGTATTCTTGAATAACTCAAGGAGGTATGCATACAAAACTACAGATCGATTCTATATAGAGACCGGTTGATACTGTAATATGCCCAACCAAATAAATAATGGAATAATAAAGAAAAATAATAATATCTGGAAGATTTGCATTGTAATGAGAACTGAGATAACAATCTTAGTGTTGTGATAAAACGATTTTTGCTACTCGATCACAACTTGTTATTTTCTCAAGATTATCAAAGACCATGTCACAGAAGGGAGATAATCAAAATAAAGAAGACATCAAGGAAGGAGTTAATCCAGACGTGCAATCGATGGGAGAAATGATGGGCCGCTTCAGGGTCGATGAGGAAAAGCCAGTGCAGCATTCCTTTAGCTTACAAGGTGGCTTACAAGGTACCGTCGGGACTGCAGAACCCTTTGATGAACCATCGATGAAAGATATGATGAGCAGTTTCAGAGTTAATCAGGGCCGTCCGAAAGTGATAGATGTGAGAAAAGGTTACGCAGCTATGAACCCAGAAGAGAACAAACAAGGCCACATATGAGTTCGCACCTCCTTCACAGACTCAGGTCGTTTTGTAATGATACCAAACAACCGATGATAATAGATGAGGTGTTTCAAACAACTCATCTGATGCTTGAATTTCGCTTATTGGAGAAATAATTTGCAGCATTTTTTGCAGGACTGACGCTCGGAGAAAGGATCGAATCTTTCTTAAGAATCAGATAAAGAGTTAACTGGCGCGTCATCGACGTGTCGAAGAATCTCAACAAGCCAAGGAAGCATGCTTTGACTATTTCATTCTATATATGCCTCTCTATCAGCTTGTGACTGCTAATCCAAATCGGAGTCGGCAGGTGAAAGGGATGATTCACATGCATGAAGCCTCCAACCATGGGTATTTCAAGATAGTTCTTGTATTTACTGGGATGGGTGAAAGCATAGGTTTGATCATAATCATTGAAGGGATGAGCTAATGCTTCATTACTCACATTGATGTTGATGTTGTGTTGATACCATGCCTGCCGGCGTTTGTTTACTAAGGCCACCTCGATTATGTCAGGACAGATCTTATAGCTACAGATTGCTGAGCCAATGATGAGAAGTTGAGAACTTAGGATTTTTACAGTGAGACGAAGATTCTAAGAGATCATCATATAATAGCCACGGACTCGCCTTCTAGCTCGTTTCAGAATATTGGCTTAACATGGCAACTCACAGTCGCATTAGTGATCGAAATAGGCATTGGATATTAAATGTTTGCACTAAATACTTAGAAGCGACCAGGAGCGAAATCTACTATTTGCTTTACGGCAAAATATTTGGAAAGGCCTTTGCCAAATACCGCATGATATTTATCTTCCTTCACATAGAAATCACGATCCTCGATACTGTCAAACTCCACCACGATGACCTTTCCATTAGATATATAACTCATTGTATTTGAGGGGTATTATTAAAACATACATGTGTAGATTGAGACTTATCCTCAATGGACATATCTTTACCACCTTTGATAGACTTGATGTAGGTGTCTCCATTCAGCTTCTTACAGCCCGTCAGAAGCGTAAGAAAACATTCATAGTCACTCTTTATCGCTTCGATAGGAGTCTCTTTGGGGTAGTCGAGGTTCAAGATATGTAAGACGCTCATGACGATACAATCTAGTAGCAAGATATAACACAATTCAAGGCTACAAAGAATAATTAATGTCCATGCCCGGAGTACGGCCCGATGTCTCCGCATTCTCACGGATCATCTTTTTCCGACCTCAACCTGGCATTGAAAAATAAAATAACTCACTAGTCCAGATGTTTAAACCCGTCTCTCATCAGGCATCAGCCAATTCTAGTAGTCTAAACGCTGCCGAACAGCCGTCGATTAATTCATTATATAAACTAGTTGAGAAGTGATAAGAATCCACCTTTATATCCGAGTCCACGAGCTACCAGCTTACGCGCTTACCCTACCTAGAGAATTGTTATATCGCTTACAGCACATGCGAGTGAGGGCCATCTT